>VZSZ01001658.1:20751-70372 GCA_013398815.1 Ibidorhyncha struthersii | reverse complement strand
GGGTGCAGCATGCTGCAGCGGTAGCTTCTATGGAAAGATGCCAGAAGCTGTCCGCATGTCTGACAGAACCAGTTCCAGCCGGCTCTAAGATGGACTCACCACTGGCCAAAGCTGAGCCAATCAGCAACATGAGTACCACCTCTGTGATAACACAGTTAAGAAAGGTTTGTCGTGGTTTAGGCCAAATCCCGCTGGGGACATGGGGGAGACNGGACGGGAACTGGATTCCGGATCTGCATTCAGGATCGGGACCAAAGGCAGACGAACAGAGTCCTCCTCAGATGTCGGCCATTGAAGAAAGAGAGAGAGCCAGAGCCAGCGCTCCCCGCGCTCCCAGCTCCCAGCTCCCCCTGACCCTTTGGTCCCTCAGTTTTTATACTGAGCATGATGCGGATGGGATGGAATACCCTGTTAGTCAGTTTGGGGTCACCTGGCCTGTCTGCTCCTCCCCGCAGGTGGGACCCCACTGTGCTTTTCCACTTCCGACCCTCCAACGTGGCAAACAACAAAGTTGGTTGGCCTTGGTTGTTAGAGCAGTAGGTATAAGCAAGAGCCTCTCCGCATACCATTCCTGGACATCAACTATAAACATTGGTCTTATCACTCTGAGCAAGCGAACATTGTCTGCACAATATGCTGTTAATTTCAGCAGTTAGAAGAGGCCCAGCTAAGAAGCAAAGTTACTGAACAAAATTGGTCCTGTTTTACCTCAAACCAGGACACTATGTATGTGTGTATATATATATGACTAAAATTGCTTTTTTTGCCTATTCACATTTCCTGCAATTTACTTTAGAATGAAATTAAAATTACATTAGTGCAACTATAAACAGGCAAAAAGGAAATGGTTATATAAATAGAGAGAATCCACGTGGTAAATTTTAATAAGGATTAAGTTGACGTCAACATTTATAATTATTTTTTTTTTTAATGCAGATGATGCTTTTTTTTGCTTTGGTTTAGTTCAAAGACTTCCTGAGAGTCATCAACTTCAATAAAGTCATGTACTACATGATTTATTACAAATTATTCTGTATGAGGGGTATACTTCTCTACTGAATTCTGTAACATGCCTCAAGAATCTGCCATGAGACTAAGGTCTGTTTTATCTACAAGGCTTTCTCAAGGAGTATTTTCTGCATAGACATGAAAGCTAGAAATGATAGCAAATGAGGTGAAGTGCACACTCCCAAGATGTTTAGGAAAAAAGTCCTGACCACTGCTTCAATATTTTGCAGGAGCCTTCTGTCTCACTCACAGAAAAATGAGAAACAGGCTAAAGCCATTCTGTTTTTTTATTGTTTTATTGCATTATGATCCCTTCCATTCTATTGCAAAACCTAATTTTCAAAGAAACCATTTTCTCCAGTGTTCAGTTACATTTTTCCTAAGCATTGTCATTTAAAAATGCTTCAAGATGGCAGAATTCGGGATGAAAATACAATAAATTATGGCATTGTAAAGTATTAACAGGAAGAACAGATTAAAAGTTTCAGCTTGAAAAAGCAGCTGGTGCAGTAATAAGAACTCAGATATTTCACATGTTCACCTCTAATTAATTTTTTTTGTCCTGTGATAGAGTAATTTATATATAGTAGGAATATATCCTGATAACTCATATGGCTAAAATCTCCACATCTACATATGCAAAGTCTTTGCTACTCCTAGTTCTACTTCAGAAATTCACTTTTCACCAACTTCATTGGATACAATGATTCTTTGGGTAGTTGTCACCAAACGGCTATGAGGGCATGAACACTTTCATGCAATGATTTGCAGTTTCTGGGTTCTTTTGAGGTCACTGTTGACCTTAGGTTCCATATCTTTTCTTTACCTTTCAAGAGAGATTGATCTTCTTTGTTTTCTGCTGACGTTCCTCCAGTATTTTTTTTTCCTCAGTGTGCAGGCTTGCTTTTGCTAAGAAATGCAACTATGAGTAAAATACCTAGATCAAAATTTTGGGAATTATTTTTTTCTAAACCTTTTAAAAGTTTAATTTATAATAATTTTGTTTACAAATGCTCCTTTTAAAATTACATTCATCATCCTTCAGTCAATATAACAGATATGGACAATAGAGTGAAAACATAATTAATACAACGCATATAGATTAAGTTATATTAATACATTTAGTATATCCACCTTTGGAAAACCTTGTTGGCAAATTCTGTGAATGGAGAGCAGCTGAAATTGACAGTCATAATATTAGAGTATTATTCATTATGTCCCTGGGTAGATCACGTAGCACTGTGAAAGGAGTTAGTAGGACTAAAGGTAATCCTGTTCATAGTAAGTGAAAGTTGACTGTATCATTATTGCTATAACAAAGATTTCAGTCAAGTCTCTAAACACATTGTGCTGAGCATGGAACAAATAAACAGCGAGAGATAGCCTCCAAGAGGGGGACTTCAAAAAACATCAAAGAAAAACCATGGCAAGAAGAAAAAAATGTATGACTCTCTGGGGAGCCTGTGGGAGTTTGCACTGCCAGCTCTCTCTGGAGAAAATGTACAGGTCTCCTGAATCCCAGAAGTGCAATGCATGAAAAGAAATACAGAATATACAGAAAAGATATTTTAGGTTTCTCAGACTTCCCTTGCAAGAATTCTTGCCTTTCACACCTCCTTTTTCTCCTTTACTTTCAGACCTTCTGTTCTGTATACCCTGCCATTAAGCTCCATGTCCACTGACATTAATGGCAGTGCTTTTGATGCCTTGAAATCACAGAATGGGCATGCTCTCCTTGCTTGCTGTCTCCTTACTTGCCACCTAAGGAGTCGCTATAGGCAGCTTACACACAGGAATTGCCATACCCTATACATATCCTTTTGGTCTCAGGGGCTGCAGGGTGCCCTACATGGCAGGAGGCCATGAACTGCCCTATGCTGCTCACATCCTGTTGCTGCTGACTCTGAAGCTGGTGTAAACACCCTACTGTGTGCCAAAATTGCAACCAGTCATAGGAGCACATGGTGTCTCTGCTCAGACACGTTAAGGAAGAGTGGCAGCCACTGGAGGGAGGAGACATGGAAGAGAGATGTTAGGAGGAATGGGGAGATAAGTGGAATGGAACTTTGTTGGGGACACAGCTGGAGATGTGTTCTTGGAATGGAGTGCTGCATAACACATCAGGGAAAACTCTGAGGGACTGCAGCTGTGGGTGACCCATCATGCCTCAAGGACTATAGCCTAAGAAGTAAGGATAAGTGGAAGAAAATGAGTAAGAAACAAGGTGTGGCAGAAAAAAATCATTATGCACTGATCCAAGCCTCCTATTCCACTTTTTACCTCACCAAAGTAACTGGGGCGTTCAGCCAAACCACAGGAAGTTGAGTATAGAAAGGGGGCATCAATGCTGACTGAAGTCTGGGGAAGGGAAATTTTTCCTCATATCCAGTGTAAACCTACCATTTCCTCATGTCCTGTCACTTGTCACTAGCGAGAAGAGGTTGACCCCCACCTCATTACAACCTCCTTTGTTGTAGAGAGTGATAAGGTCTCCCCTCAGCCTCCTCTTCTCCAGGCTAAACAACCCTAGTTCCCTCACTCTCTCCTCATAAGACTTGCTCTCCAGACCTCTCACCAGCTTCATTGCCCTTCTCTGAAGACACTCCAGTACCTCAGTGTCCCTCCTGTAGTGAGGGGACCAAAACTAAACACAGTACTCGAGGTGCGGCCTTACCAGTGCCGAGTACAGGGGGATGATCACTTCCCGAGTCCTGCTCACCACACTATTCCTGATACAGGCCAGGATGCTGTTGGCCTTCTTGGCCACCTGGGCACACTGATGGCTCATATTCATCTGGCTATCAACCAATATCCCCAGGTCCTTTTCTGCCAGACAGCTTTCCAGCCACTCTTCCCCAGGCCTGTAGTGCTGCATGGGGTTGTTGTGACCCAAGTGCAGGACCTGACACTTGGCCTTGTTGAACCTCATACCACTGGTCTTGGCCCATCGATCCAACCTGTCCAGATCCCTCTGTAGGGCTATCCTACCCTCAAGCAGGTTGACATTCCTGCCTAAGTTGGTGTTGTCTGCAAACTTACTGAGGGTGCACTCGATCCCGTCGTCCAGGTCATTGATGTCAGGAAGATATTAAATACAAGGCTTCTCTCATCTATGCAACCACACACACTCCGTGTGTCGTCTTAAACTTTTCACTATGGTAAAAGTACCACTCGTAAGGAAAAAAAAAAAAAAAGGGGGGGGGGGGCCGGTCAAAAGCTTTCAACACATGCTCTATAATTGGAAAATTCAGAGTTTCTTAGCAAAATTCTGAAAGAAACAATATACTTCAAGACAAATTTTGTAGATTAATATTCTTCATCAACAGGAGACTTTGTTTTTTACTCAAAGCACATGAACAGTGATTTCCTCTGGCCTAAATTATACAATTATAAAATCATAGAGTCACAGAATTGTAAAATCACAGAATCAGAGAACCAGAAAAAGGTTTGGGTTGGAAGGGGCTTTAAAGATCATCTAGTTCCACCCCCTCTGCCATGGACAGGAATACCTTTCACTAGATCAGGTTGCTCAAAGCCGTCCAACCTGGCCTTGAACACATCCAGGGATGGGGCATCCACACCTTCTCTGGGCAACCTGTTCCAATGTCTCACCACCCTCACAGTAAAGAATTTCTTTGTAATGTCTAATCTAAATCTACCCTCTTTCAGTTTTAAACCATTATTCCTTGTCCTATTACTACACTCCCATACTTCACATCTCCCATCTTTCCTGTAGGCCTCCTTTACTGGAAGTACTGGAAGGCCGCTCTAAGTTCTCCCCAGATCTTTCTCTTCTCTAGGCTAAGCAACCTCAGCTCTGTCAGCCTGTCCTCATAGGGAACATGCTCCAGCACCCTGATCAACTTCGTGGCCCTCCTCTGGACCTACTCGAGCAAGTCCATCTTTCTTATGCTGGGGGCGACAGAGCTGAAAACTGTATTCCAGGTAGAGTCTCAGGAGAGCAGAGCACTGGGGGAGAATCACCTCCCTCAGCCTGCTGGCCACACTTCTTTTGATGCAGCCCAGGATATGGTTGGCTTTCTGTGCTGCAAGTGCAAATTCACAGCTCATATTCAATTTTTTGTCCACCAATACCTGAAAGTCCTTTTCCTCAGGGTACTCTCAATCCACTCATTGCCCACCCTGTATGTATGTTTGAGATTCCCCAATCCATGCGCAGGATCTTGCAGTTGGCCTTGTTGAACTTCATGAGGTTCGCACTGGCCCACCTCTCAAGCCTGCCCAGATCTCTCTGGATGGCATCCCTCCCCTGCAGAGTATCAGGCAAACCACTTAGCTTGGTGTTGTCTGCAAACTTGCTGAGGTTGCACTCAATCCCACTGTCCATGCCCCTGACAAAGATGATAAATAATACTCGTCCCAATAACAACCCCTGAGCAATGCCACTTGTCACTGATCACCACTTGGACATTGAGCCATCAACCGCAACTCTTTGAGTGTGACCGTCCAGCCAATTCCTTACCTACTGAGTGGTCTACTTAAAGTGGGCCTACAAGAAAGGTGGAAAGGGACTCTTTATCAGGGACGACAGCGGTAGGATGATGGTTTAAAATGAAAAGAGGGTAGATTTAGATTAGATATTAGGAAGAGGCTCTTTACTGTGAGGGAGGTGGAACACTGGAACAGGCTGCCCAGAAAAGTTGTGGATGCCCCATCCCTGGAATTGTTCAAAGCCAGGCTGGATGGGGCTTTGAGCAACCTGGTTGAGTGGGAAGCATCCCTGCCCATGGCAGGCGGCTTGGAACTAGATGATCTTTACAGTTCCTTCCAACTTGTCGTGGTTTAGGCCAAATCGGCCACTGGGGACGTGGGGGACCCCAGATGGGACCGACAGATGCTCCCCTCTACCCCTCTTCAAAAAGAGAGGCAGAGGAGGGAAAAACATATTTAAGAGTTTAGAAGAAACTGAACTACTTTAATGAGATATTAATAATAACATACAAGGAAATAATGAAAAATATACAAAACTGTATGAAGCTCCCAAGATGACAATCACAACACTGGCTGGCACTGGGGCAGTCCCATTCTGGACTCAGTGATGGACGGAAACTGGGTTCTGGATCTGCCTTCAGTATCAGGATCAAAGGCAGCTGAACAGACAGAGTCCTCCTCAGACATCGGCCATTGAAGAAGAAGAGAGAGAGAGCTGACCCTTTTATCCCTGAGCATGACACAGATTGGATGGAATACCCTGTTGGTCAGTTTGGGGTCACCTGGCCTGTCTGCTCCTCCCCGCAGGTAGGACCCCACTGTGCTTTTCTGCTTCCGACCCTCCAACAGGGCAAGTAACAAAGTTGGTTGGCCGTGGTTGTTATAGCAGTAGGTATAAGCAAGAGCCTCTCTGCATACTATGCCTGGGCATCAACTATAAACATTGGTCTTGCCACTCTGAGAGACTGAACCTTATCTGCACAATATGCTGTTAATTTCAGCAGTTAGGAGAGGCCTAGCTAAGAAGCAAAGTTACTGAACAAAACTGGTCCTATTTTACCTCAAACCAGGACACAACTCTAACCATTCTGTGATTCTATGATAATACTATTATGGCGACCTTTTCTGTATGTTAATCATTTTTTCTTTCTTTTTCTGCAACTGGTTAATAGTATTCTTTAAATATATATATAAAGTTATAAAGGTGGGCTGATCAGACATACACAATCATAGTCCATATTCCACTCACTACTGACCCTATGCCATCCCTAGTTGGGGAGAAACAAACTGTATTTATCTAACAGAAAGCAAGCGAAGATGAGAAAATAGAAAATATGTACTCTATCCTCATAAAAACACATTTTTAAAATAATAAGTTTATTATCTCCAGTGGAAAGTGAGACACATAGATTCACAGAGAAAATATTCCACAATATTTGTGAGAGAAACTGAATTATGCTGTGACATTTCTGGGTACGGGAAGCAGATAGATATCTTTTGATATGTTCAGATGCATTTTAAAATGTTTGAATGCAATTTTAAAAAAAACCCTTTCTTGCACTATCTTTTTGTCATTAATTGTATTATTTTTCATTTTAAAGAAATCTTGATTTTATTTTTAAAGTACAGAAATCACATTTTTCATTTGGAAATTAATAACCTAGTGAAATGATTGGGCCAGATCACTCAAAAAAAATTAACTCAGAAGTGAATTTCCTCGGGTTTTCAGCAGCTACTAAAATTCTCCTGTCGTTTCATGATAACCAAGCATATTGTTGTCAGAGAAATATGCGAAGGGTATAATTACCGCTGTAAATAGTTAAGAAGATGTGGTTGAGAAAGAACAGGAGGAGCCAAAATAAGGGAATACCGAGATAAGCACAAAGGGAACAGAATTGCTAACAAGGCCAAAGAAGTCGCTTGAACTATCAGTGAACTATCTTAATTAACACTGTTAAAAAACTGCCCTCTGGTAGGCAAAGCCCCCTACCAAACCAAAGCCCCCTCCTCACGGAGCACGCACAATAAAATAGAGGGCGCTGTGACTTTAAGTAGAGAAAAGGCACAGCAAGTACCAATGGGAATGAGGATGCCTAAGCCTAACTGTGGAAAGTACTGATAACTGTTGCTTAACTGTTGCTCGAAATGGAAATGTATAAATGCTTAACTGTGTGCTTGTTGGGTTATGCTAACTTTGTGGATGAACCACCTTACACTCACCTCTGCACAGAAATTAGATAAATAAATATCTTGCCACCGTATATATCAGCTCCTTGCACACAGGGTTAAAAGAACCCAGATTTGGGATCACGTTGTCACAGAAATAACCAGAACTGCAGTGTTTATCAGTTCAGAACAGAAGCAGTTTGTTACTATAGCTATAGAAGGGAGCAGCAGAGACAGTCTCTCCGAAGAACTTTGCCCCAAATGGGGCAGTTAGAGAGTTTATGTATCTTTAGTTTACGCAACCTGTTATTCACCAAAACTGTGTTACATAACTAAGATATAGTAAACAACAGCAATTGAAACACTTCAGATAAGGAGGTTCTACACATAATATCTTTTTAAGAATAATCCACTCCTTTTTTAATTAAATCCTGCTAACTAGCAAAATCATTAGCAGCAAATGTTTCTTGAGTAGTGAGACCTGCAAAGGCCTATGAGACTAACTACTTACCTTCCTCAATATGATACTCCTCCTCAGTTATTGATACTAGAAAAAATTGGTCCCTGTCTTTTTCTGAACAATACTAAAGTTCTGAAACACAAATCTGTGGCTTTACTTTCTCATTTTTTTTTAATGATGTGTCCTTGTACTATTCTATAATTACTTATTGTCAATCTGAAGAGAGGACCAGAGGGAAATTTATTAACTAACCTTACCCTTAAGGAACAGGGCTAGCTTTATCTTTAAAGAACAGGGTGTGAAACTATTACTACTGTCACCCAACAAAGAGAGCAGGGTATCTTGAGACCATTGAGACCCAATGAACCGGCCAGAACCAGCTCAGCGGCTTTGGCAACCAGATAAGGAACAAAGAACTACAGCTCACCAAGAGAACACAGTGACAAAGAGGAATAAAGGAAGTAAACAACTACCAGAAGTTTCTGAAAGACCACGGAGAGACTATAGTGCACATGCGGGAGTGGGTAGTAACCTATGGTAATGAGTTAATGCATATGTTAATCATGTCTCGGAAACCTTGTGAATATGTATATGTGGCATGTATATAGGCTGTATAACTAACCCCTTACGGTGCACGCATTAGGAGGAGCAATCCCCTGTGCGCTCAGTGCTGCAATAAAGAATACCTGCTTAATAGTCACCAAGACTATTGAGTCCTGATTTCAGCTTTTCACAGCATCAAATCCCTGCAAATTGGATTGAAGCATATATCTATTTTATCTACAAAATAATATAAAAATTATCTCTGTCTTTCCTAATACATACGTCTAAAAAAGTTGTAATTGACTTGTTGTCAGGCTTTGACATAAGTCAAAGAAATCAAGAAAACTCAAGATGAATCTCAGTCTTTAATGGATGACATTACAAATGCTTCACCCCATATTTAACATATTTATAATTATACAGATTAAATATATATGATATAGGTGATCTTGAAGTAATTTAACACATGTGGTCCTTAGCAGTAATAAGCAAACCATCCATTGAGCTGCAATATAATTTTGCTGAGGGAGTAATTAGAATGTATTTTTAAGTCAGTAATTTACCAAGCCAGAAATTTATGTTATATTAAGTTAATTCCAACACTGTTTGTTTCAAATTTTGCAGATGCTATTACATGTATTGTTTCCCTGTTTGTCACTGAACATAGCTATACCTTTGTTAAACAATCCATTAGTCCACACTATTCGTGAATTCAAATACAGATGGTTTTAATTGTAGCTTTAACGAGACAGCCCCAAAGCAATGAATGTGTAATTTGGTAATGGCAAAGATTCTGTTGAATTGTTAGGACTTTGCATTTAGCATGATCTTTCATGTACCTGTGAGACACAATTATAAGTGTAATTAGACACAATTATAAAGCTTCTTCTGTTAAAGATTATCAATAAGAAACAGTGGAGTACTGGTCTGGTTGGGATGAAGTTAATTTTCTTCACAGCAGCCCACATGCACTATTTTGGTCACAAATCTAAAACACACCACATAGGCTGCTATGAAGAAAATCAACACCACTGCAACCAAACCTTGTACAAGTGGCCTTCACAGAATTAGTGTGATTCCTGTTTATAAAGGTGGTAAGAGTCCTTAGTTATATAAAGTTAGTTATATAAGTCCTTGCCTTAGTTATATAAATAAATAAATTTAAAAACATATTAACATACTAACATATTGTTTCCATCCCTATCACTACTCAGGATGAAATTTTCAAACACATTCAATATTTGCCTAACTCTACTGCCAATAAAATGGATGGAGATGAAAGCAATAATTCCGTACTACTGACTGCTTTTACAAAATCCTTCTCAAAAACTTACAACTCAAACACGTTTTCAGCAGTGACTCCTCCTGTTCATTCCTCTGATGAAAAACAAGAAGAAAGACTGCACAGTCTGGATAAAGCATCATGTATATTATACCAGTTGTAACTAACTTTTCTATTTGATGAACAAGTTCTTTCAAAATGTCCTGGCACTAACTGGATTTTGCAGATCTGCATTATTCATGACAGTTATGTGCCAGGCCGTATCTGTGATCCTACAAGAGCAGGAAGAAATGTCCAGGATTAGGCTGTAATGTGTCTTTTTCTGAATCATGACTGTGGGATAATTACTGGAGGTGACTTAAAAATTAAGTTATATTCACATTTTGAAGAAGGGTACAGCATCGATGAAACTGTCAGGGGCAGAGTGCAGCTGGTGTGCAAAGGAGCATTTCACGAAGGTTCCCGAGGTAACCTTAGATGTTAGTGACATTGGGGAAGTCTGGTGCGCTAACTCTAAGAAAAACAGTGCAGAGGATGGAGCAGAGTGGAGACACGGTGGCCAAACTCTGTGATAAAATGGGCGCTTGACAGTCATACAGAACCCTTGAAGGTCTTATGGGACTGATAAGCTGCCTAATTGTTACCCTGAGCCAACTATCTGTCATTTTTTGACAACATGCTATCTTTTGGGTGAACTTTGCTCATTATAATGTCGTCATAATACCAAAACACACTTCCATCCCAAAAGCTACCCACCTCCAAGGTGCGACCACTCCTCACAGAGTCTGCACTCTGAATTTTTTGTAGTCTATACCTTTAAAAGCAAAGCGAGAGGATTTTACACCAATCATAAAAGTATGTATGACTAGAGTCCCTCAAGCTCCACCTGAAAGGTAAAAGCTAGTATAAAAATAGCTTAAGAGAGGAGGGATGCCAGGGAAGATACCAACGTGATCAGGGAAATACCATCACTGACCACCTCTGACTCCTGGGATCAGTCCACAGGCTGAGCCTCTCTTCCCCCGATAATGACATTTGTGGGTAAGATTTGAATACTTGGCTATACCAATTGCTTCCCCGGGAACTTAGAAATCTCTATAGAGTTGTTTTATAACTTAACGCATTTGTAGTCAGGCTATATTACTAACGTCTTTAGTATTTGCACATGCTTTGCAGACTAACTATCAGCAGCACTCCAAAACAACTTGTGTATCTGTTGCTCCAATAACTTACACTTTTCACCAATCTAGTCATGGGAGTTCATAGTGAAAGTGACCAACACCTTAAGAGTGGCTGTGCTAGTTCATGGAATGCTGCTAGATCGAATTGTGTATGGTGTTATTAGTGCATCCGTAATCGTGATAGTTCAATATACATATTGAACGCGACCAGACTTTTAACGCTGAATTGGGCATCACTCAGAATCTAAGCCTAGCTGCCCCCAGCCCCTCTGATACAGGCCGGAACGCAAGGGGGTCTATTTTCTGCCAAATTACTTAGCCCTTTAACGCAACAATAACATATGCTAATAGTTCTGCTGCTGCCATGTTTCAGCGGTAAAAAGCCTATTTCACACTTGTCTGTGTCTTGTTCAGTACTCAGGCAAGTATAAGAGGTTAGTCTTCTGTAGCTGTGTAGGAAAACAGGGAGGTTCCTCCAGTAGAAAATTTAAGGCATCTGTCTATTAGAGGACATGAAAATCCGTTTAAGCTACCAGCACCCACTATTCTGTACTACACAGCTACCAAAAGCCCACTTTCACATCCTGTAGTATATATATGGAAAAAACTCAAGTGAAAGCTTTGTGAAAGCTTTCTAAAATATTTCTACTCTGATAAAAAGCAAGAAATATAAAACACGAGAGAAGAACTTCCAGAATAATTACCTGTGATTCCGGACTGTCTGATGACACATCTTTAGTAAAAGTTATTAGTTTTCCAGAAGGACAAATAGCTTTTTTCTCAAAACTGAATGGTGACTTGTTTTCTGTAGTTTCTTTCATTTGTTTTTGTACCTCTTACTTTTTTCCTGTGAGTCTATGTTAAGTAATGTGGTGATACTAAATGACTAAAATAGATTTGCTAAACCATATTACTAGACTGAAGCTTGCTAAACTTTACTCTGACAACTAAAAAAAAAATTGCATACCTATCTGTGTACCAGATGCTACTTGATGTTTGAAGCAACTTCATTCCCATTTGTCATTAGTCCGATTGACAGAACTGTGTTTATGTGGTCTGAAATGCTTAGGGATCCTCCAGCAGAATTATGTTCTCCATACATGAAAATAAGCACAGCTGTATGATGGCCTGTTTCATATTGAGAAAAAATGTAATTTTTCTGCTAAGGCCAGAAGACAACAGCTTTACTGATACTAAATGGCACTTTACTGCAAAATGAGAGCCATTGAATCCACTAATTACTCCAATAAGGAGTAATGCTGTGCAGACTGAAACCAAAAGAAACCCCCAGTCTTTAGGAAATTAATTCTTCCTTGCCTATGTATTTTAGGCCCATCGAACTCCTCTTGAACTCACTAAGAATCTTTGCACCAGCCACAACCTAATCTCCAATGCCTAAAAAATATTGTTAAAAATTTGGAGATATTTTTCAGTAGATCATCCAGTTACTCATAATCAGCTGTACTTTTTCACAAGGTCCCAAAAAGATAGCTAGGACCATCACCTAGAAAAAAAAAAATTATTCTGGTAAATAAGTTATTTTCTGTGAGCTATATTTGTACCATATTCCGCCTACTGTTGCTGTTACTGCCAATCCTGGTTGAGAAACTGAGAAACAGAAGGCAAGCTAAGGAAACTGGCCAGGAAACGTAGACATGAGGCAGCCTCCTACTTGCTTTCTCTACCCTTTGTACTGTTTATAAAATATTGTGTGAATTTTCTAGTCTAACTCATTATTTCTGTGAATGCAACATGTTCTCATGAGCTATGCAAGGTTAAGATAGTCCTTAAAGTTCCCAGTTTCTTAATATGTGAATCCCAAGTCATTATTTCCTCTAGTTTTGGCTGTTGTTTTTTTTTTTTTTCACTATTTCCTCCATGTTATCTCTGTGTTACAGCCTCTCTGGTATTCCCCAAAACAAGGGTTATAGTGAATACAGATCTGATCTTTTAGAGAAACTGTTGACAATCCTGCCATCATAATGGATTGAGTGTTACATCTTGCCTTTTTTGTAATTTAAAAATGTATATTTTTATAGTTCATTCAGCACTGCCCAAACAAATGGGGAAAAAACAACACATCTTCCACCAGCAGAAATACTATTTGTTCAAGCTGTTATCTAGCAGTGAGTGTGAGTTAATACAATTTTGACAGACAAGATCAAAACAGTGACCATTATTCTTAGTTAGAAAAGATTTCTCAGTAGTCATTGATAATTTTACTTTATATTATTAAAGTCAGCCCAATACCAATGCTTAATACTAGGGCAATAAAATTCTGCTTTGTTCAGATTTGTTGTTAGATGTGTGACTTTCCTTGTAGTGCAATGAGCAGTACAACAGAACTCTGTCAAAAATCTCTGACATAATTCATATAATATCATGTGAATTCAGAGACAATTTTGCTAGTTATTGTCATGTAAAAAGCTCGACAACTTGGAAAGGAGGACCAAAAGTTTCCTCACATGGGAGCGTAGCTGCGTTGCAGAAAGAGTGAGTGGAGAGAGTGATAATACACAAATAGAGGATCAGCTTTGCTTGTTTTTTCCCGAAAGCAGAACACTCCTTTGGAGACAGGGTAGATTTCCAACTGGAATTCTGAATTGAAGGTTGAGTTATTCAGACCTACATCAACTCCAACTCCACGTCTTTATATCAGCAAGAAACAGCTTGGCTGACAGTAGAAGAACTATTAATTCCAAATAGCAAATTTATAAGACTGTGTTGCCAGATTTTGGTAAAAGACAAAAAAGAGTAGCAAAGAAAATTGTACTCCTGCCAATGACTACTTTGTATTTTGCCATCACAAACATCCCTTTGGAGTCAGTGTGTTTGAAGGACTGATAACCAGTTCTGATGGTGTGTGTAGAAGTAAAGATGGAACTGTAAGGTTACAGAAGGTTTTCACCAACAGGTGGGTTTTATTCTGTGGAGGAAGCATGGAAGTTGATCCTTCAGTCATTACTCATATGTTAGAAAGTAGAATAGCATAATATTTACCTTGCAGTATGCTTAGATGTCACTGTACATGCTAAATACTGTGAAGAACAACCATATTTTTCTTTCTCTCTGAAGAACTATTTAAGTCAGAAGACTAAGAACTTTTAATTTCACTATGTGTACCTTGTGTCATCATCTGTATCTCTGACAGTCTTCTCAGATAATTTAAAGGCCATTTTAGAAAAATGAAAAAGAAAAGAAGATTTAATTAAAAAAAAAAAAAGACTCTTAAAGTTCAAGAAAATAGAGAACAGTTATCCTGGATGAATCACTGAGCCTGTTATGTATTTGATAATTGCCGTTAGTTTCAGCGAATAGAATAAATCTCATTTGCACCTTCTATTTCTGCTATGGCTATAGCTAATTTATCCTCTCCCCCTAAACACTGCTCTGACAAAACATAAAATTAAACAGCTGTGCATGCCAGAGCCTCATATGCTGTGTAAGAGTTGCTGCTGAGCTTTGCATATTCCCTGACTTGTCTATTAGTCACTAATTTAATAGTCACTATTTAGAGTGGGTGAAGAGGGTGATCCATTAGAGGAAGAGAAACTACTAACCACTATTACTTAGACATTAGTCACTTTTATCATGCAGTGATATCAGTATCATTTGCCCAGCAAAAGATCATGACATCAGCTGCACAAATGTGCCTTGCTTCAGACAATACTTGAACTCACCTATCAGTGTTTTTTCTCATATTATGGTTATATGATCTGTTGCCCCATTTTCTGACACTTATGCTGTAATATATCCTTTACTGTTTTCATCCAGTTAGCATGCAGTTAAAACAGATACCATCTGGAAAACTTCCCCTAATTTTCATGGGCTTTGGATTATGCCAGTACAAACCAATTCTATGTCGTACAAATTTACCAGTGTTTTTCTAGGGTTAGGAAGGACTTTTAGACAGTTAGGTGGACTGGATTTCAGTTCCAGAGTTGTATTATTTATAATGCCTCAGACACAGAATGTCTAACCTGGTGGCCCAAAGCTAAGATTTTAAATACCTAATTTGATGCATACAGAAATAAAAGACATTGTAGATATAGGTGGTGTTCTGTACTCGTTTGCCTTAAATATAGAGTATAACTTGGAGATGCATACTAACAGTTAGTAGTTAAATACAGAATTTTTTAACTCTTTAAACATTGTGTGTTTTCCAAGAATACATATAAAAAAGAGTGGATTTTCATATACCACTATAAGTTCTGTTTATGGCTTAGCTTGTTTGAACAGCAGAGTTCATGTACACTCAGTTAAAATGATGAAAATTAAATGCCATGATTTTTTAAAATTAGTTTGTTATAAGTTTCTTCTATGTGCCTAGAAGATTTAATTAAGAACAAGTAACACAGGCCTTTATATGACCTTCTTCCACACTCATGTTTTCCAATGGAAGCGAAATTTTGCTTTAAAATTTGATGCCCTTTATGAAGTTTGCTATTTGTTTGTTCACAGTGGAGTGTGCACTGTAGATTAAGGCTATTCTGGAGATTAATACAAACGGTGATATAAGTAATATAATTGTGCCTATTTTTTATATATGAATAATCATCCTATTTAACCTGTAGTCCTGCAGGATTTAGAAGCTTGTAAAAAACTGCACATAATCTCGTAATTGTGTTTGAAAAGATAATCTCCAAGAAACAGATGTTTAAATACAGCTCAGTTACAGGGAAAATAAACAGACAGGTTCCTTGCCCTGGAAACTCTTAAGGAGAGGAAGATGTCTTCCATCAAGGGAGACATCAGAGACAGTTGATTCTCAACCAAGTTACCACATGAAGGAGAGGAGCGTGGTTGCTACAAAAGACTCTCCTGCAAGGTACAGAGGCAACCCCCTGCTGACTTAACTTCATGTCTTGGGACATTTGCTGCTTGCTGCATGCTCAGATTCAGTTTTTAAGGAGAAACTGGTTTGTCTGGACCTCTGATTATCATCCCTTGCTGTTCATCTATGTGGACAACAATGACAGTGCTGAGGAGATCCAGACTATTCCAAGAGGGACTGAAGAGCTCTAGAGTGAGGGTGAAGGGCATGGGCAGCCAGGTGGTGGTCTCACTTCCGTCAGCGAAGGGGAAAGGCTCAGACTGGAACGGATGCATCCAGTGGGTGAACACATGACTGTATGCCTGGTGTCACAAATTGTTTTTTAAAAGCATGGGTCCTTCCTTGAGGAACATGGACTGCTGAGCAGATTTTGGGATTGGCAAGAATGTCTTTGCCAGTAGGCTTGCTAACTTTGTGAGGTAGGCTTTAAACTACCTATTGGTGCACTGTTCTCCAAGGAGAACTTAAAACACTGTAGGCAGTGAGGAAGTGTCTGGGGGACAACTCAGTGTCCAAGACTCTCACATTCTCCTTGTGAAACCAGAATGACAGAATGACATTTCAAGTTCCTGTAAAAAGTTCACGCAGCATGGAAAACAAACAGGAGGAGTCAGTAGTCTGTGCACAGTTGCAGGTCAATATGGCTGGGTACAAGCAATACAGGAGATTTACACTTTACATGGAAGATAACTTCTTGTTCTTCATGATCAATGAGCCAACTAGATGAGATGTTCTGCTGGACTTATTGCTCAACAAAAGGAAGAACTGACTGAAGAAGTGAAGATGGGGGCAGCATTGGCTTCAGCAACCAGTATATTGTGAAATCTCATGTCCTGAGACAAGTGATCAAGACAAAAAGATTAATAATGATTCATCAAGATTTCAGGAAAATAGATCTCATTCAGTGATCCTGTTTGCAGCATCCTATGTGAAACTTCCTTGGAGAGTGAAGGGGCTCAGCACAGGTCGGGGATCTCTCCTCCTCAGAATACAAGTACTCCAATGTGCAGGCAGTTAAGTAAGTAAGTGTGGCAAAAAGTGACTGTGGATGAACAGAGTGGGAAATCCTTACTGAGTTCAAACACAAGTGGGAAGTACACAGAAAGTGAAAGCAGGGATAGACTACCCAGGAGGAACAGAGGAGACATTGCCTAAATGTGCAGGGATGGAGTTAAGAAAGTCAGTGCTGAACTGGAACTAGTAAAGGATAGGAATGGCAACAAGAAGGGCTTCTGTGAGCCCATCAGCACTGAAAAGAAGGCTAAGGAAAATCGAGCTCTGCTGATTGATGGACAAAGGGACTGTGGTGTGTTGACCTTGGCTGGCTGCCAGATTCTCACCAAGCTGCTCTATCACTCCCCTTCCATCAACAGGGCAGGGGAACAAAATACAATGAAAAGGTTGGATGTTGAGATAAAGACATTTAGCAATTACCATCATGGCCAAAACAGACTCCACTTGGGGAAATTAATTTAATTTGACTTATTGCCAATTAATAACAGAGTAGAAGTGTGAAAAATAAGAACAAATCTAAATACAACTTCCCCCAGTCCTTCCCTTCTTCCTAGGCTCAACTTCACTCCAAGCTCTTCTACCTCCTACCCTCAGGCAGCACAGAGGGATGGGGAATGGGGTTGTAGTCAGTTCATAACACTTTGTCTCTGCCTCTCCTTCCAACTCACTCTTTTCCCCTGCTTCAGCGTAGTGTCCCTCCCATGGTATATTCATGAAGGCCTCTTCATGAACTTATCCAAATGGGTCCTTCCCATGGGTACAGTCCTTTACAAACAGACTGCTTCAGTGTGGGTCGCGTTGGTCCCCCAAGGACTGCAGGTCCTGCTGGAAAACCTGCTTCACTGTGGGCTTCTCTCCATGGGGCCACAGGTCCTGCCAGGAGCCTACTGTCTCTCTGTGGGGTCACAGCCTCCTTCAGGTGCATCCACCTGCTCCAGCATGGGGTCCTCCAAGAGCTGCAAGGTGGATATCTGCTCCCCCATGGACCTCCATGGGTTGCAGGGGGACAATCTGCTTCACTATGGTCTTCATCATGGGCTGCAGGGGAATCTCTGCTCCGGCACCTGGAGCACCTCCTCCCACTCCTTCTTGACACCTTGGTGTCTGCATGGCTAATTCTCCTACATTTTCTCACTCCTGTCTTGCAGCTGCTGCACAGTGTTTTTTACCCTTTCTTAAAAATGTTACCACTGATTGACTCAGCTTTGGCCAGCAGTGGATCTGTCTAGGAGCCTGCTGAAACTGGCTTTGTTGGACATGCGAGTAGCTCCTGGTGTCTTCTCACAGAAGCCACCCTTGCAGCAACACCCAACCTTCCCCCCCCCCGCCCCCCAAACCTTGTAATGTAAAACCAATACAGGGACCAATAGAAAAAAAGAGAATTAAAAATACTGAGGTGCTCAATGCTTTCTTTGCCTTGGTTATTGTAGGTAAACATTGCTCTCTGGTCTGAAACAGTACTCTCAGACGAGGAAGACGTTAGGGAATACTTAAGCCAGCTGGACATATACAAATCCCTGGGAGCAGATGGAATACATCTAAGGGTGCTGTGGGAACTGTCAGATGTCATTGTGAGACCGCTCACACTATTGTCATCTTAGACAGCTCACAATGATCAGATGTTCTCTGTGACAGGGAAAAGGCAAACATCACACCCATCCTTAAGGAAGGCAAGAAGGAGGGTCCTTGCCATCTTCACTTCAGACAATTATGGACCAAATTATTCTAAAAGCTGTGTCAAGCCACATGAAGGACAAGAAAGGAATTAGAAGTGGCAAACAGGAATTTACCAAGGGCAAATTGGTAAACCCCTTATTATCTTGATTGCCTTCTACAATGAGATGATTGGCTCTGCAGATTACGAGAGATCATCAGATGTTGTACACCTTGACTTCAGCAAGGCATTTGGCATGGTGTGACTGACTAAACCCCTTCAGATGTAATGTGACTCGCTGAATAAATCCCTACAATGCAAGAAAGATCAATGGAGATGGGCAAGGCCCATGTGCCAATAAGCTCAAACAATAATGCAAAGAACCTGACTTTTTCTCACCACAAAAGAGACCAGAGGGTGGCCTTTGTTTTAGACAAACAGCTATCAACAGGTAAGTGGATCATCTAGAGGTGTGAATGTCCTCCCAAGTTCATTAAAAGAGTGTGAATGTCTCCCTGAGTTAGCCAGACCAGCATGCAGAGAGTATGTGGCTCAGCCCAACCTAGAGTATAAAAAATAAATAACTAGCAAAAGAATTTTGAAGACAGTAATGGGCTTGAGCTGGCTTCAACCCATGTATTCCTTCCTGATGACTGAGGATGCCCAGTATCATAATGGTAAGCATGCTAAAGACACCAGTAATGGGAATCACACTGATATTGTGACTGAACTGTGTATTGCAATGGCTGCATTTTGCTAAGCGTAACTTACATTCGCATTGTTTTTTAGTATATTTTGTATCACTCTGCTAAATCTGAACTCCCATGTAACATCTGAACTGTGTAACATCAACTGCCTTCAAATAATTAATCTGATATTAAACATTGATATCAAAACTTCTATGACTGTAACTCTGTAAATCATTCAGGTAAATAGTTCTTGACAAGACAATAGGATAGAAGGAACAAATGGACCTAAAACCAGGAACCAGAAACATGAGTGTGCTGATTGCCCAAGTAACTTGGCTACACCATATGAATCAGCTAAAGGTGTGCCCTTTAGGTGAACTTGACTAATCAGAATATGAAAACAAATCCTCTAGAAGTTAGGATACCTGCCTTTGCCTGAAGACCCTCACCCACTGAGCTCGTGCAGTAAAATTAAGAGACACTGTACCTTCAAATGAAGACAAGGACATTTCACACGAATCAGCTTCAACATAAGGAATTATGAGCACCAGTAAAAAGTCAATAAACAATGAACATGTCAATTTTGTTAAATGTCCTGGTTTGAGGTAAAACTGGACCAGTTTTGTTCAGTAACTTCGCTTCTTAGCTGGGCCTCTTCTGACTACTGAAATTAACAGCATATTGTGCAGGCAATGTTCACTCCCTCAGAGTGATAAAATCAATGTTTATAGTCGATGCCCTGGCATGGTATGCAGGAGAGGCTCTTGCTTATACTTATCGCTGTAACAGCCAAGGCCAACCAACTTTGTTGTTTGCCACGTTGAAGAGTCGGAAGCAGAAAAGCACAGTGTGGTCCCACCTGCAGGGAGGAGCGAAGGTGCCAAACTGACCAACAGGGTATTCCATCCCATCTGCATCATGCTCAGTATAAAAGCTGAGGGTCAGATCCCTCTTGCTCTCTTGCTCTTGCTCTTTCACTCTCTTGCTCTCTTCACTTCAATCATATGCCTTTGGTCTCGATCCTGAAGGCAGACCCAGAATCCAGTTCCCGTCCATCACTGAGTCCAGAATGGGACTGCCCCAGTGCCAGCCAGTGTCGTGATTGTCATCTTGGGAGCTCGATATGGTTTTGTATATATTTCATTATCTCCTTGTATGTTATTATTATTATTATCTCATTAAAGTAGTTTAGTTTCTTCTAAACTCTTAAGTCTCTTTTTCCCTCCTCTGCCTCTCTTTTTTGAAGAGGGGTAGAGGGGAGCATCGGTCGGTCCCATCTGGGGTCCCCCACGTCGCCAGTGGACGATTTGGCCTAAAGCACGACATTAAGTTACAATGTATAAATGAATGATTGTTTCAATGTTGTGTGTGCTAGCTTTGTGGAAATACCCCCTAGCATTCCCCTACCTTTCCTGTGCAGAACTACTAAAAAATAGCTAATTCCTCGACTGTGTGTTATTGGCTTGCACACCAGGTAAATGATCCCATGAGTTTTGGGACAAGAACATTAAATCCTCCATGCTTGGAATATCTAAAAGAACCTGGTCAGAGAATATTGGACTTTGACAATGTCCCATCTTCAAATATTTGGTAATGCTATTCTGCATTGCTGCATTTGGGATCAAACTGACAGCACACAAGGAGCTTTTATTTCTTTCCTCAGTGTTTGTGAGAGGTTGGGAAGTATATATTCAGGAAAAAAGAGAATAGTCTGCCCAAAGTCTGTCAAACATTTTTATCACTTTAGTTCCAGAAGTTGCTTCTCAGCAGACTAATATCCACAAAATCCTTCCATGGGAGAGTATCTGTTTGAGTGTGTTACACTCTTTGCTTGGATGCAGGATATTTCTCAAGCCAGAACACTGGCAGCTCCCCACCAGCACATACATGGTGTATGATTATCCTTAGTAGGAGGACCTGGTCTTATGTCTGCAATGCACAGGTAAATAGGAAATGTTTCTTCCCCACGCACGGTCATGTTTTTGATTTTACTCTTTATTTGGCAGTACGCTCCTGAGGGGAAGGGGATTGAATACACTTCAGTTTTTGTATTCTTTCTCTTTCTGACACAAACAACCTTTGTCAATGTTCTTACTTTCCATAACATTTTATCTGTCTTTGTGATGTGAGACCTTAAAACTCTGATGATAATTATGAAAAAAAACACAAGGTAAAGCTAAACTGTAGCAGGAAACAATTAGAAAGCCAAGAGTCGAGCAGCTTTCTGTCCTGTATCGGTGGCTCATTCTAGAATCAATAGGCAAATTCCTTTGTCTTATTAGCTTACATTTTACCTGAAAAGCATGCTTGTAATAATTTTCATTTTTTAAAAAAAATCACCCCCCTCCAAACCATACATGTAAACAGGCATATTTAGAGACCTCCAGGAATGATTCACCTTCAGAATGCCTTAGAAGGCAGTACCAACAATAGGATTGTTACAGCCTGGAAACACTGACAGCACATCTATATCAAATCTTTACTGAACGCAAATTGTTACATTAAAGAACAAAATGAAAACCTTTTCCTTAGCAGATATTTCAGATAGTTGAAATGAAATTTTAAAGGCTTATTAGTCATTTAACTATTTTAAGAATATACATTGCAGGCTTTAAACAAGACAACAGATTAATAGAGTATCTAGATGGTATTTAGATTTTTTTATTATTCAAAACCAAAAATGTAATACTAAAATATTTATTTTAACAAACTGTAAAGTAAAATCAGCTATGTAGTAAATGTCACAGTGATGTTGTAGTACGTAAGAGTAGCTCAAAGTAGGTAAGGAATAAAAAAAGGCATTTTCTGTATTTTTTTTGCTTCTGTTATTTATCTGGGGTTTTTTTCCCTAATTAGGAAACAAAAATTCACTTTATGTATCTAAAGGAAACCTAGAAGTATTGTTTTTATCCCTCTGAACTATGTAGTGTCTCATTTCTGCAAATGATTTGTAACCTTCAAACTCAGCTTGTGGCACTATATTCAGACTTTTCAAGAATATCTCCATGAAAAAGTCTACTAGAGGTATGATTTGCACAGCTCTTTGATGTCTTCCTTTGGATCTTGAGAACCCTGACTAAGAAACTCAGAAATATGGCATTTCTGTCTAATGAAGGGGTTGTTGTGAAAAGATTGAAGACTTTTTCTGTGTAGCATAAACAGCTTCTACCATAGGGCTTAAAAGCTGCAATCTCTTAGCTGAACCTGCATTACAAGAAAGAGTATTACTCTCATGCTTCTATGAGCTTAAGACCATTATTAAAAAGACCAGGGCCTCAACTAAAGGGGGACAGAGGAAGAAAGCAACAAAGGTCATGTGCATTGACTATGTATTAAGTGCCTTGTCTATCTGAGGATTTGTTAAAAAAAACTTCTAGGTGACCTTGGGAAGTGGATTACGTTATGAACTCTAAATTAGGAAAAATAATACTCTACAGTCTTTGACAAAATATCCCACACTGATCAAAATTTCTGAATGCTGACTCTGCAAGACAGACACATGAAGCAGCTCCCAGAGATATTTTAGTGTCATTCAAACCAGTTACTATCCTGACTCTGAATTCTCTACATCTTGCTAAGACAATTTCCAGTGTTTCAGAGAAGGTAGAGAAAAAAACAAAAAGCCTTGTTATATTTCAAGGGGAAAAAAAAACCCCTACTTATAGATACAGGTGGTAAATGAAAGGTCTAAAGCACAGGCTGAATGTTATATAAATATTGTGGTCCTCAAAGTAAAGAATCACAACAAGATAACGCAAGATAACACAGGAATGAGCTATAAGGTTGAATCACCTCCTGACTAGGGTGATGGGAGAGGGGGAAGTGGGGTTGCCCGAAGGTGACATAAGGTAACCTAAGACCCCTGGGAGGAGACCTTACAAGCTAAGTTCAGACTGCTTTTGTGTAATGAACTAGTCACTAATTGGAGCATGCACAGAAGGGCATTAGTTATATAACCAAAAGGTGACCAATGAACAAATTTTGTGTAACTTTTTCTTTGTTGTAAACTGTATAAAAACCTATAACCCCTCTGAAAAGGTGTGCTACCTTTGTGTACTATCACCTGGCATCCTTCTCTGTACAGAATTGCATTAAAGGTTAGAAGGGGGATCCTGAGTCTGTGTGCTCATTGCCTCCTGCACATCGGGCACGAACTTACACCCTGACTGAGGGACAACAATATGATATAATAAAGGGGACATTATTTTCATACGTTCTTGGAGATAAAAACATATCTCACAATCAAACTTAATTTTCTCTTTTGGGGAAGTCTTGATGCAGTCTTTCTGTATTCTTTGAAACTTCTGATTTTATTCCTTATTCATTTTGAAAAAATATATTTAAAATAAAATCTTTGGGAGAGGATATTTTCTTTGATTGTTCTTTTTGCTTCCTGGGTTTCCATCTTTTAGAATTTATTTCAATGCACAGCAGAATGATGTAATTTGCTGGATTCATCAACAGTAATATCAGCTAATATTCTTTGTGTTTCTTCTGTGCTAAAACTGAATGCATTTTGGGTGAGTCACTCTCTTCAAAGAAATTTAGAGAACACCATTTGGGCTTTACATAGTTGCAATTAATGTGCTTACATTTAAAATAATTTGATTGCAACCCAAAATGAAAAGGCTTGATAAAGCAGAGAAAACCCAAGTGTCCGATTCATCATTGCGTTATATAACTTTCTTGCTGGTTTAGCTGCACCTGATTTTCTGTGACCGACATAAATCTAATATGTATTTATACTAATGCAATGCTGAACAGAGCTTAATTTGAGCTAATGAACTAGGTCATTTTGTGATCAATAGCAACTGTTATAACAGTGTATTCTGAGGAGAGGATGCACAGCAATCATGATCCAAGACTTATCATAGCTTTACAGCTTTTTGCAGATTTTGTCATGGAGCAATTAACATGGCCTTGTGAAGCCAGCCTATCAGAGAAAGAATCACAGACTTTGTAATGTGAAAATAATAGTTGTTAAATGATAAGGCAAAAAAATCAGCATTGATCAGGAACAAACAGTTCCAAATGAGAACTTTTAGAGATATTTCTAAAATATGGATAGCATAATTTTGTTCAAAAGTATCAATACCAATAGAAATAATACAGTAGATTTGACAATCATACTTTTTTGATACAGCATATAAAATGTATCTTTATATGGATATAGAGCATGAATCATTTTTGTAAGCAAAAAAAAAAAATTTAGACTTGATATAGAATGTAGTTGCCAAATTTAGTTTACTATTATTTTCAAGTGCAAATGCTAAGTGAAATTTAATTAGACAAATGAGGGCTCTAAATTGTACATAATTGATCTAAAAGAGGAACAAAGGAAAAAACACAGCATTTTCAACTTTCTTAGTTTTGCTCAGTTTACTTGCAGAGCTGTTAAATTTTGCAAAGATATATTTCTTCCTTCTCTCAGAGTAAAAAGAAAAGGGTCTACCTGTAGATTACATGCACTTTTTAGTATATTAATTTGTCAAGTTTTAAGTATTCTCATTTGCTGTACAAATGAAGAGCTAAATAATTGTTCTGTTCAACATTCAACTAAACAAAATTACTGAGTATAAAGAGGAAAGAGGAGGAGAAAGAAACTAATGAATTATATGGATTAGCATGAGAACAAATAATAGAGGATAAGAAGGTGGGTGGCCATATTTCATCACTTGACGAGTCTGTTACCTAGGAAACAAAAGACTGAATGATTGCATAAATGACCCTATGCCTGTGGATTTAAATTTATGAAATTATATAGGACTGCAATTTATGCAGAATAAGGAAGTAGATTTTCAGAGGCACTGTTTATTATATGAAATAAAAAAACCTAAAAGGTCTATTTTCATTTTGATGAGTTTTAAAGCATTTGTTACCTAAGTCTTTTGACTTTATTATGTAAGTTTCTGACCTAACCAAACTATGTGACAAAAACTAACCAGTCACCCTATCCAACTGATTAATCACCCTTTTTAAAGACTCCTGTAGAGGACACTAATCATTGACTGAACTCCAACTCTCATTAGCAGGACTCAAGTTGATTCCAACAGACATCCAGATGATATTGTTAGGACAGCATTTCTCTACTAACACAGAGTTCATTAATCTGCTATGTCTACTGCTTTTCCACCAAAGGCAATCCAGTTGAAGAAACCATAGTGTGTTCTCACATATGACAACGAACAGATATCACTCATTAATTTTACAGTAGAAAAAGCTGGTAATGCATCATCTGCTATTCATACAAAAATCTTTGTAAAAATATAAATTAATCAACAAAAGAATTATAGTGTTTGCCCCCTCTTGACAAAATAACGCTGAAAAGCTCAGAGAAACACTTGCAAGTATTCAAAGGATATATTTATTCAATACAGTGCAATTAGCTTCTTTAGATGTGCTTATTGTCACCAACTTCACAATGCTTTAGGAAGTTTTGACTGTTTCCAATGATCTTCCAATGATCTTCTAGCATCTTCCAGCATACTGTTTTATTTTCTGCACAAATAAAAAACTTCAAGTATGCTTAAACTAAAGAGGGGAATATACAGATAATCATGTTTGAAAAGGCATAGGAAGTAATATTTGTAATGAAATTCAGAATGGTCAGACTGAGTCAGCTAGAACAGCCACTTCATGTGTTGGCTGAAAGGTAAGATTTGTGAGAGAGTATAAGAATGGAGCAAGCATAAAGTGAATGGAACCTGAATTAAAATCTTAATTTGTATTTGCTTCTTTTTTAAAAGTACCTGCAGTTGAGCAGTTGCCAGAGTCACCCTGAGAAAGGTGTTTCAGTAATATTTGGATTAACACTTCTATTCAGAGAAAGATGTGACATCCCATAGCAACAAATTTCAGTTACAATGCACTGGTCAAATTCTCTTTTGGTGTAAAGACAGAATTTCACCAACTTCAGTTTCAGTAGAATCTCTTCCATAAGATATATTACAAGAAACAGTATGTTATGGCCCTGATGGTGAGGTGTTTGTAGGTCATATTTTATTACAGTGGAATATACAAAATGATAAATAGATGATACCATAATCATCTGTCAAAAGCAAGGTAAAATATTGAGAGATGGAGGACATCATGCAGGAGAAGGGGTATATTCCTGCAGGAGCTGCGACCCATGGAGAACCCACACTGGAGCAGGTTTATCCTGGAGGACTGTAGTCTGTGGAAGGATCCATGCTGTCACAGCTTGTGAAGGACTGTAGCTTGTGGGAAGGACCCACACTGCAGCAGGGGAAAAGTGTGAGGATGGAGGAGCAGCAGACAGGAACTGTTATGGTAGGGGGAGTTTATTTTTTGTCTTTGTTTCTCACCATTCAACTCTATTTTAATTGGCAATACATTAAATTAATTTTCCCAAGTCAGTCTGTTTTGCCCATGACAATAACTGGTAAGTGATTTCACTGTCTTTATCTTGACCCGTGAGATTTTTCATTTTATTTTCTCCTCTGTCCTATTGAGGAGGGCGAGTGAAAGAGCAGCTGTGTGGTGATCTGGCAGCCAGCCAAGGTCAAACCACTATCAGACTCCACTTTATCAGACTCCACTTATGCACTTCAGGCTTCTAATGTGAGATTCTCTAGGTTGGTGCCTTTCAAATAAATTTTGTATTGCAGCCATAACTTCGGCAGTAAAAGTCAAGAACTAACTGAGAATTAAAAACACATTCACATCATGTTCATGTATGAATTTGTTGATGCCTGCACATGACTATAATTACACTCGTGCAGAAGTTTAAAGCAAAGCAGGTATTTTCACTAGCTCTTTATATGCATATTTCTTCCTTATTGCTAAATTCATTTTTTTTTTGTTTAGGAGAATTCACTTTAGAAATGTGTTTCTGCTGAAAGAAAAATAACTCAGAAAAGACATGTTTTCACAGGAAGTTAAATCAGAGCTACTTTGGACCATTTCCCCAAAGATAATACAGTGAATGATTTAACACATTTGTAATCCAACCCACCTTAAATATTTTTGAAAGTCAAATTGTAATTTCTAAGTATCTAAAAAAAGTTAGATGGAATTCATAAATGTAGCCAGTTTTGACCCTGGAGTATTTGGCAAAATTCTGATTTCATGTGACATCTTACTGTCAGCTGTATCAAGAATTTCATCCTGGTTGTAATAAAAAACCTTTTATCCTTTCACTCTTTATGTCTGAAACTGTCTTCTTGCTGTAGGGTGTAATCTTACTTTAATTTCCTGGGAGATTTCCATCCACTCCAGTCCCTTCTTACACATGACTCTCTCCTCTATTGTTAACAGGACAACTTTATATGTAGCACATAATGAACCAGACAAGGCAACTGTGGAAAGTCAGACCTAGAACACAACTGGTTTTAGAGGGATCAGTTTAAAAAAAAAAAAAAAAAATCTCTGCCACTGCAGTGGAGACCTGAGGACAGGAATAAGGAAATGGGAGCAAGGGAACACTGAAGAAGCTACTACATGCTACTAAATGCGAAAATAAAGTCTCCTTGAATACAAAGTCCAATCTGCCAGTAGAAGACAAATACAGGATTTTGCTGCCTCTAGCTTAAGAGACAAGCTGTGGATTAAAATTTCATTTCATATATATCAAATGAAGAAAAGAAAAATTAACAGATTAGTTAAGGATGAACAATATTAGGAAACTCTATTAGCCAGACTCCCAATACTCCAATCACTGCTTCAGGATGAAGGAAAGGAATGAACAGAATTTAATGCTATGCAAATTGTCAACTTGCAAACAAAATAAAATGTCTATTAAATATTGTGCAAAGATAATTCTGTGGTGTTCATCTAAGTTTATTAGCGTTACTGTAACTGTATTAAGCCTCAATGATACTCTTGAAGTTGATTACATGCAATAGTGGTATGATAGATATCTGAATTGTACTGCACTTTTTATTGGTACTGCAATACCAAAAAAACCCCAAACACTTGTACTGCAAGTTATTGGTAGGTATAAGAAAGTTAAAATTTAATATAAGTTAAAAAATCTGCCATGTATATGTAGACTTAAACCTGTACATATAAATTCTATCTATCTGGAGATCATCTACCTCACTGGAGCAAGAGAATAGCAGTTAGAATCCTAGAATAATTTAGTTTAGAAGAGACTTCTGGAGGCCTCTCTTCCAATCCCCTGCACAAAGCAGGGTTAACTTCTGAGTTAGTTCAGATTTCACAGGGCTTGTCCAATCAAGGTTCAAAAATCTGCAAAGACGGAGACTACACAAGCTCTCTAGGCATTGTTTCACATCTTTACCATGTTCATTGTAAACAGCTGCTGCAAGAAAGCTACATTTAATATATACATATATTTTTAAATATATGCTACTACTACAAACCTGATAATGTTAAGAACATTTAAAACCAGCTTTTGATTAATCTTCTTCCTCAATCTAAGCTACTATTTAACTATTTCAGTCCTCTTTCGAGTTCAACATTCAAGAGATTAACATTCCTTTGTTTATGAGAGACAAAATTTGCTTTGGTTTTGGTTATTTTAATTTTTATTGCATGTTCTGATTCCTTACTTGGAGCTGCTAGTCTTTACTGCTATGTGACTTGCTGTAAAGAGAAGGCGGGTAGAAATATTATTTTGGATTTCAGTTATGGGTTCTCATCTTAGACATCTAAGTTTATTGATTTTCAGCTATGCTTTCAGTCTTTGACAATTTAATTCATACACATATATATATGTCTCCACATAAACCCCAATTCTACAGATTTAAAATCCTTAGCACATGAACCTATGCCAGATTATATGTTGTGCAAGCAGTTGCATATTAAACTACTGACTTGCTATTTGGTTGGAACAGACAAGTTTTTCACATCTGTTTTCCATGATTTTTACTATCTCTTAATAACATTATGTCCTTTTGCAAGTAAATAGTTTATCATCAGACAGTTGCCATTTTTATACCAATAATGACCTTTCCTTGATGGTAGTAATGGTAATACCCACCTGCTCATCTCTCTGTATCTGTTTGGGTCAGGTTATGGAACTGGATAGTAATTCCATGTTGGGTGATGATTAAGCAGGCATTTAACTAAAATTGAACAGCAATCAAGGTGGAGGGGTACTAGCCTGGAACTAAAAAAAAATGTGAAGGTGACCTAGAGCTTTCTATGAATACTGTCTGTGGGAGTTAACAACAAAAAAATGTGTTTTGGAAGAGAAAAAAGGTGTGGATCGAAGAGTGACACCACCACACCTGTTCTGGTCTGTTTCTCAAAACCCAGCGTATCACTTTGCAAAGCAACAGAAGCACAATAATTTATTCTGTTTTATATAGCAGGATGGGAAGTGTATTAGGGAAGGAAGAGGAAAGCTGGCTGGTGGAATGGTTTGGCATGAGGAAACAAATAGCAAGAGGAAGACTGCCAGTAAAGAGAGCTTGAAGCAATCCTGTGAATATGCGCAGTTTGGCCATCATCCATGACTTTGCCAACCTTCCTTGCACCATCAGCCTTAGCAGTTCCAGTTTGGTAGTCTTTGACTCTGCAAACACTGCAGCTGGTCTTAATGACAGGAAAATTTACTTTGAAAAAAAGAGACATACTTCACCTTTCCATTTAAAGAGATAGACATAAGCCATTCTTACAAAGATCTGAAAGCACTCTAGGAATTAAGAACAAGCATAGACTAACAAGAAAAAGAAAATGTTGCTTGCACTCAAATACTTCACCCATTTCTACCGAGCTTCAGTAGACTGAAAGAAACAAAAAAACAATGACACAGCTTTGGTTTTCCTTTCTTTAACTTCAGTAAGACCTGCCTGAGTATGTCCATTTTATCCATTCTGCAGACCAGAAATACACAGATTTTTTAAGACTTTCTGTGAAGCAAGTGAAATAGAAGACGATAATGATGCCAAAACAGATGAAATCTTCTCCTTTCAAAATCTGTGTGTTCAAAGGAACCTGATATATAAGAAATCTGATACTATTGTGATGAATCTGATGTGTCAACTTTAAGAGGCAGACGTGGAATATATTCTGTGCAGGTAATGCACTATAATGAGTCCCATTTTCTTTGACATGCCAGGAGAAACCTGAATATGTCTTCTTGAGAATCCACAATTCATTATATGAAATATGGTATTCTCTCCTCCCTTCTTACCATATTTTCAGTACTTTTAGTACTTTCCCTTCTACAGAAACTTGCTGATAAGAATTCAGTGTAACAGCTCAAATGTATTTTCCATTATCCCATGATTATTTTATTTATTTCCCATAACTTCATTTCATGTCAAACTAGCCTGAATGTCTTAAATAATGAAGAGTTAACCATATGAAAAGATTTTAATCGCGAATGTATACACTACCTCTCTAAGTGCTTCCATTTACATCTGATCTAGTCAAATTATTCTTTTCATGCACACTAGCTCTGTGCCACAGCAGTTCTGCCATTCTCAGAGTATCACTATAGAGCAAGTGAAACTTGCTGTAAAAATAGTGACAGCAGGATCCTGACCTATGCTCAAATTGTTCTTTCCTCATGGATCCAACCAGTGAACTGGAACAGTGTGAAAACCAGAAGACTTGATTCTTCTGACAGTTTTTCAAGCTCGCTGCAAAGACACTGTATTTACCAAGTTTACTATTTTATGGATGACTGCTCCACTGAAGAAAAAAATAAATAACCTTTCAAATTATAGTACAAAACTATCTTAAAAAGTGATACAATTCGTGCAAAAAGTGCTCATTATGAAAAATCAGTAAATATATTCAATGGTGAACAGCCATTGTAGTTTATGATCAGATTAATAAATATCTTGCGTTATCTATGGCTTAAAGCCTTAGGTCATGCTCCCATTAAAAATCAAGTATTCTCAAATTGCTTTCAGATTTGCATTCATGAAAGTGATTTTTAATATGTAACAATAAAGCATTTCCTTATCTTTATGATGCATTTTCAGATCTTTCATAAGGGGTATGCATGCAAACATAGTTTCTATTAGAAATATTCAAGTAAATAGCTATGCCTAATTAATATTCTAGCAGGTCACTCACTGAAGCACCTGGGGTTGACAAGTTGTTTTCTAAATGATTCCTCTGCAGGGCAGGTATTCTTATGCCAGAACTCTTTACATTTTAGCAGTGACATGGTCCATTAATCCTTGTGGTCAGCTGGGTAGTGATTTCCGATTTTCCTTTGACTATTCATAAAAGCATCAGTGTTATATTATTTTAAGTTCCAGGATGAATAGAAATTGTTTATACATCATTAGAACAAACCTCACAGCTTTACAGTAATTTACCTTGTTCAAGAGATGAAATGTAATTAAACAAGGGTTAATGTGAACCTGATCTCTGTTTCTGAGTCATCAGCAGATTATGAAACTGAGACTTCAGGAAAACCACTTTGACCTTTACATTTGTATCTTTACGTCTAGGTAGAACATCAAAAAATGTCGTTTGGAATTGGGGCGTTTCCCTTTGGTATAGTTGCAACAGCATTCAACATATAAGACGGGCGACCTCTTCCAGCTGTTCCAGGGACTCCTCAATATGTGGATGAGAAGTTCCTGTCCCACCTCTTCCTGTTTGTGGCTCTGGTGATAATGTTCTGGCTGTTGATTGCATAAATCTTTTCCATTATTCTGTATTCGTGGCCATCAAGGCCGTTGAAACAGTTACAAACTGCATCCCCATCCCATTTTAAACCTCTTCATTCTGGTTCCATAGCTAACTATGGGCTTCAGGAATTGGTGGTACCACAGCACAATGAGGAATCTTGTATTTTGCACCAGAGTTGGAAATTAAACACTGCTTAAAACGCGTATTTAGGCTCAGATATCTTATACAACAGGCTCCCGCCACAAACCATGGGCCTAGCTTTGAGCACTGCTCCTAAAAGGAGTGCTACTTTGAAATCCTGTGCCAGTAAATGACACCAGGTTTATGTGAAAGACAGTTGCGCCAGGGTAGACTGGGCAGGTAAGGAACATTCTGCAGTGTGGTCGGTATCTCATGCTTGGCAACCACGATGGATCTGCCAGAGCTGCAGATGTTATTTAATGTCTTCACATCAACGTCCATGCTTCTTCAGGAAATCATCTGCAGTGCTGCTGAGACTGTTTGGGCACAGCATGTGATGCAAATGGAACTGTTACCGCAAACCAGCAGGAACAAACTTTCTAGACTCAATTTAAGTTTGGAAAGCAGGCACTTCTTTAATACGGCGCCAGACGCACAGGGGATCGCTCCACCTAGTGTGCGTACCGGGGTGCTCTACTTACGGAAACTATATACAACCAAAATATACATATTCATCATTTTTCCAAAGAATAATTAACATATTCATGCGATTTCTGGGAACTCATTAATATATGTAAATGTCCATGACACATGCGCCTTCAGGTACACTGGTGGTCGTCCAGGGTCCTCTGGTGGTCGTTCATAGTCTTCCTCACTGTGTCCGCTGGTTGAACCCGATTCTCACGCATGCTCAGCTTAGTCACAAAACTACAACCCCCCTTAATCTTGGAACTTCCATAAGACCTTATCAGTTTACTGACCAGGCCTCCAATTTATCACTTTCCTTGACAGGTACTTCAAAGCTACTTGTCTAGCAATTAGTTAGATCATTTATCATCAATTACCCATTATAGGTTTAATTTTCATTGATTAACTTCTTGATTACACATTACTTACACATTACAATATCTACCAAAACCCAAATAATCTATTAGTTATTTCTACTAATATCTATTAATTTGATTCTTGATATTTAAATCAAGATAGAAAGGCTAAGGGGTTTCTAAGCAACATTGCTGGTGTTTAACAAATCTCTCTAACTACCAAACTCCATCAAAACTTCTCTATTCCATTCTTCATTGTTTCGTCTGGTTCTACTTGTTCCTTGTTACAGAACAATAATCACCTGGTAAAGATTCTATGGATATGAGTTTCAGAACACACAGTGCTTTAACATTTTGCTTTTTGAATTTGCTGGAGCTGGACACTGGAAGATTCTTTCCTTGTGGAGCTGGGTGGGGTTGCCAAACAGTACGACGCACCTGTCTGCCTCACCCAGCCCAGTTCCTTACTGACAAAACAGTGTTGTCTTCCTTGGTTCTGCACTGCAGCCTGTGGCTGCACTCATGGATAATCCCCTCACAACCTTGTCACTGTCACTACATTTATTCTTCCCAAGGCTTTGAGACTTTCTACACAAGATCATGTACTCCAAATAAAAACCTATTACAGATTGGAGGTCAGCTTGTTTGGGGAGAGGAACAAAAGGCATCTTTATGAGACTGAGGTTAGACTTTTCATACTGAAAAACTCTACAGGAGGAAAAATGAGATCCTGTCTTTGTTAGCACATGCCACAGTAGGGAACATTTGGAAGAGCTTCTCTCTACAGGTGCATACAGCTACTCCATGCCACAGCTACTCCATGCCACAGCAGAACGGCTGTGGTGCAAGAGTCGCTGCAGTATCTACCAAATATATTAATTTTAAGTGCTGGAGGAGACCACAACCATTTATGTGCTGAGGGGAAAATATTTCAGAAGGTGAGTACTCTGTAGCTGATTTGGAATCCTGTTGTGTATACAGCTTTAGAGTATGTAATTTGTATGGTGTATTTGTGTAGATTCCTTCAGAACAGCAGATATGAGAGGTGCCCTAGCAAGATGAACAGTTTTTGTATTTCTCTGACTAGCCAATTAAATTTTTTTTCTCTCTTACTGTTTTTAGATTATTTTGATTAAGATCGCAGATAGTCATAATGATTTTCTGCAGGATGAATATTGTGACTTCCCTGGCAATAGACAGACAACTGACAAAACAAATCAACTCATAGAAACTTTGTTTCAATAGCTAGGGTTTTTCTAGGGTATGGATGAGGTTTGTGGGCAGGACACATCAACTAATTGTTGTAGAAGCTTATTTATGTAATTATAAACTGTTCACTTTTAGTATCAAGACAAAGGATGACGGAAGTTTAACTTGCCTACCTCCAAAATTCCATCTGGCAAGTAGAATGTTGCAAAGCTTCTGCAGTGTTGTGCCACATCTAGTCAAATTTATACCTGACTTGATGGTGATCCGGCTGAATATACTGCTCAACTACAAATAGCTGAAGTGGTGCTTCAACTTCTGTTGTGTGAGACTTTTGAGAATCTCAACTTCTTCTGCATATGGTTCTTCTCAAGTGCATAACTTGGTAACTAGGGCCATTTCTAGGAGAAAGGCTATTTACTTCATTCTTATAAGCAACCATCTGTAGTACAATGTCACAGCTTTGACTTCCTTTCATGAGCAGGCAGCACCACCTGCTGATGAATAAAAAATAAAAAGGAGCCAGCAATGTGCCCGTGTCACCAGGAAGGCCAATGGAATCCTGGGCTGCACAGGGACGAGTGCGGCCAGTAGGCCGAGGGAGGTCATTCTCCTCCTCTACTCTGCACTGGAGAGGCCACAACTGGAATACTGTGTCCAGTTCTGGGCTCCCCAGTTCAAGAGAGACAGGGAACTACTGGAGAGAGTCCAGGCAACAAAGATGATTGAGGGATTGGAGCATCTCCCTTATGAGGAAAGGCTGAGAGAGATAGGACTCTTTAGCCTGGAGAAGAGAAGGCTGAGGGGAGACCTTATTATTGCTTATAAGTATCTAAAGGGTGGGTTGAAGGAGGATGGAGCCAGACTCTTTTCAGTGGTTCCCAGTGACATGACGAGGGGCAACAGGCACAAGTTGGAACATAGGAAGTTCCATTTAAACACAAGAAAAAACTTCTTTAGAGTTAGGGTGACAGAGCACTGGAACAGGCTGCCCAGGGAGGTTGTGGAGTCCCCTTCCCTGGAGATTTTCAAGACCCGCCTGGATGCAGTCCTGAGTAATGTGCTCTAGGCAATCCTGCTTTAGCAGGGGAGATGGACTAGATGATCTCTAGAGGTCCCTTCAACTCTGAAAATTCCGTGATTCCGTGATTCTGTGAAATCACACTTACTTTATCTCACAGTCAATTACTTGAACTCACAAAACTTCTTGAACAACCTGTGTTAACTGTTTAGGTTTGCCCCAAAAACCCAAAGATCATTCAGTGTTCTTAAGATCTAAACTAGGTGCTCAATAAAGCTTAACTTTAATTGACTTAACCCTGAAATAAGACTTACCTGATAACACAGCTAGTCAGAGAGAATGGATATTCAGCATAACCTGCAGATTAAAAATAGATTAAGGAAGAGGTTCCATTGTTAGGCTACTCAATATTACAGGTGTGGTGGTTTAGGCCAAATCGGTCACTGGCGACGTGGGGGACCGCAGATGGGACCGACAGATGCTCCCCTCTACCCCTCTTCAAAAAGAGAGGCAGAGGAGGGAAAAAGAGACTTAAGAGTTTAGAAGAAACTAAACTACTTTAATGAGATATTAATAATAACATACAAGGAAATAACAAAATATATACAAAACCGTATCAAGCTCCCAAGATGACAATCACAACACTGGCTGGGACTGGGGCAGTCCTAGGCTGGACTCAGTGGCGAATCGGAACCGGATTCCGGGTCTGCCTTCAGGATCGAGACCAAAGGCAGACGATTGAAGTGAAGAGAGAGAGAGAGAGAGAGAGAGTGTAAAAGAGGAAAAAGAGAGAGAGAGAGAAGAGATCTGACCCTCAGCTTTTATACTGAGCATGATGCAGATGGGATGGAATACCCTGTTGGTCAGTTTGGGGTCACCTGGCCTGTTCGCTCCTCCGTGCAGGTGGGACCACACTGTGCTTTTCCGCTTCCGACCCTCCAACGTGGCAAACAACAAAGTTGGTTGGCCTTGGCTGTTACAGTGATAAGTATAAGCAAGAGCCTCTCCCGCATACCATATGCCAGGGCATCGACTATAAACATTGATTTTATCACTCTGAGTGAACATTGCCTGCACAATATGCTGTTAATTTCAGTAGTCAGAAGAGGCCCAGCTAAGAAGCGAAGTTACTGAACAAAACTGGTCCAGTTTTGCCTCAAACCGGGACAACAGGTACTATAAATCATGAAAGTAACTAATGGCAAGGCAGGGGAAAAAGCTTTCCAAAACCAAATTCTTATGGCAGGTGATGTCTCAGGAAAAAAAAATATGGGAAAAAGTAAATCAGCACATGATAATTATTAAGAAGAGAAAATTTAAAGAAATATATAATTTGAAGATTAAACTTCTATGTCATTTTAACAGGATTAGGACTAAATTTATTAAGAAAAACCTGGCAGATTATCCTTATCATGTCACCAAGAAATATCCTTTATGAACAGTAAAATGTCAAATTAGTTAAGAGCAAGACTTCGCTGTGTTATCTGAAGCTGAGTGAAGTTTTCTGTGTTTGTTTCATTTACCAGAAGACTTATTTCAATTGTTCACTCTGAAGGAGACTTCTAAAGGCACAATTGTCAACAAGGCACTAACCGCCAAAAGTGGCCAACATTTTTGGATTTAAATGCACATGAAATCCACAAAATGCTATCTATATTTTCAGAGGTTATGATCATCTCTAACACTTTAATTTAGTGCCCTCTGTTCCCATGAATAAATCTAGGAATTGAAATCTAGAGTAGTATGCTTTAATGGTCCCTCACATTGAAGTTTATGGGAATGGCAGGGAAGTTTTCATCAGTGGAATTCCAGTTACAGAATTCATTTCCCACTGCTGGTCTATTTAAATACAAACCAACTGAATTTTAAGGTACACAACCCATCTACTTAGAAATCAGCAGTTAGCAATGTTTTATGAAGGACTAACTTGAACCAGTATAGACTGATAAATATGGTGAAATTTGTCTTTGAACTGCTTCCCAAATTTATTTGTAAATAAATACCACAAGGCTTTCAAAATAATTTTGATTTTTAAAAGACAAACTTTGGAGAAAACGTCAGCAAAATATGAAGTTAAAGCATGTGTTAATTACACCATTTTGTAAACATCCATGTGTGGATGAAATTAATTCTACACTTAATCACAAAAGGGGTAAAAAAAAAATCTATTTTAACAAAAACATGAATAAACAATTAGAATTTATGGAGGGTGTACTTTTAAATCAGCATTCCTCAGTACCGCAGAATTTATGACATAGTGTCACTGGGTATGTAGGCCTTGATATACTCGCATTCAAATGCAGTATAGAATCAGTCATAAAATTTCCCATGGCTAGTCATCTAAGGAAGCACATCATATTGCATCTAGTTTGACAGAAGTTCAGAAGCAACCCTAACATTTTAGCGGTGGGTCAGGAGAAAGCCATTTTATGGTTGGCTGCTATGGAAAGTGATGTGTGGCAGTTTTGTGACATATATTTTAATGTAAAAATGAGTTTCCTCTTCAGTACTTTGGAGCTCTAAACGCTGAGTTCAATCACAGATATCTCAAGTGGTCGAACCCTTACCCTACATTTAGCAGGTGTCAAGAGTCATGAACTATTTCAGTACAGAGTGAGACAAAGAATGTGTGCTCAACCACAAAACATTTATGCTGTTTTTCACTTTGTAAAATCTGAAATGCATTCCCTGGGACAGGGGTAACATTGCATAACATTCCAAATGTGTTTTGTTGAAGTCTTCACCCATCTTAAGAGAGAAGAAAAAGCAAGAGTAAAAAAATGAAGCTATGAGACTTTCTTATCTCTCTTAAAATATACTACATATATTTAGCTTTATAAATAGGAGATTAATCTTGCTGTTTTGCTTACACTACACAGCTTGCCATTAATCCATAAGGAAACTGCAGCTGAAAGGAACTGTTGATGATGGAACACACAACCCTGGCTTGGCAGAGGGCCAAAACAGCACCACGACAGCACCGGAGTTGAAAGAGCGAATGAAGAGTAACAAAACTATGTGTTCCTCCTCTTCAAATTCCTTCCAGTACAGAAGCACAAGGCTGCTTGTCATACAGATATCATCAATCTTCAACCTTCAGTCACCTCCTTTTTCTTAGGACACATGATTTTCTCGTTTCTTCTGTACACAAAGCGATACTGTTAAGGTAAACAACTGCTCACATATGACAATAATAGATTAAAATATAAATGCTATGTTGGCTTTGTGTGTGAAAACTCTTACAACTGAATCTGTGATGATTTAGCTTAGAGCCTTAAATACGAATGGTCTGGTATGTTTGCGTTGTATGTTTGAATCTTGATTTTACTTTGAGGGAAAAGTATAAGGGAAGGCACATCTTTCTTGGGCTTTGATGAGATAAAATAAAAATTTATTCTCTGGTTTCAGGAAGCCTAGTATTCCCTCTTTTACTCATTTACATTAGGAGACTAGTGGTAGTAACTGAATTTTTCTCTTAACGCCAAGGCCCAAATCCTCATTCATTGTAAATGCTCCCCACTGAGTCTGACAGGTGACTGCAGGATGAAGTCTGAATTGCAGGGCCAAGGATCAAATGAACAGTTTACATATCAATGAAATCCTTATTTTTTTTAAAATTTTTTTTAAGGTTCTGGAAAAAAAAATGTTTTCTGAGAAAACTGTAAAAAAAAACAGTGCCGTGAGTGGAGTTGCACTTCTTGTATAAAAGATCATGTATTTAAGCTTGGAAAAGGTACAAATCCTCTTAGATTTTTGAAAAATTGTAGAATAAAGGCCAGAAGTCCTCTGTAAATATGTGGAATTATAGGGAATATTGCTCTGAAAGTATTTAGGGAGTAGTAAAGGAAATAATATTAGCTTTACTGTCATAAGGAAAAATTACTTAAGTGTTTTAAGTCAGAATCAAAGCAGTTCATTGATTTACTTATAAATAGCTGTCAATCACTGAACTATACCTTCAGGATCACTATCAATCAGCAGCACAACAGAGAAACCAGAATTGTAGACACTTACAAAATGTTAATGAACACCCTTCTATAATTCTTCCACAAAATTTCCTCCCTCCTCCCCGCCATAGTCCTCTGGGTGCCCCTATTTGCACACCCTGGCAGGTGCAGGTGCTTCAGCTTCAGCACCCCTGTGGCTCCCCACACCCCGCTGACCTACATGTTGGTAAGACTTTCCCCCAGGATTCACAGCCACACACCTGAGGTGAGTGCCTGTGTGCTGCCCCTGTGCTGTCACCCCAAAGCTGGGTGCTGGCAACTCATGGTGTTCAGTGGGCAGGATGCTCTGTCTCACCTGGGCAGGGGTAGTAATGCCTGTGGGAAGACATCTGTGTGGTGAAGAGAAAGAGACGTCACTGTAAAGGTCAAATTAACAATTTATTTGGACTTCACTCACAGGTCCAATATGCCACTATTGCAGGTTTTATGGATACAATTGAGGAATGCATTATTGCAATTTAAAAAGCAATTCACAAGATACGCTATTACAACCTACAAGTGATTTCCGAAAAGTACTGATACACTAGGCCTAAAGGCCTTGGGAACTTCCTGCTATCTTCTACAGTCATTTTGTATATAAGCTGTGCCTAAAGCAACATACGACATGCGCGCTAGAAGGAGCGATCCCCCGTGCATCCAGCACTGCAATAAACATTGTCTGCCTTCTAAAACTTTCAGACAAGTCTTAGAGGGTTTTCTTTGACTCAGTTTTACAGTATCATTTTGGCAACCCAGATGGGACACTGCTTCTGAACCTTGATGGATACGTGGGATGGCAGGACCTCCAGCTGGCACCAAGGGATTGTCAGGGAGAACCTCCAATCCCCCAACCGAAGAGCTCAAAGCAAGGCCCCTGGGAAAGGTAAGGTAAAGGCATTCTTTTTTTTGGAATTTTATTGCCTGCCCATAAGACGTGGTGAAAGCCTCACAGGGTTGGGCTATAATGTACCTAAGGGGTTCGAGTCCCCAGTTGTTAAAGTTATGCAGGACGAAAGTCCGAGGAACACCCGGGTTTTGGTAAGGGGTTCAAGTCCCCAATTTTGTTGAAAACTTGAGTTTGTATCATTTGTATGTTCATCTTGTTTGTGTTTTGGTCTGTCTGTTGGAATTAAGATGGGTACGGGACCATCTAAGGCTGACATTTTAAAGAAATCACCTTTAGGATGTATCTTGAGGCACTGGAAGCAGATTGGTGGACCCCCGGGTGGGGTTGCAACAAGAGAAAATCTGATTAAATATTGTAATCAATGGTGGCCATTGTATAAATTGGAAGAATGGGAAAAATGGCCCGTGAATGGCACTTTAAATTATAATACTATGTTATAATTGATGTTATTTCTGAGAAGGGAGGAGAAGTGGGATGAAGTGTTGTATGCAGATATGTTCTTTACATTAAGGATCATCCAGAATGGCAGAGAAAATGTCATATAAACTTGACAGTTAGTGACCCTTTTGTTCTGGCTCTGGATGCTCTTCCACTTGCAGTATAGGACAAAGGTTTTTGAACAAGCAGAGGATGACATTGACTTACTGGTAGCTCCGAACGGTGCTTGGGACCCCAAAACAATGAACATGATGTACTAGGAACAGACAGTAGAGGGCATGGTCAGCAGGGAAATGGGTCAGTACTAGGAGCAGAAGGTTTAACACGACGAACAAGAGGCAAACAGGGAGACGTTATGCAGGCTCCCCTGAGACAGGCAGTGGGAAATGTGAACGGCAAACAGCAGGTTTATAGCGGTGTTAGAGGAAAATACTCCGGTTAAGGATGGTCAAAGGGGATTATACCCAGGAAGAGGCTGGGGAAGAGGGGGGCTTTCCTTCATTAGCGGAATCCCAGACCTTGCTTGGGGAAAATCAATGTGCTTAGTGTAAGAAGGAGGGGCATTGGAAACGTGATTGCCCCGTCAAGACACCCCTCTGAACCCGTTGCACTCAATTGCAGAGGACTGAAGAGGACCAGAGGAGTCTCTTCCAGAGGAACCTCTGGTTAAAGCAAAGCTGGGAGGGGAGGAAATGGAGTTTTTGGTTGATATGAGAGCTACTTATTCTGTTTTGAATACTTCAGAACGGAAATTGAGCAATAAGAAGATAAATGTCATTGGTGTGACAGGGACTTATGAGACTCAGGCGTTTTTCAAACCTCTGAAATTGAGGTTAGGAAAACAAGGGGTCACTCATCAGTTTTTATATTTGCCAAATTCTCCAAAGCCTCTCTTGGGAAGGGACTTGCTCAAGAAGCTAGAGGTGGAAATTAAATTTAAAGAAGGAAATACTGACATTTTAATTCCAGATTCTAAATATGTTGAAGCAGCAGCTTTGGTGTTACAGGATACAGGTCCCAAGGGAAGAACAATATCCCAAGGAGTGGAGGATGTGGTAATTCCTATCGTGTGGGCTGGAGAAGTGCCAGGAAGATCCAAAGGGCAGAACCAGTAAGAGTTGATCTTAAAGCAGGATCATCACCTGTAAGAGTTAAACAATATCCTTAAAGCTAGAAGCAAGGACTGGATTGTTACCAATAATTCAAAAATTTCTGAAGTATAAGCTGTTGATAGAATGTGATTCAAAATACAATACACCTATTTTACCAGTTAAAAAGGCTAATGGTAAAGATCATTATATAGTTCAGGACCTTAAAGCGATAAATCAGACAGTACAGGATATTCACCCTGTAATAGCGAACCCATACACATTGTTGACAGCCCTCACTGAGAAGCAAGGCTGGTTTACAGTTTTAGACTTAAAAGATGCCTTTTTCTGCACTCCTCTTGATGCTGGGAGCCGAGAGTTTTTTGCTTTCGAATGGGAAAATCCAGAAACAGGAAGGAAAACACGATATACTTGGACAGTCCTACCACAAGGCTTCAAGCACAGTCCAACAATTTTGGGGAACCAGCTAGTGAGGGAGCTGGAGATATGGAGAAAAGACAATGGGCAACGTGTCATGCTACAGCATGTTGATGACATCCTAATCACAGAAGAGACTGGAGAACAGTGTCTCTCCATGACTATAAGCCTTTTGAACTTTCTGGGAATCAGTGGATATCGAGTATCAAAAGAAAAGCACAAATAGCCCAAGAAGCAGTTACATACCTGGGGTTTGAGATCCTAAAAGGGCAGAGACAATTAGGGACTGAGCGGAAAGAAGCTGTCATCTCCCCGAACCCCAATCAGGGCATGGGAGGGTGGTGCTGTTTGTGGATCTCTAATTATGGATTATTGGTAAAGCCTTTGTATGAGTTATTGAAAGCCTCTCAGAAAGGACACCTTGATTGGGCTAATGACAGTAGAGCTGCTTTCAAACAATTAAAGTGAGCCTTGATGAAGGCACCAGCCCTCGGACTACCAGATCTCACAAAGCCATTTGAACTTTTCACTTAGGAAAGGTGTGGCGTTAGGTGTGTTGGCATAGTTCCCTGGACAACAACGGCGAGCGGTTGCTTATTTTTCTAAACAATTGGACAATGTGAGCCAAGGGTGGCCCGCCTGTCTTAAAGCCGTGGCAGTGATGATGCTCCTGATTCAGGAAGCCCGAAAACTCACCCTAGGACAGAAACTCACTGCATATGTGCCTCACATGGTGGCAACAGTATTAGAACAAAAAGGGGGGCATTGGCTGTCTCCTAGTTGTAAGTTAAAATACCAGGTGGTGCTGCCAGAGCAAGATGACATTTGCTTGAAAACTAGTTCGGTCGTTAATGCTGCTGTTTGCCTCTTGACTGACAATGTGGAAAGCACCCCAGAACACAATTGTCTACAGATGGTTGAAGAAATCTACTCTAGCCATCCAGATCTCAAGGACACCCCAATAGAGGACCCAGATTAGGAGTTATATATGGACAGCAGCAGTTTTGTCTGAGATGGAAAGAGGATGTCCGGGTATGCTGTTACTACTGTCAATGAAGTGGTGGAATCACAAGCGTATCTTCAAAGGCGTCAGCCCAAAAAGCTTAATTGATAGCCCTTATAAGAGCATTGGACTTGAGTGAGGCAAAAGGGTCAATATATGGACAGATTCTAAGTATGCCTTTGGAGTTTTACATGCACATGGAGTTATTTGGAAAGAAAGAGGATTGTTAACAGCTCAAATTAAGCATGCCATTCAAATCCAAGAATTGTTAGAAAGCATTCAGAAACCAGCAGCAGTCGCAATAATGCACCATAAAGTGCATCAAGTTGGAAGAACTGCTCCAGAGATATGTAACCAATTGGCAGACAAAGCTGCAAAAGAGGCTGCAGAAACAGGCATCCTAATGTTGGTACCTGAAAAAGAGGTAACCCTGCCAGATATACCACCAAAATATGATAGCAAAGATGTTAAATTAATAGAGGCCCTACAAGCTGAGGAAGAGGTGAATGGGGGGGCTGTTACATCTATGGGACAGGTAGTCATTCCACCCACACTTATGAGGGAAATAGTTAGAAAAGAACATGACAAAGAGAACAGTGAACCTGTTAGAACATCTTAAGAAAATAGTTATAAGTAGGGCAATGACAGAAATAATTTGATCTATTACTGAGAATTGTGAAATGTTGCAAAAATAACCTGAATACTAGCAATAAACTGATTTTTGGAGCAACTAATGGGGGAAATTCCCCAGGAGACTATTGGCAAATAGACTTTACTGAATTACCCAGAAAAGAAGGGTACCAGTATATTCTGGTTTTAGTTGATACTTTTACTGGGTAGCCTGAGGCATTTCCCTGTCGCACCAATAAAGCAAGGGAAGTAGTTAAAATATTGCTAAAGGAAATTATTCCAAGATTCGGTGTTCCTTTAGGAATGTCATCAGATAGGGGGTCCCATTTTATTGCGGATATTCTAAAACAAGTAAGCAAAGTCCTAGCTCTAATGTGGGACCTCCATACCCCTTATAGACCGCAATCAAGCAAGAAAGTAGAACAAATGAGTTATACACTTAACTAAAAACTTGGGAAAATATGTTAGGAAACCTCGATGACTTGGGTACGAGCTCTACCCTTAGCATTACTAAGAATTAAAATACAACCTCGTGGAAAGAACAATATAAGTCTGTATGAGTTAATGTATGGATGGCCTTACCAAGACCCGCATATATCAGGCACCACTCATATCAGGGGAAGAATATATGTGAATAACTATCTGATGCCTTTAGGAAAAACTTTACAGGAACTTCAAAAATACGTGGCAACAGACAGACCCTTGGAGCTCAATACTCCTGCACACCATTCCAGCCTGGAGACTGGGTCTACATTGAGTCCTGGGATTCGGAACTGCTGGCTGAAAAATGGAAAGGACCATTCCAGGTTCTCTTAACCACCTATACAGCCATTAAGGTTTGGGGCAAAGGACCATGGATTAATTATTCCAGACTCTAGAAGGCCCCAGCCCCATGGACAATAAAGCAGCAATTGTCTTTTAAATTCAAGATAAAGAATAAATTATAGTTAGTTTCTGTGGTTTGTTTATGCTAACAATGGTAGCCGTGAGTCAAGTTTGGCAGACAGTACAGTGGGATCAACATTTGCATCTAATGTTACATTTGTGCCCTTGGTTATCTCCAGATTCAGCTTCTCCTACTTTCAGGTCCCAGATTCTACTTAATATTTACAAAAGCCCTCAAAATTACCATCAATAAAGCAAAACACATGTCAGTATAAACCTAATAGACGGCAAAAACCCTTTTCTGTCACAATCAAGTGAGTGGAATGTAATAGAAAAAATGAGAATATCCAGCGATAGATATGTACTCAATTATTTTAGCTGACTTGCATGGATACAAAGAAATTTCTTTACCTACTCAGAGGAAGTTAATGTAACATCTGATTTGCAAAGAGACGCAGAACTGGGAAGGTAATAGCCATGAATCCTTTGTTCACTGAAAATTTCATGGTTTCTCCTAACTTCACTGGATTTCTGTGGAGATAATAAGAAACACATATGTCTGTAGATAATTCTTCACTTTATTTCAGCCTATGGTAGAATCTATTTTCCTGGAAATTAAGTAGTGCTGTTGTTATTTCACATGGCTGGGTTATTCTTTTTGGAAATGACAGAAAGCAATATCTATTCTTTGTTGTTCAAAGGATTTAGAACTATTTGAATGAAGAGCACAGCCTCTGTGTTCTCCTTGTTTAATTAATTTCCCCCAAAAAATACTGTGTGCACCCAGATTTATTGAAATTTCTCAAATGTTGGAAAACTATTTTATTATAATCTTCCAAAGAAGTAGGCGATGGTGGTTTAGACTAAAAAGGGAAGATACAGCCAAGTATCACAGCTTGATAAAGACTATGTACCAGTGAAATGCAAACATCCTCTTAATTCATTTTTACTTCCAATCAATTATGGAATCATAGAATCATTAAGGTTAGAAGGGACCTTTAAGATCATCAAGTCCAACCATTAACCTAACCTGACAAAACCACTTCTAAACCATATCCCCAAGTACCACGTCTACCTTTTTTTTAAACACCTCCAGGGATGGCGAATCCACCACCTCCCTGGGCAGCCTATTCCAATGCTGGATAACCCTTTCAGTGAAAAAAATTTTCCTAATATCCAACCTAAACCTCGCCTGGCTTAACTTGAACCCATTTCCTCTCGTCCTATCACTTGTCACTAGGGAGAGGAGGTCAGTCCCCATCTCTCTACAACCTCCTTTCAGGTACTTGTAGAGAGTGATAAGGTCTCCCCTCAGCCTCCTCTTCTCCAAGCTAAACAACCCCAGTTCACAGAATCACAGAATCACAGAATCACAGAATCAGTTCCCTCAGCCGTTCCTCATAAGACTTGTCCCCCAGACCCCTCACCAGCTTCGTTGCCCTTCTCTGGACACGCTCCAGCACCTCAATGTCTTTCTTGTAGTGAGGGGCCCAGAACTGAACACAGTACTCGAGGTGGGGTCTCACCAGTGCCGAGTACAGGGGGATGATCACTTCCCGAGTCCTGCTCACCACACTATTCCTGATACAGGCCAGGATGCCGTTGGCCTTCTTGGCCACCTGGGCACACTGCCGGCTCATATTCAGCCGGCTGTCCACCAACACACCCAGGTCCTTCTCCACCAGGCAGCTATCAAACCACTCCGCCCCAAGCCTGTAGCGCTGCATGGGGTTGTTGTGACTCAAGTGCAGCACCCAGCACTTGGTCTTGTTGAACCTTATACCGTTGGCCTCAGCCCATTGGTCCTGCCTGTCCAGATCCTTCTGGAGAGCCATCCTACCCTCAAGCAGATCAACACGCCCACCTAGCTTAGTGTCATCTGCGAACTTACTGAGGGTACACTCGGTCCCCTTGTCCAGGTCATTGATAAAGATGTTAAAGAGAACTGGCCCCATCACCGAGCCCTGAGGAACACCACTTGTGACCGGACGCCAACTGGATTTAACTCTGTTCACCACCACTCTCTGGGCACGGTCATCCAGCCAGTTTTTTACCCAGTGAAGAGTACACCTGTCCAGGCCATGAGCAGCCAGTTTCTCCAGGAGAATGCTGTGTCAAACAATGTTTCCTGCTCTTCCCTTAAGCATTGTAACATTCTCATAATTTTCTTAAATTCACACTAGAAGCCACTGAAGTACTTTCCCTTCTATATTCTGCCCATGATCAGTTTAGATCTCATTCAGTACTGTACAAGCATACATAGTGATAACTATTTCAGTGGAATGCATTTTATGATGCATATTCAACTATTTTATCATGGAACATAATCCACATTGTGGATCCACCCGTGATCCACATTGTGTAGTTATTTATTCCCGTGCAAACGAGTTTTTATACCTCTTTTCTAATGGAACAGATTATAAGAAATCAATGAATAATCATGTCTGTTATTCTAACATTATGAAAAACATTCTAACAAAACTTTCTAAACAGGCTGTACACATGCCAGTGGTCACTTGCTGAGGAGCCCAGATCCAGTGCAGGTAAGTCTGCACTGGGGAAGGGGATCGAAGTGGAAAAGGCCTGCAAGGGGCTCTTTGGGGGGCTTTCAAAGCCAGGAAAAGCAGCTAGCTCGTGCCGGGACCCGACTGGCAGCTCATGGGCAGGGTGCTAACGTGGCAGGGGCGGAGCCAACACCACACGCCGCAGTTCTAAATGGGAAGCATTGTGTTAACAAGGTCTTGCAGTCTGTCTCAGTGATGGTGGGGGATGGTGATCCATGTGGTAGTGAAGACATGAGAGGTAGTGATAGGATGGTAACTATAGAAGTGTCTGAGCACAATCAGGTGGGAATTAGGGCTTGTCCCCCCAAAAAAGTGGCAGGACAATTAGCCCAGCTGAAGTGCATCTACACTCATGCACGCAGCATGGAGAATAAACAGGAGGAGCTGGAGGCCATTTTACAGCAAGGAAACTATGATATAGTTGCCATCACAGAAATATGGTGGGAAGACCATCACAACTGGAGTGCTGTGATCGATGGCTACCAACTTTTAAGAAGGGATAGGCAAGGAAGGAGAGGTGGTGGGGTGCCCCTCTATGTTAGGGACAGTTTTGAATGCCTAGAACTTAACAATCTGAATGACAGTGTCGAGTGTTTATGGATAAGAATCAAGGGGAAAGCCAATAAGGCAGACATCATGGTGGGTGTTTGTTCTAGACCCCCAATCAGGATGTAGAGGCTGATGAAATATTCTATAAGCATCTGGCAGAGGTCTTGCGATCGCTTGTTCTTGTGGGGGACTTCAACTTCGCAGATGTCTGCTGGAAATATAACACAGCAGAGAAGGAACAGCCCTGGAGGTTCCTGGAGTGTGTGTAAGACAACTTCCTAACACAGCTGGTGAGGGAGCCAACTAGGGAAAGCGCCCTACTGGACCTACTGTTTGTTAACAGAGGTCTTGTAGGGAATATAAAGGTTTGAGGTCATCTTGGGCAAAGTGATCATAAAATGGTAGAGTTTTCAATTCTTGGAGAAGCAAGGTGGGGAGTTAGCGGAACTGCCACCTTCGACTTCCAAAGGGCAGACTTTAGCCTGTTTAGGAGCATGGTTGAGAGTGTCCCCTGGGAGACAGTCCCGAAGGGCAAAGGTGCCCAGGAAGGCTGGTTGTACTTCAAAAAGGAACTCTTAAAAGCACAGGAGAAGGCCATCCCCATGTCCTGAATAATGAGCCGATGGGGAAGAAAACCAGCCTGGCTAAATAGAGAGCTTTGGCCAGACCTCAGGAACAAACGGAAAGTTTACATTCTCTGGAAAAGGGGGTTGGCAACTTATGAGGAATACCAAGATGTAGCGAAGCTATGCAGGGGGAAAATTAGAAGGGCCAAACAAAGCTCAAGCAGAACTCAGCTTGGCCACTGCGGTTAAAAATAACAAGAAGAGGTTCTTTCAGTATATCAATAGAAAAAGGAAGACTATGGAAAATGTAGGCCCACTGATGAATGAGATGGGCACCCTAGTGGTGGAAGGCACAGAGAAGACAGAGTTACTGAATGCCTTCTTTTCTTTTGTCTTCCCTGCTAAAGCTGTCCCTCATGAATGCCAGACCATGGAGGCAAGGGAGAAGGTCTGGAGAGAGGAAGATTTCCCCTCAGTTGAGGAGGACTGAGTTAGAGACCACTTGGCCAAGCTGGACATCCATAAGTCCATGGGCCCTGACAGGATGCACCCGTGAGTGCTGAGAGAGCTGGCAGACGTTATTGCTAGATCACTCTCCATCATGTTTGAAAGATCATGGGGAACAGGAGAGGTGCCTGAGGACTGGAGAAAGGCCGACATCACTCCAGTCTTCAAAAAAGGCAATAAGGATGACCCAGAGAACTACAGGCTGATTAGTCTCACCTCTGTCACTGGGAAGGTAATGAAGCGACTCATTCTGGATGTCATCTCCAAACATGTTGAAGAACAGAAAGTTATTGGAAATGGTCACCACCATTACCAAGGGTAAATCATGCTTGACCAATCTGATAGCCTTCTGTGATGTTATAACTGGTTGGCTGGATGAGGGGAGAGCAGTAGATGTCATCTACCTTGACTTGAGCAAGGCTTTTGACACTGTCTCCCATAACAACCTCATTAGGAAGCTGAGGAAGTGTGGGCTAGATGAGGAGACAGCAAGGTGGATTGAGAGCCGGCTGTGTGACAGAACTCAGAGGGTTAATTAATGGAGCAGTGTCAAGTTGGAGGCCTGTAACCAGTGGTGTCCCCCAGGGGACAATACTTGGTCCAATGTTGTTCAATATATTCATCGATGACCGGGATGAGGGGACAGAGTGTATCCTCAGCAAGTTCGCTGATGATACCAAACTGGGAGGGGTGGCTGACACTCCAGAGTGCCACGCTGCCATCTAGCGTGACCTGGACAGGTTGGCATGCTGGGTAGAGAAGAACCTAATGAGGTTCAACAAGAGCAAGTGTAGAGTCCTGCATCTGGGGATGAAGAATGCTAGGCACCAATATAGGTTAGGGGTGGGCCTGCTGGAAAGCAGTTCTGAGGGGAAGGATCTGGGGGTCCTGGTAGATAGTAAATTATCCATGAGCCAGCCATATGCCAGTGTCACCAGGAAGGCCAATGGAATCCTGGGCTGCA
>VZSZ01001658.1:0-20737 GCA_013398815.1 Ibidorhyncha struthersii | reverse complement strand
CAGTTCTGGGCTCCCCAGTTCAAGAGAGACAGGGAACTACTGGAGAGAGTCCAGGCAACAAAGATGATTGAGGGATTGGAGCATCTCCCTTATGAGGAAAGGCTGAGAGAGATAGGACTCTTTAGCCTGGAGAAGAGAAGGCTGAGGGGAGACCTTATTATTGCTTATAAGTATCTAAAGGGTGGGTTGAAGGAGGATGGAGCCAGACTCTTTTCAGTGGTTCCCAGTGACATGACGAGGGGCAACAGGCACAAGTTGGAACATAGGAAGTTCCATTTAAACACAAGAAAAAACTTCTTTAGAGTTAGGGTGACAGAGCACTGGAACAGGCTGCCCAGGGAGGTTGTGGAGTCCCCTTCCCTGGAGATTTTCAAGACCCGCCTGGATGCAGTCCTGAGTAATGTGCTCTAGGCAATCCTGCTTTAGCAGGGGAGATGGACTAGATGATCTCTAGAGGTCCCTTCCAACTCCGAAAATTTCGTGATTCTGTGAAAAGAATATTTAATAAGGTACAGGTAGATTACAGCTGATAGAAATACATTCTCATTCAAGAATGCTTCCAATTTAAAACTTTTAAGTATAAGCTTTTTAATGGCAAGGATCAATAAACATTCTACTGATTTACATGTGAAAAGAATATCCTCCTCAATTTTAGGACATATTTCTCCACATGGGTCACTGTTCTGAAAAAGGTTTGCATTGGTTGATGCCCTCTAGATAAGACTCCTAAAGTCACATTGGTCATTCTCAGGAATATACTAATTTGGTTAGATGTGTACCACATTGCAGCTTTTCTGCATGTCAGTCTCTTGGGCATACAGACTCTAGTAAATATAGAGTAAACATACCAACGAAATGTTGTGATAGAGGGACCATGTGTGTAAGAGTTAAAAAAAAAAGATAATTAATTTTTTGTCAGGTTTTGAAGAGAAACAGCAGTTGTAAGTACAACTTAAAACAGCATTTTGGAGACGAGAATTTTCTAAGAACTATTGGACCTATTAAAACGAAAAGGGGATAGATTCTATTAATCTTAGCAAAGAAAGTACAGCCATCCTGTTAAACTATGCAGCTTCCTGAAAAGCAGATAAAGGCTAATCGTATCTAAAACAACCAAGATTTTTTATTTCTGCATGTAGCTGTCATTTATTTCTTCTGAGAAGGCTTCCAAGAAAAATTAAACGTTGACTTTTAGAGTTGGTCAAGTTTTGTCTTACATTGTTGGAAGATTAACTAACCGTTCTACTATTACCGTGGTAGGAGTAATTCTCATTATATACTGGAATACATGGCATTGTATTTTCGATTCCTTAGTAGCAAATGTCAATTTCTTTTTTTTTTTTTTTTTAATACAGAACAGGCATACAGTAAGGGCACACAAAATGCAAAGTAAATGTTAGTACAGCAAAATCTGCTCAGTGAAGTTCAGCTAACAGTTCAGATGCCCTTTTCTAGCTAATTGGGAAGATTGTTTGAAAAAGTCATTGCTGTTTTTTATGACAGCTACCAGGATAGAATAGGAACCTGCTTCAAGGGAGACTAACATATGAAAAAGATATTTCTGAACTTTTTTTTCACAGATAAGTACCATGCTGATTATGGATCAACCTTCAATTTTTGTGGAAATGCTACATGTCATTTCAGAGAAGGAAGTCTTTCCTTTACTTTTCAAAACCACTACACCTTTCTCCATCCATCAGGTGCTCAGGTTGCATAGACCTCTCCAAAATGTAGAATCAGCTCCTTGGGATCACTTGCCCAACAAAGTCTCACCACGGTCTGTATTCTCCCTCATTTCTCACCACTCTTGTTTGTGCCTCAAATGGGACTTCTATATCCCTAATTAGTCCTGTACCACCTCTTCTCTGTTTTCTTTTTACATTTATTCTTCTCTTTTGCTGCTCAGAAGACTTGACTGTAACCAGGATTATGTGCTTAATGCAGCAAGGGACTGTGATTTTTTTAATTTTTCTAGTAATTGATGATTCCATTGGCATTAATTTTTTTGTGATGTTGTCAGAGTTTCCACCTGACCACAAACAGGATCGTTCATCAGAAGCAAAGAAAGACTCCTTTTGTGTTTTCTAGTTCCAAACCAAAATGTGCTTCTCACAGTTCTTCCCCCTTCTCATAATCCACCCTTTTCATGTAAGATCTGGTCTCCTCAGGCAAATCACATATCTAAATAGTAGAACTCCTTCTTGGAGAGGAGTAGGGGAACTGTGGACATCCTGAGTAAACAGAACAAATTTTGAAAAAAAAGATTAAGCAGTAGTGAAAAAAAAGTTTTGTTAACTGTGACTCTTTAAACAATGTTAAAAGTTAGGTAATTGTAACTTCTGGAATACGCATCCTCACACACTTTGATCCTTTCCTGGGAGCACGTACTGACATTAAAATATACTGGTAGTAGAGATCTGGGAAATGGATGACGTCAGGGAGGCTGGAGATGAATTTGTTAGAGATACAACTATTACTTTTGAAAGAACTAAATCAGACATATTAGCCAAGCTAGTTATGGAAGAAATATAAGAGAGCCTAAGGTGTTGTCAAAATGAGGAACTGAAAGACATTTTGACTTAGTTTTCAGTTTTATTGCTTTTAAATTGTATGGACTACAGACACTGTGATCAGTTCAGTTAGTTACAATTTCAAAATCAAATGCGTTGCAATATATAGAAGAATCTAAGTCCTAGGCAGGAATGAGTGAGGAACCCATTTACGAGCTGTGGAAAGAGTTAAGAATTCAGAAAGAAAACTTTGGCTTCTGTGGAGAATTTCCAGAGGCATTTACATGGAGACATAAATTGGTTCCATATAAGAAATCAGTTCCAATTTTGTTTCCATTTGTTGTAGTCTATTAGTTAAAACTCCCTTTTAAATACGAAGTAAGAAAGCTGATGATGCCACAATGATATTTAAATATTTGAAAATAGATTTTTAGCTAGTAAGGTCAGAATATTCGCAGTGAAGTCATTGGAATTTTATACCAGCTGAGTCTTACTGCTCTAACTAATTCTCTCCTTTCTCCAAATGTAACTATCATTTTAGTTACCTGCAGCTTAAATCATAAATGATACCACAAATCTATTTATCCATTGAAAGGTATGTATAATACCAAACTACTTATGAGATGTGTTTTAGATGTATCATCTGTTCTAGTGGGAAAAAAGCTAACAACAGGAATTCAGAGGAAACAGAGCTCCCTAAATGGAGAAAACAATTCATCTATCAGACCTTACCCTTTAAAGTGTCTTCTTTTTGCTAGGAAATTTAAAGCTTTGAAAAAATAAGTATAATTTTGAAAAAAAACATGCATTTGTGGTCCAAAAAGTAACAGAGTCTGACAACACATTATAAATAAAACTTTACTGAGGGAGTAAGAAAGATGAGCAACAATGCACACATATCGTGACTCACCCAATCACCTATAGCAAACCTAAAAAAAAAGCCTATGTGACAACACTGGGCAAGGGGTAGGATGTCATTCCACCCCTTGATTCTTGCAAATCATGAACGTTTTCCTGTGAAGGCAAAAACATTCATTGCTTAGGCAAGAACTAAAATTGGGATGCAAGCAATCATTCATAATATGGGCATGTTGGGTATAAATTTAACATGTACTATGGCAGACATTTGTAGGATTTTTAGCTAGTATTGTTTAGATAGAAGTGTTTAGTATCACTGACCATCATATTGACTATCATATTGACAGATATTCAATTAACTTTATAATTGGAGTGAAAGATGAACAGAGCATGCCTGGAGTTTAACAGTAGGTCAATGAAAAGATTGTTCCCATCTGTCAGAGAATAAAAGAAAGCTATTCACTGTGCACATCTATAGAAGAACTTAGATTATTGTTAGAACTGCAATCTAATTAAAAAGAGACACCACTAATTCTATATCATTAAATTTTTTTTTCTAAAACTCAAAAATACTCAAACCATTATCATATTTCCCTGTTTTTTTCATTTTTATTAATTCCTCAGCATATAGGCTTCCATATTGACACTACTTTCTCAGAGGGCTAACTCACTCAAAATCTACTGAATTTACCTGAGTGGAATGTGTTTTAAGGACATCCAGTCAGTAACTTGACAGTAAAAATATTCACTACAGTTACGTGTATCAGTTATTTGAAACAAAGAAAGAACATAAGTAAAAAAAAAAGTACCTACAAGCAAAACAAAATATTAAGTCTAAAGTATTTTAAATGGCGTTAGAATATGGCTGCCTCTTTCATCTGTTTTTTTGTTTGTTGTTTTACAAAGTGTTCAGTCTCAAGAACTGAAATCAGAGGTCAACAAGCATAAAAGCTGGTAATGTGCTATAAAAAAGGAGGAAACTATTACTGAAAGTTTTCTTTTAAAACAGCTAATCTGTTAATACTTGTTCATCTATTGTTTTCATTGTAAATATTAGTTTAACAAAATATAAAAAGCAAGATTTGTAATTTCTCAGATAATAAAAAAACTCCGCCTTATTTCCTTCACTCCCATACCAGAAATTTTATGAACTCCTATTTATGGCATGTGAAAAATTTATTTACCTAATGAGTGATAAGGACAGAAACTGATAAAACTATAAACTAACATTAATGATGAAACCTAAAACTCTTACATTTGCCTTTGAAGTCTGCAAGTCTTGTTCTGTGGCTACTGCGTGAATGAATATAAACTCAAGTTATGGAAAGAAAAGAAAGGAATTGAGCTGTTTAATCTTCTTATACCAATAATTGCAAGCTGTGATAATTCTTTATACTCTGTGCTTCTATTGCTTTCATATGACAAGACTTAGAAAACCCTTAGTATTTTAGTTTAAACACATTCTGCTATTTTTAGAGATCTCGTCTTACATTATTCCTTGTATTTGACTGATCACCAAATTTGGGGCAAGGAGATTAATGTCATTATTCTCAGACACAGAACCTCAGACAGTTTTAATTTTTCTTCCTTGGTATAAGTAAGAAACCAAATGGTTATCTAATGCATATTTCACCAGACAAAATCTGCCAAGGCTTAGAAGGTGATCTTGGTTTCCCATCTGCATCCGTGTTGTGGTGGTTGAAGATTTTGCTTTGCACTGAATACTAGAGGGTGAGAAAAGATTATGGCATAGAGTGGAATAGGGAAGCAAAGCAATCTTCATGTAATCTTATGAATTAAATGTCCTTTATGTCCTGCATATTATTGTAAGGAAATGTACTCAGACCTGCTTTTTCTTATGTTTTACCTTCCTTCTTTGTAAAAGCAAGAACTCCAATGTAAGAGATCTCAGGGGTTTATTTAAAACCTGACTTTGTAAAGATGTTCAAATCATTAACTCTATACCCCTTGTGGCACTTGGCACAGAGATCACAGAATCATCTTTCAAGGGGCCTCCAACATTAACACAGAGGTTACTGCAACTAGCGATTTCCTCAGCAACATTTGGATAGTAACCCAAGAAAGTTGAAGATTTCACAGTTTCCCATGGAACAGAAGTCTTGTGAAGACATGGAAATGTGAAACTTTTTCCTGAGCAACAGTGTTAATCCTTTGCCTTAAATGCAAGAGGTAATAGCATAGGCAAATACATTGTCATCATCCAGATTAAAGACAAGTTCATATCTACAGCATTGTCGTGGTTTGGCCTCAGCCAGCAGCAAAGAACCACGTGGCCGCTTGCTCAACACCCCCCCAGCTGTGGGGAGAATCAGAAGAAAAAGGCAAAACTCTTGGGTTCAGATAAAGACAGTTTAACAGAATAGCAAAGGAAAGAGGAAATCAACAACAGTAACACTCACAGAGGAATGTACAAACACGATTACAGTACCGCCACTCACCAACCAGACCCGGACCTGGGAAGCCCGAGCCCACTCCAAGTGGTGACTTCCTGCCCCCTCCCGCGGCCAGCTCCTGGCTGTAGACTGGGCATAGTTTCACATGGTATGGAATACCTGTGCCCTGGGCCAGCTCCTTGGGAAAATTAACCCTATCCCTGCTGAAACTAGGACAAGGGTTTACCTGGCATTTCATAGATTTTCCTTATTACTGTGCGACCTCAGGAAACAAACGACTGAAGAACACTGTTACTGAAAAATTACTCCTCAGTCAGGGCTTTATTGTATAAAAGTCATACTGCATTTAAGTATTTCTCCTCCTAACTAATAAGAAGAAATTATCATCGTGGAACAGGAATTATATGGGATGTGATGCACTAAATCTAGTTGAACATTAACTAAACTCAACTAAAAATCAATTTTGCAGAAGGCATTCTTCCATAGTTTTAAACTTTCAGTGATGCTGAATGAAATGGTAATTAAGAATTGGTATTATGAAGAGATGATGCAGAGAAAAGCAAAAATAAAATTTTGTGGGGTCAAGGACCATAATTATTACAGGATTTGGAGATGGGGATGCAGCCTTGTTTCTTGTACACCACAGTGAATATTAACAGCAGACTTCCACTATTTTCATCTTTGTTTGTTCCTTCTCATGTTTTACTTATTACAGGAGAGGGCAGTAGAGGCTTAAGTGATATTGCTCTGGCTACTCTTAGATAAAGCAAGCTTTATTGTAGTTCATTGTACCTCAACTGAAGATATCACTGTTACTCTAATTTATAAAGACATTATAAAATGTCTCAATGAAAGCACTCTTCAAACCCTTCTGATATTCTGAACTTTAAACTTTATTCTTGTAAAGCATCCATTCATTTGAATGGAAGATCAGAACGTGACAAGGTCACCCAAATGCATGATAGAAGCATATTAGATAGATGCTTTGTTTGCAATCACAGGGAAAAGTTAACATTAAGTTCAAAAGTCTCACCAGAACATAAGGAGAAGTTTTATATATTTTTATTAACTTGCTTTTATATAAATATTTTTAGTTTAGGATCAGAGCTGGAAATTTTTGTATATTAAAAAAATTTAGTCTAAAGCTCAAGTTACCCTATACTATGATTTTTATATACAGGACTGAAAACAGTCCAACTTTGCATTGCGCACATAATGGTTTCAAGTGTCATTAGCAAACATATACCACACAATGCCATACTAAGCATATAAATTATATATCATTAATGATACACTTAGGATGAGGCTGACCATAGTGGACATGAGCACAGGGGAAGAAAGGTCTTGCTCCTTTCCCTATAACAACTGAGCATGGTTTCAGTAATATTTTGACATGCAGAATTTTAAAAAGATAAGACCAAGATTGCAGCATCAAGCTGAACAAACTCTTGCCTGAGTTACAGAAAAGATCCAAAACTGAACTGGAGTTAGAAGCCTTCTTTTGTAAATCTAGAGGAATCCTCATGATATTTGTTTACCCCAGGAACCACTAAAAGTTGCCAAAGTAGAAACAAGCACTGAAGAAAGGGACCATTCAGAAAGCCTGAGTGGTGGGAGATTACTTCCAATTATTCACTTTGTTTCTTTTAACTAGCAGGTCTGAGGATTTTTTTCTGTTGCTAGAGGTACCTTGTACCCAGTTTATATTTTTTTATCTTTTTATAAAACAAAACTCTGAAGTTTGGGATCTGATGTGCTCACTTTGAAGCAAAAAACATAACTAGTTGAAATATACAATAAACACATGAACATTGTGCTGCATTAAGATGTGAAGTAATTTGGCAGAAGATAAACCCCCTTGTGTTCTAACACTCCTCACCGAGGTGGAAGGCTAGGTGTGGCCAGGTTTAAATTCTGAGTGATTTCCAATTCACCACTATCAGTCTGGTCGCGTTTGATATGTCAAACTGTTACGATTCCAGAGACACTGACAGTGGACTGCACCTTCAGCCTAGTCATGCACAGCCACTNTCTGAGGAAGCGCTTGGTATAGTCTAAGTCTTACCCAAAGGCGTCCTTATGGGGGGAAGAAAGGCTCAGCCTGTCATCTGGTCCTGGAAGTCAAAGGCAGTCTTTGATGGAGTCCTCCTTGACTTGTTCACGATGGTGTCTTCCCTGATTTTCCCCTTTTCTTGGGCTATTTTTATACTATTTTTAACTTTCAAGGTGGAGTTTGAGTGACTGTAGTCATAAATACTTTTCTTGTGATTGGTGTAAAACTCACTTCACATTTAATGTTTACGAAAAATTCAGGGCGCAGACCCAAGGAGGAGTGGTTGCACCTTGGAGGCAGGTAGCCTTTGGGATGGAGGTGTGTTTAGGTATTATAATGACATTATAATGAGCAAAGTTTGCACAAAAGACAGCATTTTGTCAAAATGTGACAAACTGTTGTCTCAGGGTAGTAAGTATGCAGCTTATCAGTTCCATAGGACCATCTCATTCCCAGATCTGCTGTATTATCACAGGGCTTGGCCGTAGGCTCTCCATCCCACTCCACTCCCCGTGTTACTTTGCGATGCTTGCAGATGCGGTGAATTCTTTGCATACCAGCTGCAGCTGTATTCTACCCTAGAAGCCTTTTGATTTTGTACTTTTCCTTAATGTGCGAACAATGCTGTATTTTTGATCATTTTAGTAGTCATTCCACACATTGAAAGAAAGATAAGAAGCCCTAAAAGCAAATTTCAAAAGTTATCAAAGCAGTCACAGAACCGATGTAAATGCCAAAAGTTAGTCGGTCCAGAAGCACATGGATTGGAGTTAAAAAACACACTTTATAAATCTGAACAAAGCAGGAAAGGAAGAGAAAGATGTATTTTTGTAATATAGGTGTGTATGTCATTGAATTTCTTGTCCTGCTGAGCACCTGCTTCTTATGTTTGGAACAGTGTCAGAAAGACCCTGTGACAAATTGCATTTACAGCACTATACAAACACTGAACACAATATGTAGCTCAGAAGTGCTATCACTGTTAAAGGATGTAGTTGAAAACTCCCAAGTAACATGAATACCGACAGCAAACCTTCACTGCACAGCACCTGCAAAGTGTTTAATTATGTTGCAGTACTGCCCTGCAGCTGATGGAGCTGCTGTATTACAGCTGCACATGCTTTGGGGATGAGTGTAGAAGGGTGATACAGTCTGCAGTTGCCTGAAACCAGCAGCCAATTTGCCATCTGCCCTTCAGTCACAGAGTGTGACCTACTCCAGGTGCCTTCAAAATGTGACCTTAAAAGGACATGACAAATAGTGGACAATGCTTTTGGCACTAGCTGCACTCTGAGAGCTCAACTAACAGAGGCATCCAACACAGTTTGCACAGCTGTCTCTGGGTTCTACTTTGGGACCTTCTGGATTGAGAAGCCTCTTCAGCTATGTCTTTACCTCCAATGATGGGCCCTGGGACTCCCCGAACACTGGGTTGGAGGACTGCTACTGGAGTGAAAAGCTCCCAGTTGACTTTGAACTTGTACAGTATTTGCTGCTGCAACTGAATGCAAATAAGTGTATGGGGCTGAATGGCATTCATCCCAGGGTACTGAATGAGTTGGCCAACATTACTGTGGGACCTCTCTCCTTTATTTATCAATGGCCATGGGAATCCAGGGAGGTTCCAGTTGACAGGAAGCTAGCAAATGTCCAATTTTCAAGAAGGGCAAGAAAGAAGACCCTGGTAATTGTAGGTCTGTCAGTCTCACTTCAGTGCCTGGTAAAATTATGGAGAACATTATTTTGGGAGTTATTGAAAAACACTTGAAAAACAATGCAGTCATAGACCAAAAACCATGGGTTCGTGAAGGGAAAGTAATGCCTTACTAACTTGCTCTCCTTTTGTGACAAGGTTACCAGCCTAGTGGACAAAGGGAAGGCAGTGGGTGTGATTTTTTATTTTAGCAAAGCTTTTGATACCATCTCTCACAGTATCCTTCTGTATAAAATGACCAGCATACAGCTAGACATGTACATGCTACAATGAGTGAACAATTGGCTGACAGGTCAGGCTCAAAGAGTTACAGTAAATGGGGTAACATCTGGCTAGCAGCCAGTCAGTAGTGGTGTTCCCCAGGGTTCAATTTTAGGACCAGTTCTCTTCAATGTTTTTATCAATGACCTGGAGTCAGGAGTTCAGTGCACACTAAGTAACTTTGCTGACAATACTATATTAGGAGGTGCCATTGATTCCCTCGAAGGTAGAGAGGCCTTACAGAGAGATCTTGCTAAATTAGAGCACTTGGAGATAACCAACTGTATGAAATTTAACAAGGACTAATGCCAGATTTGGGACCTGGGATGATGTAATCCTGGATGTACATACAGACTGGGGGCAAAGGGTTAGAGTGCTTCCCTGCAGAAATGGATCTGGGGGCTTTGGTTGACAGTGAGCTCAGTATGAGTAAACAATGTGCCCTTGAGGCCAAAAGGGGCAAATGCATCCTGGGGTGCATCAGGCGCAGTATAGCTAACCAGTCTAAAGAAGTGGTTGTTCCACTGAGAACTCATTTCTCTCTACAACTTCCTCAGGATGGGAGCAAGAAGAAGGTGCTGATCTCTTCTTTCTGGTGTCCAGTGATAGGAGTTGAGGGTATGGCTTAAAGCTGTGTCAGGGGAAGTTCAGTTTCAATATTAGGAAAAAGTTATTCACCAAGAGGGTGGTCAAGCACTGGAACAAGCTCCCCAGGGAAAGTGGTCATGGCCTGAAGACTGTTGATGTTCAAGAAGCATTTGGACAATTCTCTTAGATATATGTTTTACATTTTAGTTCCTTCTGTGGAGTTGGGAGTTGGACTTGATGATCCTTGTGGGTCCCTTCCACCTCATGATATTATCACAGGATTCTATGATTCTGTGATATTCTGGGGTAAAGGTCCATGATAATTGGGAAACACCTGGAAACCCTCTGAGAAACTTGAGGGTGACTGCTGCTGCCAGGTAGAGACACAAAGGTGTGGGCCTGAGGAAGCTCTAGCAGCTTCTGATGAACGTGATTAACTGCCCTTGACCCAGGGTGCCTGAAGCTGTAGCTGTCCCCTGATAAGAGAGGGTCCAGCACTGTTTTAGCTTGTGCAGCAGCGTGCAAAGAAGGGGGCCTCAACTCAGTTCAAACCAGCATAAACAGTCTCAGGTACAGGAGTGACAAGGCAGTTTCCCTAGCAGGTCCCTGCCAGGGCAGAGGCTTTGACCCAGACTGAGATTCAGGTGGTGGATGCAGCCCTTCAAGTCCCAGGCTGCAGAGATGCCTGAGGCTGCTCTCCAACACCAGGAGGGGTGGCCCTCTGTCCTGCAGCAGGTGTGTTGTCTTGGAGAAGCTGTGCCATCAAGTGAAGCAGTCACAGGAAGAAGTCAGCAGGCTGCACAACATCAAAGGTGAAAGGGAGACAGACAGGATCTTCTCTGAGACTTAACAGCCTGAATAGCCCTGGACCACAAATGCAGGCAGTGTCCATCCCTAGTGTACCAGTAAGTGCAACCTTTGGGGAAGGTGAAGAATGGAAGCTGGTGACTTCTGGTACCAAGATGAAGACTCCTGCAACATCCAAAGACTTACAACTGCAAAATAAGTTCACTGTCCTCAAAGTTGAACAGGAGCAAGGTATAGTTTCAGTGAAATATCTGGGCTGCTTGACACTGCGCCATGCAAGACCAGCAGACAGAAATGGTAAGCGGTAGTAGTGGGTTACTCCTTGCTGCAGGGCACAAAGCCATCTATCTGCAGAACTGACCTACTGCCTAGAGAAAGGACTTGAATGTTGAGGAGAGACTGCCAAAACTTGTCCAGCCCTCTGACTATTAGCCCTACTGTTCTACGTGGGCACTGGTGATACTGCCAAGGGCAACCTGGGGAAGGGGTGTGAAGACAAGGGGACTGATAACATGGGTCAACAGCTGGTTGCAGAGCTGATGTTGGTGACAGGGTTTTGGTTTCTATGACTGTGAGACTCTGCTGATCAACATCTGCTTGGAGAGATGGGATCAACTTCATTAAGAGGGGGAAATGTATTATTGCCAGCAGGATGGCTAGCCTGGTAAGGAGCGATTTAAACCAGGAATGAAGGAGGAAAGAAAGGGTTACGAGCAGCCCTGTGATAGGATGATGGACAGGGCTGGCAAGCAAAGGGCCTGGAATGAAGTGACTTAAAGGTAACAAAATCAACAAAACCAAGCAGGGTTACCTCCAGTATTTGCATGTAAGAAAGGAATGGGATGCTTCTATGAAGTGCTGGTATACTAATACACACAATATGGGGACTAAACACAATGACTCAGAGATCTACATGCAGTTTCAGGCTTAGGATCTTATTGGGATCACAGGGACATGGTGAGATGGCTCCCATGGAGGGAGTGTTCCATTGAAGGCATTCAGGCTTTTTAGAAAAGACAGGATAGGAAGAGGAGGAGGGGGAGTTGCCTTTTATGTGAGAGAGCAGTTGAAGCACATAGACCTCTGCCTGGAGATGGATGAGGAGCCATCTGAGAGCTTATGGGTTAGTATAAAAGAGATGCAAGGTAAAGGTGATATTATAGTGGGTGTTTCCTATAGGCTGCCTAACCAGGAAGAACAAGTGGATGAGGCCCTCTACAGACAGATCAGAGCAGCCTCATGCTTGCAGGCCCTGGTTCTCACAGGGACTTCAGCCATCCCAGTATTTGAGGGAGGGACAACACAGCAGGGCATAAACAGTACAGCTGGTTTCTGGAATGCATCGATAACTACTTCCTTGTTCAAGTGATAGAGGAGCCAACAAGGAGAGGTGCTCTTCTTGGCCTCTGTATTAGGTTTGCATGGCAAGGTTTTGGTAACAGGGGGGGCTACAGGGGTTGCCTCTGTAAGAAGATGCTAGAAGCTGCCCCCATGTCTGACAGAGCTAGTTACAGCCATCTCCAAGATAGACCTGCCGCTGGCCAAAGATGAGTCAATCAGCAACAGTGGTAGTGCCTCTGTGATAACGTATTTTAAAAGGGATAAAAACTTCTATGCAACAGCAAGTGAAAGAGAGGAGTGAGATTATGTGGGAGAAACAGCCCTGCAGACACCAAGGTCAGTGAAGAAGGAGGGGGATGAGGTGCTCCAAGTGCCGGAGCAGAGATTCCCCTGAAGCCCATGATGAAGACCATGGTGATGCAGGTTGTCCCTCTGCATCCAGGTCCATGGTGGAGCAGATATCTACCCTGCAGCCCTTGGAGGACCATGCTGGAGCAGATATCCACCCTGCAGCTCATGGAGAAGCCACACCACATCAGGTGGATGTAGCCAAAAGGATGCTGTGACCCTGTGGAGACCATGTGCGGGCTCCTGGCAGGACCTGTGGCCCACTGGGGGACCCACACTGGAGCAGTTCATTCCTGAAGGACTGTGCCCCATGGAGAGGACCCATGGTGGTGCAGTTCATAAAGAACTGCAGCCTCTGGGAAGGACCCCACTGGAGAAGTTCATGAAGGACTGTCTTCTGTGGGTGGGATCCCACACTGGAACAGGGGAAGAGTGTGAGAAAGAAAGAGCATCGGAGACACTGTCTCCCATAAGATCCTCCTAGAGAAGCTGTTAAAGGCTGGGATGGATGAGCAGACAGTGAGGTGGATTGAAAACTGGCTGAAAGACCGTGCCCAGAGTGTGGTGATCAGTGGCATGAAGTCTAGTTGGAGGCCAGTAACTAGCAGTGTACTCAAGGGGTCAATACTGGGTCCAGTCCTGTATAGTATCTTCACTAATGATCTGGATGATGGGGCAGATGCTGTACCATCAGTAAGTTTGCAGATGACACAAAACCAGTCCGGCTGATATGCCAGAGGGTCATGCTGCCACCAGAGGGACCTCAACAGGCTGGAGAAATGGACTGACAGGAACCTCATGAAGTTCAACAAGGGGAAGCCCACAGTCCTGCGCCTGGAGAGGAACAATTCTAGGCACATGCTGGGGGCCACCCAGCTGGAAGGCAGGTTCACAGAAGAAGGGTTCTCAGTGGACAGCAAGTTGACCATGAACCAGTAATATGGCCTTGCTGCAAAGAAGGCAGGTGATATCCTGGGCTGCATTAGGCAAAGTACTGCCAGCACATCGAGGGAGGTGATCCTTCTTCTTCCTTTCTTCTCACTCAGCAGTCGTGAAGCCCCATCTCTAATACTGTGTCCAGTTTATGGATCCTCAGTACAAGACAGATACAGACATACTGGAGAGAGTCCAATGAAGGGAGCTGAAAGTGTTGAAGGGACTGGAGCACCTCTCCTATGAGGAAAGGCTGAGAGCGCTTTAGAATAGAGTAGAATAGAATAGAATAAGGTAGGGTAGGATAGGATATGACAGAATAATTTCAATTGAAGGGACCCACAATGATAGTCTAGTTCACCTGCCTGATCACTTCAGGGCTGACCAAAAGTTAAAGCACGTTATTAAGGGCATTGTCCAAATGCCTCTTAAACACTGACAGGCACGGGGCATTGACCACCTCTCTAGAAAGCCTGTTCTAGTGTTTGACTATTCTCACTGTAAAGAAATTCTTCTTAATGTCAAGCTGGGACTGCTCAGCCTTGAGATCATCCACCAAGGCATACAAACTTTTAAAGGCAAGACACAAAGATGATGGAACCAGGCTCTTTTCAGTGACACCCAGTAAAAGGACAAGAGGCAACGGGTATTAAACACAGGAGGTTCCATCTGACCATCAGGAAACACTGAAACATCTTTTCACTGTGAGAGTGACCAAGCACAGGTTGCCCAGAGAGGTTGTGGAGCCTCTATCCTTGGAAGTATTAAAAAACCATCTGGACATGGTCCTGCACAATTAGGTGCAGATCTAGGTGGCCCTGCTTGAGCAGGGGAGATTGTAGTAGGTGACCTCCAGAGGTCCAAAGCCATTTTGATTCTGTACCCTTCCTGCATGGGGTAACTAGTAATTTCACCAAATTCCTCTTTCTTTAGGACTTTACTGGACTCATCTTCATGCTTCCAAACTTAACTTACTCTAAATAAACTCTATAAACATAAACTACCAGGCAGATTTACAGATTTATATACTAAGTACCGTCATATCTGTCTACTCCAATGTTTAGCTGATACAGAGAGTCCAGGAGTCAGATACTGACTGCTGAGCACAGATGTTTGAGCTGAAACAGAACTACTTTTTGGTTTTGGTTTCATGTTCTGAGAGTTCACTCCCTGCAGTTCACACACTGGAATACTTACAATTACTTTATTATCAGAGGACCTTATTCTTGTCTAAGTTCTTGGAAAACAAATGAGTGAATCTGCAAGGAGCTTCCCGCTTAGTAAATTGCAATTTTGTCTCTCAGAAATGTCAAAATTCCTCAGCAAATTTGTAAGGCAGCTAATGCCCTATAAGTCTATCCAAGAACATGGACACCCTTGGTTGTCTTTTGGCCCCGCAAGAGTTCCATTAAAAAAAATAATAATTTCAGGAAAAGTGTATTAGTATCCTTAACTGCTTTAGAAAAAGTATTGCTAGCAGGTTGAGGGAGAGGATCCTCCCCCTCTTCTCAGCACTGGTGAGGCCACACAGGAAGTACTGCGTCCAGTTCTGGGCTCCCCAGTTCAAGAGAGACACGGACATTCTGGAGACAGTTCAATAAAGGGTGGCGAATATGGTGAAGGGCCTGGAGCACCTCACATATGAGGAAACACTGAGAGATCCAGGACTTTTCAACCTGGAGAAGAGAAGGCTCAGGGAAGACCGTATCAATGTATATAAATACCTGAAGGGAGAGTGCAGAGAGGGTGGAGCCAGGCTCTTTTTAATAGTGTCCAGTGACAGGATCAGAGTCAATGGGCACAAACCAGGAGGTTCTGTCTGAACATCGGGAGACACTTTTTTACTGCGAGGGTGACCAAGCACTGGAATAAGTTGCCCAGAGAGGTTGTGGAGTCTCTATCCTTGGGGATATTCAAAGCCGTTTGGACATGGTGCTGCACAACCAGCTCTAGGTGTCCTTGCTTGAGCAGGGAGGTTGGACCAGATGACCTCTTGAGGTCCCTTCCAATCTCAAATATTCTGTGAAAAGAAACCAAACAAAAAACCTTTACAAAAGAGCAACAAAGTCCTTGTTGTCTATTCCTGCCTGTTGGCAGAGCACTCAGCAGTAAATTGATCACAGGTGAACTCTCATTGCAACTGCACAAGACTTAGGTTTAAAAAACCCTGTGCAAATTTATGCTGCCTGAAATCTTACTGGTTTATGACAGGCTTTTCATTCATTCATTCCAAGGACAGGAATATTGTTGTTCTAGCACTATGAAATGTGAAAGCTTGATTCTAGTTACCCGCAGCAAAAAGTTTCCCTACAATTTTATAAGGAAAGAGCCATGGGCCACTCCAGTGCTGTGGTACAGCTGTTTTGCTGCCTCTTCTCTTAATGAAGCAAATTCAAAGTTGTGTCATATTCTGCAAAATCTTCTGTTAGACACTCATTGTTCAAATAATTTAATGCATAAAATTTACAATTAATAGACATATTCATTCAGTTATACATACTCAGTCTTTTCTCACTCTTATTAAAATGCTCGAGTATGCAAGGACAATATAATTAACCAGAAAGAATAAAAATTATTTTCTTTCTTTACCTTCAATAATAAAATTTACTCTTACTTTTTCCCTAATTATTTTTTAAATGCTTTATGTATGAAAGTAGTATATGCAATATTTGAGGAAGGGAGTCTTTAACATACACCAAGATTCCACAGTTTACATAGGCACCTTTCAGAAATGAGACTTTAAACTCCCATACTGGTTTTCTGAAAGAACTGCCTTACAAACCCCTTCTATTCACCTCCTTTTATTTATTTATTTGTTTTGAATTAAAGTATGCTCAACATAATGGATTTTCTGGTGTTTTTGTATAAATAAATTTGTAATTTATTTTATAATATGGAAGTATTTATTAACTATTGATGAAATACCATGTAATAACCTGAATTGCACACACATCATTTTATTGTTTTTAAATAAATTTAAAAACTCAGTCTATATACAACACACAAAAAATCAGAATTTAAAGTAGCTAATCATCTAATTGTGGAATGTAAAAATACGTAAAAATGCATAAAATAACAAAAATAAATCTTGAAATTATCTGAAAAAAAGTAACAGGAATATGCATCTTTCTGTTTAAACTGAGGGGTATTTAGATGTGGTGTCACTAGCAAAACACAGACCATATGTGTCTTAATCAGAAAAGGTTCTGCTGAACTTCCGCAATTTTTCTTTAGAATGATCCTAGAAAGTCATTATCATAACAGTACATATTGGGTAACACACACTTCCCTACAAGGCTCTTCAATGAGTTATCAAGGAATTAACACAATTTCTTATGTGTCTTTCATGCAGTTATTGTAAATTAGCCTCCCTTGTGCTGTGCCTTGACAGTCAAGGTCCGAGGAGGCAGTTGGGGAACTTCTACAAAAATTTAAACTTTGAAAAGGGGACATCATTTTAAGAAAGATGTTTTAAATTGATGAAGTCACCTCTGCTTCTAATACTCTAGCGCTATCTTTTGGGGTAATTTTGAAAAATGTTGCCAGCTGAGTTTAATTACACAAACTTTTACAAGAGAAGTAAAAAGGAAGAAGTGTAGGGTGTGAGTAAAACGTGGAAGACTTGATCTTTGTTATCACAGTCCTTCAGTGACCACATCTATGAAAAAAGTTAAAGTTGTGGCCTCCAGTACTGAAAATTAAGGTCCCTGAAGGCCTCTACAACTGGTCTGAGTCCTTACCACAACTGGAAAATTATTTTTATTCACTAAGCACAATTTTTTACATTCATCAAAGAAATTTGCTACGACATTCTCTACAGCTAAAAAAGTAAGCAGAGGCCATATTTAATTTGCAAGACATTCCACATAAGTTTTAAAATCAAATCAGAACTTGCAAACAGTTGTGTACAGTGCTGGTAGCACAGTAAGGGTCTTTGGTTGAATAAATTTTTTAACTGTTTTCCTAAGAACCTGAAAAAACAAATGGAAACCCCTTCTCAAAGTTCTTCTCAAAATTCCTGTAGGTTAATCAGGCAGATAGAGTTAGGCACATTTAACAAGAAACAAATAAACAAACCAACCTGGAAATCATGAATAAAATTGAGAAGAAAAAAAAATAATCAATCTATAAATTGCGGTCTCTAAACTCCACTTCAGTATGAATTGATTACCATGGTCCATACTCCAGTAAAATAAGTAGTTTTACTGGAGGCCAGAAGGTGACAAAGAGTACAGAATCAATGGTAAGTAGTCCTCTGATACCAATAGAATAGATACCAACAGAAGCTGTATCCTGTCTATTTTTATTGGACTGTACTGTTAAATTTTTCACATATGGTCAGGTAGAGCATAAGGGAAAATGTATTCTATCGAAATTATTTGCAGAAATATACAGTGAAAACTGTATATATATATGTATATATATGTATATACTGTGGGGAGTGTTTCTTAAGATTAATTACAAGTCATTTTGCATAATAGTTGTGTGTAGTACTAGGTAATCAGATAAATTAGGTTTGGAAGAACATGTGGTGGTTTCTTAAGAAGCAAAATACAGACCAGTCTACAAAATATGCAGATTTCACTAATAATAAAAGAGAATAGTATGCAGTCCATAGGATTAGAGGTAAAAGAAAACACATAGAATGCACAGAATACATAGAATTTGAGTGACAGTAATTTCTACGGGAAAATACCCAGTGCTTTGGGAAGAAAGCCAGTATCTACTGCCTTTGCTGAAGTTGTGGACTATCTTGCACTACAGCAAATCCTTTGTAGAGAGAAGGATGCTGTGATACAGGGTATTTTCTCACCCTTATCACTTTCAATATGGAGAGACTATGATTAGCACAGTGTCATGGTTTGGGGTGGGCTGGCCACTAAAATGAATGACAGATGCTTTCTTTAACCTCTCTCCCCTTCAAAGAAGGGAGAGCATCTCCCTTCAGAGGAGAAGACAGAAAAATGACAGAAAGAGAGACTTATGAGTTGAAAAGAAACCAAAACTACTTTAATGAAATAAAATTTCATTATCAGCTTAGCTGAAAATTAAAATTACTGAAAAGAAAATTGGTTCTGTTTTACCTCAAACCAGGACATTCCACCCCATATTCCATATCATTTGCATCATGCTCAGGTCACTACTGCTTGGTTTTATCATTAAATATAAATATATTTACACATATATATACACACAGATATATATACACATTTATTATTAATCTTTATACACAGAAGTTTGTTAACTTCATTTAGTTCATAATTGCAGGTTTCCACCATAGCAGTCTCTCAGGGCAGGATAGATGGTACGAAATTCATCATGGTTTGTGCCCACAGGTAGCACCTAGAAGAGTTTGCTGGATGCCACCTGATGAAGCTAGCTCCAGTTTCATCACCACTATGTTATCCTCAAAAACACTTATTGATATCCTGGTTTGAGGTAAAACTGGACCAGTTTTCTTCAGTAACTTCGCTTCTTAGCTGGGCCTCTTCTGACTACTGAAATTAACAGCATATTGTGCAGGCAATGTTTACTCCCTCACAGTGATAAAACCAATGTTTATAGTTGATGCCCAGGCATGGTATGCGGGAGAGGCTCTTGCTTATACTTATCGCTATAACAGCCAAGGCCAACCAACTTTGTTGTTTGCCACGTTGGAGGGTCGGAAGCGGAAAAGCACAGTGTGGTCCCACCTGCAGGGAGGAGTGGACAGGCCAGGTGACCCCAAACTGACCAACAGGGTATTCCATCCCATCTGCATCATGCTCAGTATAAAAGCTGAGGGTCAGATCCCTCTTGCTCTCTTGCTCTTGCTCTCTCGCTCGCTCTCTCTGTTTTTTTTTCCGCTCTTTCGCTCTCTCGCTCTCTTCACTTCAGTCGTCTGCCTTTGGTCCCGATCCTGCCTGCAGATCCAGAATCCAGTTCCCGTCTGTCACTGAGTCCAGCCTGGGACTGCCCCAGTGCCAGCTGGTGTTGTGATTGTCATCTTGGGAGCTTGATACGGTTTTGTATATATTTCATTACCTCCTTGTATGATATTATTAATATTTCATTGAAGTAGTTTAGTTTCTTCTAAACTCTTAAGTCTCTTTTTCCCTCCTCTGCCTCTCTTTTTGAAGAGGGGTAGAGGGGAGCATTTGTCAGTCCCATCTGGGGTCCCCCATGTCGCCAGTGGCCGATTTGGCCTAAACCACGACAAATGAATACTGTTAGTATTATATAGCAATTAACATCATACAGCTGAAAACTGAGTATTCGCACCCAGGGTTAAATTTGCTTGAGGTACACAGTGAACTTCTCCATTCTTGAGCATCACCCACATGCAGGTCCTTGAGCAAAAACGGTCCAATCAATAAGTTTGCCTTTGCCCGATGTAGGAAAAACCCAAACTGCTTTCCCCAACATATTCCTTTCATGCACCACAGGGACTTTATCCTTTTCTACAGTATGTAAAAGGTCTGATTAAGTAGAACAACCTAGATTGATGGATCCCCTGGTGTTAAGTAACCAGGTAGCTTGTGCTAAATGCTTGACCCAGTTTTTAAAAGTTCCACCACCCATTGCTTTCAGGGTAGTTTTTAACAGTCCATTATACTGTTCAATTATCCCAGAAGCTGGTGCATGATAGGGGATATGATATATCCACTCAATGCCATGTTCTTTGGCCCAATTACTTATAAGATTTTTATTAGAAATTACTCTTATCAGTCCAACTGATTTCTTTCTGGAGCGGCATGTCACCATAAGACTTGCTTTTCAAGACCCAGGATGGTATCCTGGGCAGTGGCATGGCATAGGTTTCCAACCATCCTTGGTTCTACCATTGTAAGCATGTAGCGCTTAGCCTGGCAGGTTTGAGGGAGTTGACTTGCGGAATGAGACTCCACAACCGAGAAGGTTGTAAAGTAGG
>VZSZ01001657.1:118693-190760 GCA_013398815.1 Ibidorhyncha struthersii | reverse complement strand
GGAGTGGAGGTGGCAGTAGAATATGGTTCCCTGGCTTCTTGGTCCCCCCAAAGATGGAGTTGAGCTTAAAATATAAAAAAGGGTCAGACGTACGGGGGGAGGCTGGAGGCCTGTAGAGGCGAATGAGCGAAATACTTACGGTTTGGTAAAAGCGTGGAGTGTTCGTTAAGGTACTGAGCCTGTCTGAAGGGTGGTAGCTTCCCAAGACTGCATAGCTGGTCTTTGGCTTTAACTAGGTATTGTAAAGCAAATGAAGGACTCGGTACTGAGCGTTAAGGTCATCGCCTCTAAGGATTGTTGAACTGGAAGGATGATGCTCACAGGAATCAATGGAAACCTTTGTTTGAGGTCTTGCGTTGTATGTACAGTAGGTCTACCACATTAACAGCAATAGCTGTGGGAGGGACCTAGGAGAAGGATCTCTGTTGCAAAATGCCTGTTTAAACATATCTCATGTCGGTGTATCACCGTTTTTTTCATCTAAAGAAGGTGTTTATGCAAAGTAAACTTTGTTGTGCTGAGATCATGCTGCACTTTCACACACTGAGTACTGTGTGCTCTTTGCAGTGTTTGTTTTGCAGGCTTTCTAGCCATGTTCTTGTGCGCGTTCTCCTTCTCCACTGTTCTAGCTTTATTCTACTTACTTCCAAGAAGCAGAAGGACAAAGTGTTGATTCCCGTTTTACATATGAAGGCTTCTTTCTGTCATCGTGAAGTGCTTTAAAGCTGACAGCATCAGGCTTAAATTTTAAAATAGCTGTAAAGAGCGCTCTAGCACTTTCCATGGCCGGAACAATGCCAGAACATTTAAAGTTAAGAAGATCATTTTAAGACTGCATTTTAGATGTATTCCAGTTGTTATCACAGCTTTGATTGTTACATTCCTGAAAAATTACTGGCAGTGAGGATCAGCGAGTTGTTTGTTTTGCTGCTTATGACTTAAGACGAATTGTCAAGGTGCCAGCCATTTAAAAGGTAGATAATATTTTTGACTAATTCTTTTATTTCCACAAGCATTCTTTTTCCCTGAAAAATCTTAACAAAAATATACACAAGAGAAGGGAATGTTGTTTGTAAAGTTGGGAATCTAAATAGTAAGAGGGTGAGAAACTCTCATTTTTCTAGCAAAGGTGATGTTTATTGATTCTTCCAAGAACCCGTTCAACTTCTGGGTTGTTCCTGTAATCTTTAATATAATTTTTCATTGTTTAAAAAACCTGCCAGAACAGTGTCTGCTCAAATTTTGTGCATGTATCATCTTCAATGTTCTTAACTGTGAGTCATATATCAAAATATTTTAGTGAGGTGAAAAAGCAGCAGGGAGAAATGAACACTAAGGCTAAAGTCTACTCAAGTAGGTTGATATCTAATCCCGTTTTGTTCATTAGGAGGCAGGTGCCTACAAGTCTCTGTGTGGCTGAGCCTCTGAATTTTTATTTCCAGTTTATTCAAACACTGTGTGTGGAATGAATGTATATAATTTTTATTTTTTTAATTTTGCCCACCAACACAGTAGCTCAGATATTTCTCTTGGAGCTCTGGACACTGGTGATTTTCCCTGATGTGAGAGAAATATAAAAGATTGTAGACTTGTATTTATATCCTTCCTGTTTCCTCCCTCTAGCTTCCTCATGCCAACATTACTAGATAATAGTTGTGTAATAGCTCTACATTTACAGTATGTTCCACAGGGTGCCTTTCATGTGAAAGAGTGTTTAAAACTGCAAAGGGAAATCCCTTTTCCATAGCTGAATTGTGGTTGCTGCAGGAGTGGAAATGCTTCAGCCATTCTTGAACAGTTCAGCTCAGGGAGAAGTAAATAGACTTCTTCAGCTGAATCTAGGGAAGTTATTTAAGTGGACAAAATAACACTTGAATATTCCCCCCACTCCAATCCCTTCTCAAGGACAAAAAGATTCCCCGCTAGTCTTCCTCCAAAGTGCTGTGGAATCTTTTTTTTTTTTTTTAAGAAAAAAAAAAATAGCAACCCACAACCTACTGATAGAGAATTGTGCTAGTCTCATCTGAGAGCATGTAACATGAAAGCTGACAATTTAAAAACGAATGAATGCGAACATTGTTGTCGTAGTTCTTTGCTGAGACACTGATAAACAAGTGATGACAGGAAGCCAGATAGTTCATCCATATCTTTAGAAGTGTGAATAATTATTAAGGTAAACTAGCAAGCTGTATGGAGTAAGACCCCAAAAATGGAAGGTGGAAGACCTGAAAGCAAGGATGATCACTTGTGAAAATATTCCTATCTGGGCTGTTCATTGGCAAACAGTTTAGAGTTAGCTGGGCTGCGACCGCTTTAAAAAACAGCTGATGAAAAGGAGAGCTGCAGAAGCACAGAACACTTGGGCACCTTCTCAGAGCTGCTGTTTGGCTTCTTTTGTTGGCAGCTGTGGCAGGGGAAATACTGGCAGAAGATTTAATGAGATACTAATTTCTTATGGAAATACCGTGTTTACGTGATTGTTAAAGAGGAGAACAGATAGCAGAACAGGATTATATGAAGTATATGTTGTTTCTATGCTAAGTCCATGGAATCGCAGAATAGCTGAGGTTAGAAAGGACCTCTGGAGACAGTGTAGTCTAATAGCCTCCCGTCAAAGCAGGGTTGACTAGAGCAGGTTGCTCAGGGCCATGTCCAGACTGTTCTTGATTATCTCCAAGATGGATACCCCAGGCTTTCTAGGCAAACCTGTTCCAGTGTTTGACTGCTGTCACAGTATTAAAATAAATAATCTTTTGTTTACGTGGTATTTTCTGTATTTCAATTTGTGCCCATTGCCTATTGTCCTTTTACTGGGCGTTGGTGGGAGTAGTCTGGCTCCATCTTCTTTACTCCCACTGTCAGGTAATTCTATGCGTTGATAAGACTTCCACCGAGCCTTCTCAAGGTTAAATAATCCCAGCTCTCTCATTCTTTCTTCATATTTCAGATGCTCCAGTCTGTTAGTAGGCTCTGGGGCCTCCTTCTGTACCTGCTCCAGTACGTCCATGTCTCTCTTGTACTGGAGGCCCAGAACTGGACACAGCACTTTGGATGCATCTAACTCAGGCTGAATAGAGGGGAAGGATCACCTTCCTTGGCCCATTGGCAGTGTTTTTCCTAACACAGCCCAGGGTGCTGTTGGCCTGCCTTTGCTGCAAGAGCACATTGCTGTCTCACGGGCAACTTGTCCACCAGGACCCCCAGGTTCTATTCTGCAAAGTTGCTTTCCAAGCTGTTGGTCTCCAGCACGTACTGGTGCATGCGATTGTTCCTTCCCAAGTGTAGGACTTGGCATTTCCCTTTGCTGAATTTTGTGAGGTTCTCGTTTGCCCATTTCTCCAGCCTGTTGAGGTCCCTGTGAATGGCAACACAACCATCTGGTATATTAACAAGTCCTCCCAGTTTTGTATCATCTGCAGACTTTGGAGGTGCACTCTGACCCATCATGTAGGTCACTAATGAAGATATGAAACAGTTCAGGTCAACTTCTTTTCCACCTGAAGCAGAAAAGGTGCAAGATTAGGGTTTTTTGCATAATTGTTGCACTATATTTTTTCCCATTTATAAGCTTCACTATAAATTGTTGGTTTTGAACATAGCTTTGTACTTTGATATTATGTACAGTACTTTTGTCAAAGCTTTGAACATATAGCAGCCAAAGTTGTTCAATGAAAGTGATTCAGGCAGAACTTGAGAAGGACAGAAGTAACAGAACTTGTAACATCTCATGCACTGTCAGTACATCAGTGTACAAAAATACATATATACAGCACTTCTAGATTGTTACCCAGTTTGTAAAGTGCTTTTCAGGTAGAAGTTTGACACAATAAGCTAAACGTGGATATTAGTTAACAGTCAGCTCTGTGCTCAGTGTGAACAGTGGTATCTCATGCTAAATCCACCTTCAGACTGGGTGCTGTGACTCACTGCGTGTGCACTGAATGTCCATGCCGAGCATTTGTGTGCTGCTGAATAATGCACTTCCTGTTTCGACACATCATGCGTGCATGTTGGCAAACAAGCGTGACATCTTTTGTACTGCTGCTGGTCTTCTGCACTGGGCTCCATGTGCCACTATGTTTTGAGAAAAATCTGATACGGTCAGACTTCTGAAGTTTGACATTGGAAAGCAGCTAAAGTAGGAGTTGGCTCCTGTGTGAATTGGTCTCTTTTCCACCCCTGTGCACTCCCTATAAAACACATTTAAAGTGATTAATGAAGGAAGAAAAGGCAGTAAGTAACAGTGTGGCCATGAGCTAGAGATGTTGCTTGATTATCAGTACTCCAGTGTGCCTGTAGGAAAATACTTCAAGAAAAATACTCTCAAACATTTTATAGTAGACCTCCTGTTAGTTTCTTCAAAGTGAATATTTATCTGATGTTCCAGTTCACAGTTGCAGCATACTTGATTTGTAGTGTTTTCACAGGACAGTGCCCTGTTATCTTGTGGGTTTGGTTTGTGTACATTTTCTGTTGTAGAAATAATATGTTTATATGGTAGCTAACATGTTGGGGTCTTTACATGTTGACATAAAGCAAGAATATCTGTGAAATCTTTGATTCTTTGCATAGTGAATGCTTTCCAAGAGCTGGGAAACAGGACTAAAGATGAGCCTCCAACATTTGCTAGATATCGTAATAGGAAAATGCTTCACAATTTAGTGTGACAGGAGTGGAGCTCTTACTGGCTGTGATGGACCACCAGGTATCAGTCTGTCTTATCTCTCTCAACTTCTTCCCATGGTCTTTCAATTCAGTAGTTCCTATATTAATCAGCATAATAATGCACCTTTTGGGCCCACAGATTTAGGAAAGTACTGTTTTGGCAGATGGGTATTTGCTGTAAGGGCATGCTGGTAAAATCTGTCAGTCCTTGTAAACTTAAGAAACTGCCTTCATTGTATGCTTGGCCCCCCATAGCTTACAGCCTGAAGATACACTATATAGGAAGTATTTGCTAACCCAGAATGTGAAATATGCTATATTACTTGATTACTTACAATAAGTTATTGCTTATTTAAATAAAGCAAGTTTTTGTTACGATATCTTTATTTTGATAGCCAGTGATTTAGCTGCTTCACAACCTATTTTTGATTCACCTCAGTCTTTTGTGAGTGTTCTGTGGGTTACCTTGAGTTATAAACTAGTGAGAACTAATGCAAAACAGGTAATATATTGAGTACAGCTTTAGTGATTCATATATTCTGATACAGGTCTGCTGAATGAATAATCCTCAATTATTTGTCTTAGGAGAAATGCTGTCGCTTCAGCTGGAATAGGTTATTTTGGGAGCAATCTGATTGGAAACAGCATCTCTAGCCTAAAGGCTCCAGCCAGTATCATGGTGCCTGGACTGTGCAAACACGCAGGAGGACAATGACCTCTTCCATTTAAAGATGTGATAGTGTGATTAAAATGAACAAATATTTGGAGAAGAAAGAAGGATGAAAACAAACGAAGGGACTTGCTCAGGACACAAACCTGCTGTGTGACCTTACCTTAGCAACTCGACCACTTCTTTGAGTGGGGAGGAATGCTTAGGTTTTTGTTAGTACTCAAATATTTCTACTAAAAGGAGAAAAGTAAAGAAATTTCTTTTGAGGCATGAGTCCAAGATGGCATCTATAAAGAAGTGTAGTGAAAACAACTGGTCTCTGATGTTCCTAGTGTGGCTTTAGACAGGACTCTAAAATGGCTGTCAATTTGCTTACATAAGGATGTAAGACAGTTTTATATAACTATAAAATGTTTTTTTAAAGCACCTAATTTTGTTGTTGGAAGCCTTGTTCAAAAGTTTGTAACGTATTCAGTAATAAGTTACTAGCAGTTTGTGTGAAAGGATAATATTTTGAAGGATTATAATAGCTTCCGTTGAGTAAGTACATGTGTAGCAGATGGATAGTCCAAGAATTTTTGCTGCTAATTCTCTCCTGTATTGACGTAGCAGCTTTGAATATTATAATGGTATTTTCTTTCTAGACACAGCTGCTCTAGAATATACACTACTGTCTTCCTGAGTTGTAAAACTGACATGTTTTATTAACTAAGGAAAACTAATAGGCTTTACATTTCAAAAACATTGAAACTGTTTTTAAAAAACTGTTTTTTAAAAAAATTCTAAATTATCTGCAACTGCATTTAGGCTTATGAAATTTTGTCTGTTTTGATCTGTATCTTTCCAAGAGCATATGTTAATCCTTGTACCTAATTAAACCTAAATGTAGCCATTATTCTAAGTCTCTTATTCCTGAAATGCATTTCTTTTCCTTTCCTTTAACTTTCTTTTCCTTTTCTGATTTTGCCTAGAACAAAGAAAAAAATATTACTATTTCCAGGCTTTGATAGGAGCTACACATCAGAAGAATTGGTTCTGTGAATAAGTGCTGATATAAATTACGTTTTGGATGAGTTCAGTGACAAGTAATGATGCTGACTCAGTTCTGAAATAATCCAAGAGTTACAGAGGAAGAAATGCAGTGTATAAAAAAAAAAAAAACGGAATTTCAGTAATTCTGCATGGAAATGCTTGATTGTTATTGGTTGAAAATTTGCAATAGTTTATTGTACCCTGCCTCATTTTTCAAATGGCATCATGTATCATAGGTGTCCTCTACTTTTCTGTTCTGTTGAAGGTGAGCGTGGTGATCTAATTTAGTCTCAAGGAAGCAGCTTAATGCTCCAAGGTGTTTCTTGCTCAGTTTACCTTCTCTTGGCACTGTTTGTTTATTAAAACTATTTAGGAGATGCTTAATTTTTCTTTCATATTCCCATACTTCCTCTTTCCTCTTGCATAAAGTAGAGCTAAGTTGTCTTTGCTTCTATGTTTTTTGAAAGACAGTTTCATCACTGCACTTCTCTTTTTTTCCTTACCTATCTGTGGCTGGGCTTAATTTCATATAAGGGTGCGATATATGGCATTTGAAAAAGCTTATTTATACCTCAGAAAGCCTTCAACTGAATTATCTCGGAGACCTGTAGATTCATACAAATCTCTGGTGCTTTTCAGGTGTTATAAGCTAACACAATTGAGGAGAGGAAGCACATCATTTTTCTGACCCTTGAAAGGAGAGCATAGTTCTGTTATGGTTCCCCCCACCTAATCTGGTAGGACTCTTATTTTATTTTTCTTTATTTTTTTTTTCTTCTCACTAGTTATCTGACTTCATGTACTTGAAAAGGTTTTTAAAAAATCCATTTCAAATTCCCTTCTGCCCGTGATTCAGTTCATTTGAAAAGATACACAATGTTTGTGTTTAAAAAAAATCTGCATTTTATGTGGCAAGGAGTTGCTTTCAGTATGAGACTGTGACGTTAAAAGAAGAGTGATTCACACAGACATCAGTAAAATCAGGATATATAGTTAAAACTTCCCTGCATATGAGTCGGTACTGCTGTCAAGTTAGACTTGATTAATTTCCTTCTTCAAAATACAAGGAAATTGGATGCTCTTTTACAGAATTGGAAACCTATGTAAAATATGTTTGTTTCTGTTGTCTATGCTGTTTTCTGTGAAAGTCAGTTTTTAGAAAATAAACCTTTGAAAATTCCTGTTATCAGGAGACAGGAATGATTAATGGTCTTACTTTCACCACCAAATAATTGTTCCTTCAATTGTGATGACTTTTTTGAAGTATCACTCATACTCTATAATTTCCAACAACCAAATGATAGCTATACAAACTGGTTTTTACTTTCTATTTCTTTCTGCAACACCTGAACTAGTTTCCTGTATGCAGTCACTGTGGAGTAGAAACTTTTCTTTTAGATCACAACATTAATCAAAAAATTGTTTTGGTTTTCGTTTCCACTTTTATTTGGAATTCTTTAGGCTTGAATCTGCATAAATGAATAAGGAGTCTAGCCTGTGTTGTAGGATGTGACCTGATCAGTTTGAGAACTGGTGTACTAAAGGTCCAGTGTAAAGCTAAAGACTTATGGGAGGATGAAGGCTTGCATTTTTCACAAAATTATGAAATAAACACATGCAATTCAATCTTTCAGTGTTACTGTGTACTAGTTAGGAAAACTTGTGGACAGTATCAGCATTTAAAGTTTCACGCAGTAGCCATTACACTTTGGCCTAACATCCTATACCTTTAAAAGAGTAGAAATGCAGGATGTAACACTCTCTAAAAATAAGCTTGTTTGGCTTAGGGAAAATCTTTCTCCGGTGTGCAGTCCTCCTTTTAATTCTCTGGAAATTGGCTGATAAATGCTGGTAAGCAAATTTTTCCTGAAGTAGTCTGAGGATTTTTTTGGATAGCTGTGGAAGAAAGACAAAGTAGAAGACTTTGTTTCAGTGCTTCTACTTTCTTAAGTAAAATTTTAGTGAGATTCTTAATACATATAATTGAATTTTCCCTTCCAACCAGTGCCTTATTGATGCAGAAATACTATCTTGACTAATCGGATATGGAATAATATACATCAGTTAATGTGACTTTTAAAAAGGAAAGTCATGCCATGCAAAGATATTGGACTTCTGTGTTTAAAAAAAGCAAAAAGAGGTGGTGGTGGATTTGCTTGATAGTTTATTTGTATTACTGAATGTTTTTTGGAAGTATCACTTACCAGGAACTCTTGAAAGAAAGAAGACAGAAGTCTTTATGTGGATAGGTAACTGGGTAAGATAAGAAACAAACATCAAGATTTAGTAGCCAACCTCTCTAATGGAAGAAGGTTAGTGTTAGGGTTCTGCTAGCATATCTGCCAGTACTGCTGATGTTCAGCTGTTTGAACAGCCTGGAAGAGGGAGAGTGAATGCTGAGATGATCCAGTTTCCTTGATGGTACTAAGGTAATCGAGATATTACAGGTACAACCCAAGTGTGGAACATTAGAGGAATAATGAGAGACTGAATGGATATTAAAGTAGATTAAATTCAATATAGACAAGTGTAGTGTGATACATTTTTAGGTATGGTGGAAAGAAAACCATTATATGCAATAACTGAGTCGGAAATGATCATTGTTGCTCAGTGGGATCGTGGGGCTTTTAGTGAATGTTTTCTGGGAATGATCAGGTTAATGTTGACAAACTTAGGATGAAAAGGTTGAGAAAGGGAAGTATGGAGAACCTCATTAGGTAGCAATGGAAATCCATGCTTTCTTCTTCTCTCAAGTAGTATGAGTTACTGTTATTTTCTGCCTTTCCTCATCCTAAAAAAGGATGTAGTAGAACTGAAAAGTGTCTACAGAAGGGCAAGAACTATTAGAGATAAGGAATGGCTGTCATAGAATCATAGAATTGTTGAGGTTGGAAGGGACCTTTAAGATCATCAGGTCCAACCATTAACCTAGCCTGAAAAAAAACCACTTCTAAACCATGTCTCCAAGTACCACATCTACCCTTTTTTTAAACACCTCCAGGGATGGCGAATCTACCACCTCCCTGGGCAGCCTATTCCAATGTTTGATAACCCTTTCAGTGAAGAAATTTTTCCTAATATCCAACCTAAACCTCGCCTGGCATAACTTGAACCCATTTCCTCTCATCCTGTCACTTGTCACTACGAGAAGAGGTCAGTCCCCATCTCTCCACAACCTCCTTTCAGGCAGTTGTAGAGAGTGATAAGGTCTCCCCTCAGCCTCCTCTTCCCCAGACTAAACAGCCCCAGTTCCCTCAGTCGTTCCTCATAAGACTTGTCCTCCAGACCCTTCACCAGCTTTGTTGCCCTTCTCTGGACACACTCCAGCACCTCAATGTCTTTCTTGTAGTGAGGGGCCCAAAACCGAACACAGTACTCGAGGTGGGGTCTCACCAGTGCCGAGTATAGGGGGATGATCGCTTCCCGAGTCCTGCTCACCACACTATTCCTGATAACAGGCCAGGATGCTGTTGGCCTTCTTGGCCACCTGGGCCAGTGCTGGCTCATACTCAGCCGGCTGTCCACCAACACCCCCATATTTATTTATTTATGTCCTCAAAGAATGGTTTAGAAAGAGCCCCTTCAATCTCAAGAGATGTGAGCGGCATAGGAGAGAGAGAATGTTCCCTTCCAAGAGAAGAACAAAAGGGTTTCAAATTAGGCTAGCAGTTGACAAGTCAAAAACGAGGAGTGTTTCTTCACACAATCGCTGAGGATGTGAAATGTCTTACCGCAGGATGTTGCAGTCCTAAAATTCTAAAAGTCAACAACAACCAGCAGAGTTCATGGGTGAGAAACACCCTGTGGTGTTTGTGTTATAAAGCTGCTGCTTCTGTCTCAAGAAGCCCAGAGAGACTATTTGGGATTATAACTTTGTTCTTGGCTTTTTTCTTTCAAGTGCTGTCCGCTTTCTGGATGTTGTCAGAGAAAGGGTAGTGAGAGAGGAGGGACTTTTGGTCTTGCCTGGTGTGGCCATTCATATCTTCATGTGGAGATTAGCTTGGTGTCTAAATTAGCAATGGGGATCTGTAATCCAGTCTCTTTCTAGGTGAATTCATAAAATTAAAGTAGGAAAGGACCTCTGCAGACAGTGTAGTTCAGGCTTCTGCTCAAATCTGGGCTAACCTGAAAGCTAATTTGATTTGCTCAGGGTCCTACCTAGTTCTGAAAGTTTCCAAGGATGGAGACTCCACCCCCTTCTGGGCTGCTGTTTCAGTGTTTACCAACTCTCCTGGTTAAAGTATTTTTTCCTTATGTCCAGCTGGAATTTTCTTTGCTGCCAGTTGTCAACTCTGCCTCCTTCCTTTTTGCTATTTAACTCTGAGAAAAGTCTGGTGAGCTCTTACCTGTGACCTTCACCTTTAGGTAGTGGAAGACTTCTATCAGATTGTGCTGCTCCCCGCTCCCTGTAGCCATCTCTTCTACAAGTAAACCAAGCCAGCCCCTTTCAGAGGCTTTGGATTTTGTATCCTCCAGCCAGCTAACCATCGTGGTGGTAGCCTTCTGGACTCTTTCCAGTTTGTCAACATCTCTTCTTTTGTGGGGGAAAGGAAGCTCGGGGGGCGGCCTAAAGGCCACACTCAGTATTCCAGATGAGTCTGCATGAGTGCTGAGCATAGAGAGCAATCGCTCCTCTCAACCCACTCTCTTTAGTCTTGCTAATGCAGCCTGATACGTGGTTAACTTCCATTGCCACAAGAGTCTGTTGCTGATTCATGTCCAACCTGCTGTCCATCAGAACTTCAACATGTTTTTCTGCAGAAGTGTGGTCCTAGCCAGTTATGCCACAGTCTGTGCTAATGGATGGGGTGGTTTTGTGCCATATGCAGGGCTCTGTTTTTTGCCTTAATTGCATTTCATAAAGTTTGTGTGTTTCTCCAGCTTGTCATTTGTTCTGAATGGCAGCTCTGCCACCCAGCATTATCAGTACTCCACCAGTTTGTCATTCTCTGTGAGCTGATTATGTGTTCTGTTCCATGGTGCAGGTAGTTGAAGAAGGCATGTATGTTGGAGCTGATAACATTCCTCGGGAGTGAAGCAGTACTTGTAATTGGCCACCAGATAGATTTTGAACCACTGTTACTCTTTGAGCCTGGATATCTGTTCACTCCCTAACAAGTGTTGTATTCCAGCCATTCATTCCACGTCTCCCCAATACGTCTACAAATGTACTGTGGGGAGACTGTCAAAAATCTCACTAAACTTAGCATGAAGGACTGCAAGTGCACTCCTCTCATTCGGAGGTAGTCATTTCATGACTTGCTTGACAGCATTGTCAAGCAAATCTAGTCTGGCTATTCCCAGCCAACTTTATGAGCTTGGAAATGGCTTCCATCTGAATGGTTTTTCCATAACTTTCCCAAGAACTGAGAAGAGGCCTGTAGTTTCCATGATCTTCCAACTTCTCTTTTTAGAAGAGAGGCAAGAAACTTGCCCTTTTCAGTCATTGCAGACTTTCCATGTTCACCATGACATTTCGGAGATGATAGCAGCTTTACAGTGTCATCAGTGAGCTCCCTTCCTTCTGGTCCCATGTACCTGTATATCTTCAGCTTGCTTTAGACTTCATATGTGAATATTACCTCTTCTCCCAAACTCAGTTGCTCATATGTGACCAGGAAGGCTTACAAGAAGACCTTACCAGTAAAGACAAAGAAGGCATTTAGTACTGAGGCTTTCTGTTGCCCTTTGTTGCTGGTCACAAACTCAGTTCTTCAGGTGCTTTTCTTCATCTTCGTTATGCTGCTCATCTCCCTATAAAGTCCTTGTAATTACAATTGCTTATTACTTTGAACACTAGCTGAATAAAGTGGTTGTATATGTTGGCCATGATGGCAGCATGTGCTGGATTTCTAGCTGTGACTCAGAATGCTTTTTCTTCATCATGGCTGGAAAAGTACAACACCTCTGCAAAGAAGATCGTGCCACAATTTGTATTTCTTTTGTTATCTTGTACTTTATCTCAGGCAGAGCGCCCTTCAATAGTGTATGTCTTCACTTTGTCTGGAAACCCCAGGTGCTGAGTGGGTATGTCTGTCATGGAAGCTGCAAGTGTGCGTTGACGCTAAAACATTGCCACATTCTCAAGATGCCATTAAGCTGCTTAGTGGAATTCAAGGTGCTAAAATCAGCATAAGAAGTCCAGTCTGGTTGTCTGATTCCCACCAACTATAATACCATTGAAGTAGTAGAGATTTTTAAGCTTTGATCACTGTAATTAATGAACTTCTGTGAGGGGAAAATGTTTTGCATTCTGCTCTCCCTTTCTATATTGTTAAAGACTATAGAAGGTATGTTCTCATGGCATGTTTTTTAAAGCAAATTTTCTCTGAGCATGTAGAGAAAGGCATGGGCTGAGGTGAGAGTACTTATGGGCAGTCTGTTTCCATATATTCAATTTATGGATGGAGTACTAAGTGTGCATGTAGATACATTTAGAAAACCTTAAGAAAAGAAAAATTAAATACCTCATTAAAATGTTGCTAATGAATGTAAAAACAAAGGTAGATGTGTGTTGTGGGATGCTGTGTAGAGGATTGACTGGTCTAACTTGATATTATTTATGTTTCTTCAAATATTTTTTAACAGACTGATAATAAACACTCAGGAAGTATATACAGTTTTCTAACCATAAAGATACAATATATGCAAGCAGTTAATACTTGCTTTTTTTCTAGTTTTAACATGTATTCAGAAAAATCAAGAAAATGGTATCACTTAGTAATGAATGGCTTACTGAAAAATTTATTTTGATGGAAATACATTTAGTAGATAACATTGTTATATTTAAGGGTATTTCAAGTTATATTTGTGCTTTATTAAAAGAAATATTACCTACAGTTGCACAATTTGAGCAGTTTTAGCCACTTCATAATTTTAGAACTTCATCATTTTTAGAACTAGTCAGTCTTGCCTTGGTACCTTATTTACTGGAAGAGGACTTTGTTTGGGCTGAAGGATGGAGAGTTAACATCACAGTTGAGTTCCTAATGGTAAGCTTAAAAACTGCCTCTGACATTCTTAGTTCTGCTGTTTTCTACTCCCTCCACTCAACTGAGCGACCAAGGTGTAGCTCTCATGGCAGTCCTTCCTCCCCTTCCACCAGTTCAAGCTTTTAGACCTAAAAGGATCCTCTCTTAAGTCTTGTCTCCACAGCTGGAGGTTGTTGGAGCATGTTCTGTCCCAGAACACCAGAGTTTTCTGGCTTCCTAAAACCAGCGTGAAGTAACTCCTGAAATGAAGAAAATACTTGTGTCAGGTTATTCAGTTGTCTGTGCCTCTCTGTTAGCACTTAGCACCTGGAAACAGTCATGCTACACCTGCAGAAGCCTCCAGTCCAGCAGACTTTCCTTCACGTCACAGTGGCAAAATTTTGATCTCAGAAAAACTTGTGTTACTATAATTTTACCTCTTGTGTAGGGTGTTCTAACTTAAGTCAAATTCCGTTCGTTACATTTAAGTTTGACCTGGGTTAGTACATGCTTAAGTTGAATAATGTGTCTGCAGCTGGGGAAGCTGATGAACAAAAGAAGCAGAAACTATATAGTAACACTGGATTTAAATGTCCACTAATATTTTACATCTCCTTTGTATCCTCTTGTATGCTCATGGTATGAGCCAAGCGAGGTGTGGTTTTTCAAGCTCTAATGAGTAGGAAAAGTTGGTATTGTGCTTTTACGCAATACCTTCTGGTCAGTTCTTGCTGCTTTACTGCAAATTTTTTTCAGTGTTTAGTAGCTGGTTATCCTTTTTCCTTTAACGTAATGCTTCCTTAGGCTGAGTTCTGTGGCCACTCTTGCCCTTAAAGAATAACTGTGTAATCCAGGCTGGTCACAGAATGGTACTGGCAGTAAAAAATGGAAGTCTCTAATAGGCTTGTGGCAGCTGATGATAAGTAAATTTTGCAGCTGTCTCTTGATCCAAAAAGCCTGGTGTCCACTGTTTTATCACTGTGGTACCTGAAAATAAAAGCAAACCAAAATTAAGAATTTTTAGAATGACACTTTCCAGAGCATCGTTTTTTACATTTTCCTTCCATTTACTGTCATTACTGGAGGGAAAAAATAAACTTATTGGTACAGTGCCTGTAACTTTTGAATAGTTCTTTAGGAAAGCAAACCAGTACTGGGGAACAGAGTCCGTTTTGGAGCATAGGAGCTGTATGAGTAACGAAAGAACCATTGGATCAAGATGCAGAGTTTATATAAGATGCCGTCTCAGTAAGGAAGGTAGTGGTTGCGATTTCTTAATTTTGGCATTCATAGAATCTAGTCCCGTAAAGTAAATGTAAAAGCTGTACCTGGGTACAATTTAGAAATATTCTCAAAGAACTGCTGCCTCTATAGTAAGAAACAAGTGCCCATGCAAATTATGAAAAACTCGGGTAAAGAGTGTTTCAGTTGTGTAAATAATTTTATTGTACTTTTAAAGTAATTTCCTGTGTTATTATCCATTAAAATTATATTTAGCAATATATTTATTTGTATTTACTTTCAGAGTACTCCCAGCCTCTTCCACGCAGGATATTTAGATCTTTTTTGAGGGGATGAAAAAAAAATGGATAAAACACGATTCAAAAACCTATTGCACCTAGACACAGCATAAATGATATGTAACGATGCCAGCTGAAAATGAAAGTCCAATTGTTCTAAATGTCATATGAACACAGACTATGCCAGAAATTTGCACGCTAAAGAGACAGAGCATGGGAACGGGAAGTGTTACTGCTTTTGTGTGCAGATAAGAAACTAGGGAAAAGGGTGATTAAAGCTAAGATTTTTTTCAAACTGACTAGATCTGTGTGTCCAGTTCAACTGACTGCTCAAAATGTAACAAAAACACTTTTTTGTGGTCAAACAGATACCTCAAGTCAATAGTAGCTTCTGAAAATCTTGACTGATGTAGCTTTTTCATGTGGTGTGGAAAGCTGATTAGCAAAGTACTTGCAGAAATTAAATTCAGTAGATGCAAGTAACTGAAGGAAACATGTTTTTCAATGAACAGTAGGAAAAATGCAGGGGGGGAAAAAGGGAAGAAGTTGTCTTANCTTTAAAACCTTTAATCTTTTTTTGTGGAAATGGAGAAGAGAAATAAGAGCTAAAGATGGAATAAAAGATGGCTATATAGACAATTAAGTAGGTATCGAAGCCTATTAATTGTGATGTTTTGTGTGGTTTGAGTTTTCGGGGGGTGTCATGCTGGGATTTTAGGGGAGGGTGTATAAGGAAAGTAATAGTTTTAACTTGATACTTCCTGTGGTAAAGGCTTATTCTGTCATTTGTTTAGGTCTTAGTTTGAGATGCCAAAAAACATTAAATAGATCGTTTCAGTCTTTGTGAGAGGAAGAGGAGCCCTTTCATATCTTATCAGGAGTATCTTTGTGTTATACTTCTACTACAAATAAGAACAACCTATTGTAGGTCATACAAAGTCTTGGAAAGCAAGTACTTTGGCTCATCTTCCTTACTCTGAACCTAAGCTGTTATCAGTGCATCTCTCATGGTGAATTGCAGTGGTTATGTAGTAACCTGTCTCCTAATAGAGCCCAAAAGGAGAGTGGACCCTGGGGATACTTTCTTGCATGCAAATGATTAGAAGGAAGAAAATGGAGGCAATCTTGATATAATTGATTGGAAGGGATAGACTTGAAAGATATGTAATCAAACATAGATGTGATATGTACCAAACAGAACACTGATTTGCATTTCCTGTTTTACCTTTAATATGTGTAATCTGATTGCTAGCTAAATTATGCCTTTGATTAATGGAAAAGCAATCAAGATTATCATAACTACCTGAAGGAACTTCTCATGGACTTTTTCAAGGTAAAAGAAAAGAATGAATTAAGTGCATAACACTGGAATGTTTTTAGTTCTAAAATTCCTGTTTCCGTGGAGTACTAGAACTTAGCATCTAAATTGCTTGTGCTCTCCCTGTAGTGGAAGCAACATGATGAGAGCAGCTTAACATTTACTGTAAGCTTTCCCCAAATCATCCAGTACACTACAGTTTGACCAGGCTGTAGTCTACTCCCATAAGTGTGTCCTTAATGGCCATCAGTAGCAGTTTTGATATGGCTGTCCCATAAAGGCGTGGGACAAGTAGGACAGGAGACGTCTAAGACTGGTTAGCCTCTAAGTCAAGGAATGGAGCCTTAGAGGAATTTAACAAACTTAGCCATGCAGTGTAGGCTTTTTTCACTAAAAGAAAACTTACCTTGGAGTTTCTCTTAGCATTCATTATAGTCCTACTGGAATTAATATAAAAAAGTAGTCCTTCATGGGCAGAAGTACATAGGAGAGCTATTAGATTTCCTGAATAACCATTGGTGTATAAAATTTTCAGTAGCTGATATGCATTATACATGCTTTCTCAAAGGTAATTTTCTTTTTTATGAACTCCTGGAGGAAAGAAATGTAAGCTTAAAAAGCCATGTTCTGAAGGGTGATCTAGTTGCAGTTAACTTGTAGCTTTCTGTTTTTAGATACACATTTGTCTTTGCCTTCTGTTCTCCCTGAGTGGTTTCCATCAGTGCTTGCTAGTCAAAGCAGGATAGGTGAAATTGGTATCAGAAAAGAATCTACTAACTTTTATTTCCTGTCACTGTTTTTTTCATAATCTGAAGTGTTAGCTCCTTGCTGAGACGGCTTAAATAAGGGCTTAGATATGAGAACTCAAGTTCAGTGTCCTCTGGTGTCCTGGAACCTAGGTGTTCTTCTGACTGCATCAGATAAAATCATCAGTCTCTTCAAACTCTAGAAGAGCTGACTTTATTTTAATACAGAAATTCTAATGACTTGATATTTGTTGTTTAGGTGCCATACGAAACACTGAACAAACGGTTTCGAGCTGCACAGAAAAACATTGATCGAGAGACTAGCCACGTTACAATGGTTGTGGCAGAGCTGGAGAAGACGCTGAGCAGTTGTCCTGCTGTGGATTCAGTTGTTAGTCTCCTGGATGGAGTAGTTGAAAAACTCAGTGTTCTGAAACGAAAGGTAAGTGATTTTCCGCCTTGTTATTGCTTTGTCTTCAAAAAGTTAACAGAAGTAGTTTTCTGCCATGCTGTTTGTTTGGATTTTCTTTTCAAGATACAGATATTACTGGCACTGTAAACAGAGGCCACAGAATGCACAGCGGAACACCAAAACTGACTGTATCTTGCTTCACTGCGCTTATGAAACATGACTTGGGTGTTCCATGACTAAGTTTAACAAACCTCTGTTGAGAGGTAAAATTAATATGTATTTATTGTGCTGAAAAGGAATTTCTCTACCCACAAAAAAGAAATAGTAGCAAAATGAATTGATTTATATCAATGCCTTCTTGTCTAATGGAAAGGTTTGTGCGGTGTCATTAATTGATCACTTGAGGAGCAACAACAAGTAGAAGAGGAGTCTGAAAAATGTTTAATCTCTGGGGGGTGGGTGTGGGTCAGTGGATGTAGTTGTATACAGTGTTGAGGCTTCTTTGCAGAAGAAAGTACGAGTTGTCCTGGATTGTTACTTGAACGTTTTTATAGACACTAAACTTGCAAGTTGGAGGGTTCCTAGGGAATATTACTAACAGCGTTTTAAACATAGTTTAGCAGGATAACCTGCTTCTAGCTGTTAAGCTTGAACTCTGGTATGAAATACAGCCAAACTTTGATGCTTTTACCACCTCTTTCTAAGAAGAACGAGTTAAAAACATAAACTATATAGCATAAGCCATTCTTATTTTGCATGGGAATATTACTCATCCTGAGACTTATCAGAACACTTACTTGAAACAAATCTTGCAGAAAAATGAAAATAGCTCTGTTGCCTGGCTTTAGAGCAGTGCTTCTCCAAAAATAAATAGATGAAACAAATGGTAGCAAAGTCATTTCATTAAAACTTAAATGAAATAACCAATAGATATAAATCTTGAGACTATATTAAGTGAAGTGTCAAAATACCTTGGAGGTTCGTAACATGAAAATAACACTGTCATGTATGATGATTTGGGGTTTTCTGCTTGAACAGGTTAGCTAGGTGTTGAAAAGCTGTTCTGCAAAAGACTTCATAAATCTAATTGCTATTTTCATCTTTGGTTTGTGAGACAGAGGTCTTGAAGGATATGTTTTCTTCACTTCTCTTACAGAAATAAATTACTGCTATTTCTGAAAGAGGTGTTAGATTTTACTTGTAGGTGTGTAGTAATAATGTGGAGGAGTAAGTTATTTACTTGTTGAATCTTTGCTGAGTGTGGGGGTTTATCTGAAGGCATTGCTGAATGTTTTGGGTGCAAGGTTCCTTTTTAGTGTAATTGCTCATTTGTTTTTGACTGCCTGAAAGACGGTGGGGAATCTTATAGGTGCTCAGAAAGAACAAAAGGCAAAAAAAAAAAAAAAATCTGTTTAGCGGTAAAAGTCTTCTGAAATACAAAAGTCTTGTTTCTGCTCCAAACCCTCAACTCTGTCTTCTCTGTAATCTCTGCCCCGAGCAAAATGATTGTTTTCTTTAGGGCCTTTGGACCCATGAGGGATCTTCTTTTTCTTCCTGTGTTTAGACAAGGATCTGATGAACTGCTGAGTGGCCATAGTAGAATTAGATGGTTCCTTTATTTAACACCTTAATCACACTCTTAAAAAAGAGCTTTTGAACACAGCAGGTTTCTTGGGTTCTGAAAATGATCCTGGGGAAACCTAGGCCTTTGTTTTCCCTTTCATATCCTGTTTAATATGCTTTTCCCCTCAAGTTCTATTAATGTCCACCAGGGCAAGTCCAGATAGACTTGCTTCAGAGGGTTTTGAAAAGGATCTGTAGCCTTTCTGAATGCACTAGAAGGATCAAAAAAACAGCAAGAGATGTATAAGTCCAGATACAAAACCATATAAGGAGAACCTTTTGGAATGAGAAGGGACTTAAGTTTTGTGCCCGCCTGCCTTGAATTCTTCTAGTTGTATTCAGAATAATTCTCGAGGTTGCCTTTGCAACTGATAATACTGCAGACATCTAACAAGTGAAAGTGAGTTTTGACTTGAGTTAGTGTTTGCTTGCTGAATGGGAAAAGACTCAGTTTATAACTTAAACAAAATGCTGACGTCCAAACCATATGTTACAAAATAAAGCTAAATGCAATAATAGAAGTAACTCAGAATTCAGTAATAAAAATAACTCAGGCTATAGATGTTTACATAATTTTTACTTAAAAGCTGTCTTATATAGTGTTTTAGATACTTTAATTTGGTATCAAGGGCCAGATCAGAGTCAGGCTTCATTGGGGCAAATGCTTGATAGGCTTTCCTTGCACGAATTTTCATTTATTTCACTTTATCAAATATTGATTCTTCCAGAAGTCTGTAAATGAGCATGCATGGTAAAAGCAATTAGAACCAACCTGTGCTTCCAGAGCTGGAGCTGTTAGCCAAGGACGATACTGTAGCCTGAATACCTTGAGTACTGCGAAGACAGCTGTGCCAGCATGGAGTGCCAAGTGAGCTGCCAAAAGTCAGCCAGGTTATTTGTTTTGTGCTTGGTTGGCAAACCTGCATGGACTTTCCTGTTGCCATAGCTGTGCAGTTATTCAAACACAAGCCAGCGAGTTTAAAGTCACCACAAATAAGGCAACGCAACCTGAAATTGCATCACTAGTGATATATCACAGACGGGAGAAGCGCTAAGCCTTCATTGTCTTCTGGTTTGCTTTTACCTTAGCAAGCATATAAAAGTAGTGCAAGCTTTCTTGTGTTCTGTAGCCTGGCGTGACCCACAATTGTCACGTGCTGTATACTGAGTCAGCTAGCTTTGAATTACGTTATGTCTGCAATAAAATTGCCTGTTAAAATTTGCCGCACAACTAATCAGCCATATAACTTCTAAGGTTGAAGGAAACTAAGTGTGACCTGAGCATTTGTTTTTAATTAAAAAAAAAAAAAAATTGTGGAGATATTTTGGGGTGTGTGTTTTGCCCTGGACATGCCAATATGCTGGTTTAGAGAGAAAAAAAAAGTCATTCTGCTTCGTCTGGACAAATTTTTTTCCTAAGTAAGGCTCCTAACAGTAGAGCCGCGTTTCAAGAGTAGCAGAGGTAAGTAAAATAATACCAGTTTAACAAAGCTGATAATTTTGGAAAAACTACTCTAAGATCCTTGAATTAAAGGTGCCAAGAGGCCAAATGTTTATCTAATTTTCATTATTGCATGACTGATCAAAATGGCTCCAGTGTATTAGAAGTAATGTGGGTTTACTCTGCATCACTCCTCAGTAGAACTAATTGAGTAGGACAGCTGCTTGAGAAAGAAGCCATGCATAGGTTAGAGGTGGAAATTCACAGTTTTCAACTGTTTGGACCAGATGACTTCAAACCTTCACGGAGCTCTTTGCACACTATTACAGCAGTTGCTGCTGTAGTCGATATGTTGCTGTTTTCAGACTAACTGCACATTAAGCAGAAAAATGCATATACTCATAATAAGTCAAAACTTGAATATGTCAGAACTGGACCAGCCACGCTGAAACTTGTGCACTGCCACAGGAAATATATTTCTAAATTTAAAAAATGCTATTGCAAGTAGCTGTATAATAGGTAAAGAATGCTTAAAAACAATTCTGACTGTATTTTGCTTTAAAAGTAAATTGAAAATATATAGCTCTTATTTGTTCGTGTTAATTTTTACTTTTTAGGCAGTTGAATCAATCCAGGCTGAAGATGAAAGTGCAAAACTCTGCAAACGTAGGATTGAACATCTGAAAGAACATAGTAGTGACCAGCCAGCTGCTGCAAACATGTGGAAGAAGAAACGCATGGATCGTATGATGGTGGAACATCTTTTACGCTGTGGCTACTACAATACAGCTGTAAAACTCGCAAGACAAAGTGGTATTGAGGTTGGTAGCAACGTGTACTAACTTACTAGCAAAACAGTAGCAAAGAGGAAGTTGACAAATAAGAACAAGCTGCTTTAGCCCTGTATCAGCTATTTTTATGTATTAGCATGCCTTTATTACTAATGTTTATCTCTTAATCTTTTTAGGCCTGAGTTTGTTCTCATTACTTAACACAAATTATATTTTAATGTATTAAATGAGTCAAAATTGAAGGCATAGGTTTTAGTCACAAATTAAATGCTTTTAGATAAACACCTTGGCCTATTAAAACTTAGAATAATTCTCAGATGTCTTACAGAATTTCTTGTTTGAGGCCTTTAGGCTGCTGATTAAGCAGTTGGTGGAGCTTCCCATCTGTCTAGCCACACTTAGATGGTATCTGTAGGTGACCAGACTGAGCAGAATAGCTGACTGCAGGAACAACTGTTTTATTGTATCATCCTATTATATTAAATAATCAGCATCAAGAGGAAAGCTGGCTTATACTTTGGAAAATAAATCTGGATACAGTTTGGGGTTTAGTAGCCGGTATATCTTTCATGGTCTATAGCAACTTTTTGCTGGTTTGCTTATTTCACCATTTATGATTCTGTGGTTGTCGCTTCCATTTTCACTCGTTATCTAGTTGGGTTTGCTTCCATCTCACAGTTGCTTATGAAGTGTTTGGAGTTTGTGCTCCTTGGTGTAGCTTCTTTATGCAGAGCAATGAATCCACATGGTGGTCCTCTGATGCCACAAGGACATTAAAACTTATTTAAGAACTTGCTGTTTAGTTAGAGAAATCATGTTTTGCTAATTTTAGGTAGCATTTGCTATTTGATCCTCAGTGATTCTTGAATCTTAAGTTCATTTGGTGTTCTTGATTCCACAAGACTCTACTGGTTAAAAATCTTTTTCCTATAAAGATAAAAGATGCTGAGAGTTTAGTTGTATTATGTGACTTAACGTGCTTGGCCTTTCTTAGGTGACATGGTTGAACACATCTCTCTGAGCTAGTTGAGGGGAAGAGATTTTTGTTACTGGTGTCAAACTACAGCATATGTACCTGTTCTTTGTCTTGTGCAATGACTATATCTGTCACGTCTCTCTTAATCCTTGGCTGCTTTACCAGTCTTATCCTGTTCAAGCAGCAGCGATTTCAGTAAATACCAAAAAGGAAACAGCAAATAGAGGTTGAATGAAGGGAGAGGGGAAGCGGGTTACAAACTATTAATAGGAAATAGTCCTGAAGAAATTCACTGAAGGGGCTGCTGTGCCTCACTAAAGACAGCCAATGCATGTGAATCAAAAAAACAAGACAGTTATTCTGGAATAATTGCAGCTGAATGGTCATCAGCTCTTCCACTTCTGGTAGATGTTTCCCTCTCTTTTGAGCAGGAGCTCACCTCCTGCTGAATCATCTTGTTACCATACCTACTTGGTCTGCTAAAAAAGCACTATGGAAATATTTTCACTTTCATAGCAAGTTCTATTATGCCTGATTAAGTAATGCTCAGCGTTGGTTTAGACATGAGCGTGGAAGTCCATCATGGTACACTGCAAGACCATGTAGTATGAAGTGTTGCACTTGTGAAGCCTTGAAGCTTTTAATTCTGTTTGCTGAATAGGAACTTTTGTGTTTAAAAAAAACCCAAACGTTTTAAATAAGCTTATTTAACTTCTGCCTTCCAGTCTAAGAATTTTTATTTGCGTAACATCAAAGTAACTTGAATAACACAGAGCTTAGTTGCACACGTTGAATGCACTGAGGCTGTATTTCTTCTAGTTTGCTAAAATTACGCATTTTACTCAACATTTAAGTTTATGTTTTGGCTAAATGAGGATAGACTTTCTTCAGTCTCTCAACATGTACACTCAGTCTTTCTTACTGTATGGTGATACTCATTGTGAACAGCTTTTGCAATAGTAAGATACTGAGACTTGATTGTTATACAGAATTTGTGGTTTTACTGGTTTAATAAGACAGCTTCTCTGGGATATTTTTGTTGCTTCCTTGCTGAAGGGTATGAGCATTGAAATGTTCTCTAATGCTTAGTAATGTAACTTTGCTGTAGAGATTACAAAATATCGTGGTTTTCTTCTCTCATCCAAAGCAATCTTTTTTTACTGTAGTCTCAATGGTAATTTTGATAAGTGTCTCCACTGCAGGGTTCAGAAGCACATTGCTGGATGGTGAACCTGGTCATGTCTGTTACCTGATTATTTATTTTGGTTTTATATATCAAGACAATATTGTTACCCCTGGGTAAGCGCTATACCCTAGGTAGGAACCTGAAAAAAAGGTGAGGCTGGTGGACAAGTTGAGCATGACCCAGCAATACGCTCTTGTAGCAAAGACGACTGAATAGCACTCTGGGATGAGCATCACCAGGAGAGGAAGGGTAGTGATCCAGCCCCTCTACTCAACTCTGGTTACACCCATCCGGTGTGCTGTATTTAGTTCTGGGCTCCTCAGCAGACACACCAGGTTGTACTTGGAGATACTCAAACCCAGACTGGACTGGGAAAGGTCCTAAGTAACCTATTGTAGATGACCCCGCTTTGAGCAAGGGGACTACGCAACCTCCAGAGGTCCCAATCTCCACTGTTCTGTGATTCTGTTTCTATGATTGCAGGCCAAATGGCTAAAAGTGCCCTTTGCTGCTATTTGAAAAGACTGAAGGAAACAGTTCTTTCAGTTGTAGCTCGTGGATCCTAGATTAAGCATCTTTCAGTAGCTGTTAGACCAGTCTTGGGAGCATGTCTCAGCCTGCATGTTTTAAGTTCCTTGCATGGCTTCTGAATGCTAAGAGACCTGCAGAGCTACTAAGGTACTTCATGGGTGGAAACATTTCAGAAAGCATTCTGGTTTAGTCACCAAAAGCAAACCATTAAGTCATTTATATGTTTGCCAATCATACGCAGCAGCTGTCTGTTTGCTCAGAGATCGACTATGCACCATAGTGTCCAATTCTAGTAGTTATTGATGGGCTGTGACAAATTCTTGTCTGCTTTCTAAATTGAGTACCTTCATAGGAATGATATTCTTGAATTCTTGTCATGGAAGATAAGCACTTAAAAACCGTGGTTATAAACTAGGAAGCAAACGGCTATGAAAAGAAATGCTGGATGTGAAAAATTATAGGGAATTTTTAATATTTGAGTTATGAACTAGCTCAAGTTAGGAATGACTTCTGGCATGTGACATATATAAAGCATAATGTTATATAGCAATATAAGAAATAAAATACAAGCATGTAATGGGTGTGATATGTCTTTAAAGAAAAGTAATGCTGTTTGGGAAAGAAAACCAAAATGTGAGTAATATTAAAATTAGAGCTGACAGTCAAGGACAGAAATGTCATGTTTGTGCCAAAGTAGATATGAGATGGATGGGATTCTGTTGTGGACTCTTTTTTTTTTATGTCTTCTGGCTCCCTAATGATGTGAAGAACAGTTTTGGTTGAAGATATAAACTAGATGTTAAGTTTTTGTTATTGCATACAAATGAAGCTCATCAGTATCAGCTTGTTACATTTAATGATCTTATTTTGACTCTATTATGACCTTGGAGTACAACACCAATATAAAAATGCATATTTTCATCTGCGGATTCCTGTATTCAGCTAGCTGGCAGGGTTGTCTGTTAACTTAAACTTTGCTATTCCATGTTCTGCTACATTAAATGCTATCTCATTTCTGTGCCATTAACGGATAGGCTAGGCAAATCTAGTTTTGGAAATATGGTCTTCCAATAGGAGGTTTGTTGCTGTTTGTAGATAAGTTTTATAATTAAGTCAGGTATGTAGTGCTCTGTTTCTGTTCTGAGGGGTGTTTTTTTTCTAAATTTCATGTGTTTTCTAGCCCTCTTTTTAATAGGCTAAGAAGAAAAAAACCCATCTGAAGTATCCTTATGTTCTTTGCTTAATTATGTAATAACCATAGTGATTTTTGCCTATATGATTGAAAACAAATGCAGATTCTGAAGCATTGTCATATGCTATAAATCATCTTTCTGTCTTTGCTTAGTTTATTTTAGTAAAAGAATATATATCCTTGCCTTAATGCCCATAGTGTACTAAAGTTGTACAAGTGGCAATGTTTTTTCTGTGAAGAATAGCACAGATTTAAACCAAGTGTGTGTGTGTTAGGGCAAGGAGCAAATGATTTAGCAATCTATAAACTATGGAGGGACAGAAGAACTACTAGACCCCTGGGAGGGTGGGCAGTGACTCTGTAAGGTTGCAGGTATAAGAGAATGCTTGAGTTGAAATCACTCTTTTAAATAGTTTAAAACTGGGTAACTTGACCTTGCATTGTGGATTATGCATGCCAATCAAAGTTCTGCAAATTAAGGTTCTTAGATCAGTAATTAAATAGGTGCATCATCCTTCAAAGATACTTAAATAGCCATTTGCATTAATCCTACAGTATGCTTTTTGCTTTTGAGAATTGTTGAGGGAAAAAAATTGAATATTCCACTGACTTCAAAAGTTTTGTCTAGACATATGACTGTTCTATATTAGAAGAAATTATGTATTTTTGAAAAAGAAATCTTGATTAGTATAAATGAAAGGAGTAGTAGTCACTGAAAAAGGTGATTATCCTCTGTTCTCCCCGCTCTTCAATTTGGTCCAGTTCTTCCTCTTTTCTACTGTGTAAATGCAGCTTCAGTTTTAATAATTTGGAAGCCATTTTGAACGGATTAGCCCAACTGAGTGTTTGGAAAGACACTTGCAACAAAATCAGGTGTGTTCCACTGTCTTAATTTTGTTACGGAAAGTAATGAAATCTTATTTGATCTCCTTTGGAGTAAGAGAAACTGGAATTCTTCAAGTCAAGCTACATGGCATTTAACCAAGTACCTTGTCTCCTCTTCGTCCTACTCTACATCATTGTGTTTTTTTTCAACCCCAAAGTTAAAGGTTCTTTTCTTGCTTTATAAAAGCGTTCCTCAACGCAGTGAAATGGATCCTTCAGACGAGACCTCAGTAGAAGACTGCTGGATGATTTCTCTGTCTGTTATGAGGCAAAATCTTACTGAAGCTACTGTTTTTGAAGTCATCCTTTCACAGAATGACAGAATGGTAGGGGTTGGAAAGGACCTTTGGAGATCATCTAGTCCAACCCCCCTGCCAAAGCAGGTTCACCTACAGCAGGTTGGAGAGGAACACATAACAGGCAGGTTTTGAGTATTTCCAGAGGAGACTTCACAACCTCTCTGGACAGCCTGTTCCAGTGCTCTTTCACCTTCAAAGTAAAGTTTTTAGTCATGTTGAGATGGAATTTCCTGTGTTCTGGCTTGTGCCCATTGCCCCTTGTCCTGTTGCTGGGCACCACTGGAAGGAGTCTGGCCCCATCCTCTTGACACCAGCGCTTTAGATATTTCTAAGCACTGATGAGATCCCCTCTCAGTCTTCTCTTCTCCAGGCTAAACAGACCCAGGTTTCTCAGCCTTTTCTCATAAGAGAGGTGCTCCATTCCCTCGATCATCTTCATAGCCCTCTGCTGGACTGTCTGCAGTAGTTCCATGTCTTTCTTGAAGAGGGGAGCCCAGAACTGGACACAGTACTCCAGATGTGGCCTCACCTGGGCAGCGTAGAGACGGGGGATGACCTCCCTCAACCTGCTGGCCATGCTCTTTTTAATGCACCCCAGGATACCATTGGCCTTCTTGGCCACAAGGGCTCATTGTCAACTTGTCCACCAGGACTCCCAGGTCTGTCTCTGCAGAGCTGCTTTCCAGCAGGTCAACCCCTAACCTGTACCGGTGCATGGGGCTATTCCTCCCCAGGTGCAGGACCTTACGCTTACCCTTGTTGAACTTCATTGGGTTCCTCTCTGCATAACACTGTAGCCTGTCCAGGTATTGCTGTATGGCAGCACAGCCTTCTGGTGCGTCAACCCTGACTAACTGTTCCTACTTGATAACTCTCTCAAACAATGGGAGTTGGAAAATAACCTGCACATTTGAGCATCACATACAGGAACAGTATTAAGTCTTAACTCAAAAAGTGAATGAAAAATGCTCACTAAGAGTACTAATCTAGTAAAAACGTGATAGGCTTAGGTTTGCTTAGGTCTCTCTGAAGCTCACCCCCTAGTTGTTGACAGAGGAGAGCAGGCGGTACTGAACCCATAGCTGCTTGGATTTTTAAGGAAAGTTCCATATTCCATATTTAAGGAGCTGACTGTCTTTGCCTTTGGACTGAAAGTTTCTTATGCCTGTGTAGCTGGTGTTCTTGCTCTGAGGGATGTGCAGGACAAAGGCATTCTGCGGTTGGTGAATGTCTGCAACTGCAGGCAGATCTGCACGTGCAGGTAAGATATCGGTTCTGTGTTTCTGGAGACTGATCCAGACTCCACTGAGTCTTTTGACACTGCTAGAGCTGCATTCCACTTTGTGAATGAATAGAATCGCCATAGCAGACTCATAGTAGTATATATGTGCATGGAAGAAATAAGCATGTGCTTTGTTTGATACAGCTGTGTTGTACCAGTTTTCTCCCCAAAAGTCTGAAATGGCTATTCAGATTTAACTTATATGGCTAGGTAAAGTGGGAGTGAAAACTTAAGTCTAGAGTAAAACTTAAAAATCAAGGAAACTTTAAAAAAAAATCTGAGTGAAACTTAAATCTAGACTTAAATCTAAAATAAGCACAACAAATAAGCTACATAATACAGTTCAAGACCATTTGATCAGTAAACTTTTCATATTTGAGCAGGATGGATGTCAGTAATACGCGTTGCTTCAATAAGAGGTTCATATGAATATTTAGAAAACATTAAGTTTGAGTGAAGGAAGCCATATGATCTTAAAAGCTGAATGAGTACTTCTCTTAACAACCATACCAGTGTACCCTTAGAAATCTTCCTTGTTAAGACATGTAGTCCAAGAATGGCTTGTAGGCAAACACACACATGTATTAAATTAATTAATCAAAACAAGTTTATATTCATGACTTGAATTTTAAATAGGTAAATAATATTCAGCATAATGCTTGAATGTATTCTGTGCTTCACTGTCATGCAGAACATAGACAAGCTGACTTTCTAAATGTGGGCTGAATGGCAAAAAGTGTCTTTTGTCTGGTGCTATTTGTGTCCCTCTCCTATGACTTGCTGTTCTCACACTAGAGATGTTTGAGAAAGCTACATGTGAAGGAGCTTCTAAATTAGCATGACTTATTTAAAGGTGCCAGGATGTTAACTTGTGCTGCTTTGGGTTACCTTACAGTACTAGGGATATAGACAAGCAACTCAGAAGCTCCTTTAAATGTGTTTTGGCTGTTCGTAGTGTAGGCATGGCAACTTTCACTAGATTGGTGTAATGAATGTCTCGGTGTGTTCATCTGAATTTCAAAGTGCTGTAATTCCGGAACAGCCTTATATCTGCAGTTTGTCTCCAGCATCTTTGGGAATTAGAATTATGTAAATGTTAAATAGTCAAGATCCATGCAGAATAATCAAACTTTCTCATTACAAATCATTTGACACTTCAAAAGCCAACAACACAAAGTGTGCTGTGATGTTGACTGTCTATTTTTTCAATGCTTTTAGACAAAATGGGTTACCTATAGTGTATTATAACAGCTAATTTATTACAAAATACTTAGTCTGGAAAGCCAGTGATTCAAGCTTCTTGAATTGAAACAAGTTATCACCTATAGATTGCCCAGATATAGAAGAGGTTTGGTTTCTGTTATGCCTCTGAGATTTTTCTTGTTGTACATTCTTCCTGCCAGACATTCCTTCAAAGTGTAAAAGTTACTTTACACTTTTGCTTATTACAATACCAGGTGACAGGAGTTCACTTTTTGTGAATGTGTGTAGTTGCTAATACAGACTGATCCTGCTTGGACAAAAGCCGTAGGGCTCATGCTCAACTGGCAAAGGATTAGTTGTCTTTTCTCTACCAGGAGAGGCCACAACACAAAATGGCCAAGGTAGAGCTAAGACCAGAGGCTTTGTTTTCCCTGACCAATGATGCATCTTCAGCTCTAGAGGCTTTGTCATATTACTGTGGTGTAGTCACTTATTACTGTGCTTAGCATGGTATAATGTACTGCTGGATAAGGTGCAGCCATTTGCTGAGCTACAAAAATTCCTGAAGCAGGAGTAGAGGATGCATTGGGACAACAGCTTACTAATAACCAACCTAAGTGCTAGCTGCACCTGTGAGGCTCTACCAAAGTGGCTTATGTGCATGAGCAAAAGTAGGCAGATGAAACATTTCTCTTTATTTGGCTCTGGACCAGTCAGTACCAGAATATGCACAGTTTTGGTGACCATACTTTAGGAAAGCTGTTAGAAAAATTGGAGGGAGATGACTGGAAAATGTAAGGGGGTGAGTGCTTTTGCTAGGTATGACAGCAAAAATCATATACCGAGGAACTTCATAATCTGGTGCAGAAGAGCTTGGGGAGGAAGCAGTACACAGAATCAGAAGTCAGAAAAATTCGAGTTTGAAATCAGACACAAGGTTGGAACATGATTTAATCACTAGAACCAGCTACCAAAAGAAGTATCAGCATCTCCTAATGTTATATAAAAACGATAATCTTCTGACAGATAATCAGTCAATCTAAGTTACTGGGGTCTTTCAAAAATAACCGGGTATAATTAAAAGGTCTGTGCTATACAGAGGTCATGGAAGATGCTCTCATGTGAAAGCTCGACTGTACACCATGGGATACTGTGTTTACTTTGTAGACAAAAACTTTTCTGGCTCTTCTGTTGATGAATCTGTGGTTTGGCTGTCTCTTTGCCTTTTTTCTAATAACTAGCTCTGCAGCTGGCTTTTGAGTAGGACATTCCATCAATTACTGTTTATTTTCTCTGTAATCCTGTTAATGTGTGTAGCATTATAACACTTAATAGTAGCTTAATGAACTTCAGACAGCGTTATTTTATGAGCAGAGAGTAAGGAGGCCTCTTAATGTTAGTTTGTGCCTCATTTTAGCTGATCTTCAGTAACTGTGATGATGCTGTATTGTCACTACCTATGCCATTATTGTCTTAATTTGTGTTTCCCTTCAATCTCAATGTGATCTATAAATAATTTGCATTCACTTTGAAGGACCTTTCTTGTAACCAGCAGCCTTTTATTCCTTCCCCTGTACAGGGGCAGAGGAATAGACTGCAGAGGGAAAGGCCCCTCTTCGTGTTACTGCCATCAAAACCTATTGCCCTGTCCTGCTTTTCACCTGCACCTCATGTTTTTCTTTTTGTACATATTTCCAAGTAGGCAGTGTTACTGTGGTGTGTTCCAGTCCTCCTGTTCCTGCTGACTGATGTGGTTTTTACTGTTTCCCACTGTGGAAATATGCTATCTTCTTTCTTCTTCCCCAGATGATTCTGTTGTCTACCTTGAAGCTCCTCGCATCTGCCTTCCTCCCGAGCTGTGTAATGATAATCATGGCATCTAGATGATACCTGGACTTGCTGTGTATTCACTTTACCAAACTAATATATTAATATAGAAGACTAGTTTGACCTTTCTGTTCATAACTGTTCATCACTGCATTTCTATTTCAGTTCTGTAGCTGTGTACTAAATTATATTGAAGGTAGGTTGCAAGTTGAGGATATGTAGTTCAGTATGTGAGTAATCATTGAAAACTTAACACACCTTTTTAAAGTTGATTTAGAGTGGTCTAAGTAAGTGTTTATTGTATTTCACATACAAGTAGTTTAAATCAATGCTTACTGTACTACTGAATGCTGAAGTGCATCAGCAAAACTTTTTTTAATATGAAGGTAGTGCTCTTATGCATGTAATATGCATAGTCAATCTTATTAAAACTATCATTGGTACGTACTCTTGGCAACAAGCCACTGATAGCTGGAGGCATACTGGCCTATTTTCAATTTAGTATTGATGCTAGTAAGCAATTAAAAATAAACAATTTGCTTGTTTAAAAAATATGTAAACAGCATCTTATGATATTACGAATCACCTATGTTATATAACAAATAGCCTGTTTTATGACTGTTGGTATTTCCACCAAGGAAGCTTTCTTCTCTACAAAATGATACCTTTTTCCATCTGACTCAAATCTCTTCTTCTTTTTTTTAATCTTGTGATAAGCCTAACTTTTCTTTTTGGGTGAATTGTCATGTTTTGAGGATAGCTCATGGAGGATTTGAAAATACCAAGAGTTGCTTGGTTTAGTACTTGTTTCTCTTTGGCCTTGAGCCTTGTTAAAGATTCACATTTCATGTGTGAAATGTTCTGGATTTTGTTTTAATACATAAACATTCGTTTGACTTATGAGGGATTTTATCACACATTCCTTCTGACAGCTTTCCAGACTTGTGGCTGGAGATGTCATAAAATGAAAGTACTTTGGCTCATGTGCAGAGTAGAGGCCGATGGAGAGGAATGACTGTTGACCTGACTGCTCCAAATCTTAAAATGTTACATAAATTAAAACCCTCAAATGAATGCTAGAGAAATTTTGTGCAAAAACTGTATTGCTACTAGAGAAATGATGCTTTTGTTCCTTTTAAGCCATTTTTGAGATAAGATCAAAACCAAAATTGCTGGTTTGTTGTGTCTGGTGCTGAAATGTATGAGCAGTTTTCTTGGAGAATTTAGAGCCACCCATCTATATCTGAAACCGTGTATTGAAGAGTTTGGGTTTTGTATTTAGGAATGGACTAATCAAAACATTGTCTTATATATCAAAGAAACAAAATCATTACTGAGTCTTTAAAAACAATCTGTAGTGAAGTTCAAATTTTTACCTGCTGTGAAACAAACTCTACCTGTCATGCTAATCTACATATTGCTGTCTTTTAGTTATGACTGAAACTAATGAATAATTGTATTTTAAGCCAAAAAAAATAATCTGCTTGAGGTGTAGTTACAATGTAAAGACATTTCACTTTTTAAAGCCGGTTGGATGAAGGCTTTTGGGTATGTGCCGATGTCTGTGCTGGTTTCATCTGGGAAAGAGTTAATTTTCTTTCTAGTGATTGCTGTGAAAGGAATGTCAATAATACCTACTGGTTTTAGTTGTTGCTTAGTGATATTTACACTATTCAAGGACTTTTTTCAGCTTCCCATAGAAGAATAGACAGAAGGATGGAATGGCCAATGAAGTATTCCATACCATAGATGTCATGCTCAGTATATAAATGGGGTTTAGCCCAGGGGGTGGCAGTCCATGATCACTGCTTAGGATGGTGCCAGTTCAATGGGCAGTGAGAGTGACCCCTGCCACTATTACTGTTGTTGTTATTTTTTGTTTTCTGTTAATTGTTTCTATTTAACTGTCTTTATCTCAACACGTGAGGGTTTTTTTCTTCCCTTTCCCCTCCTTTATTTTTTCCTTTCCCCTGCCTCTTCCTTCTTGTGGGGGTAAAAAGCAGGTGGGTGAGCAAGCAAGTGGAATTTCAAATTCATGCAAAGCTAATATATCTACCAGTTAGAAACAAATTACCCTACTACCTTTGTATGCACCCTTCTCGTTATTCCACAAGTATTATTTTTCATATAACCTTTGCTGTATTTTGTGAATCACTTTCTTTCTGTAGCACAACCATGTGAATTCATTGAATTCTGGGCCCACTTTTATTTTCCTCCGAGTGTTGATGCCTGAAACTAGTGCTTAAAGTAGTGATTATTTTTCATTACAAAGAAGTTATTCCATGACTTCTAGAAGCCTGGCTTGCTGCAGGCTTGTCCTATAGCTGAGGTAAGCTTTGTTCTGAATTGCCCCCTCTGTGGAGAAAACGTTCAGCAGATCTTTCCAGCGTTGACTGTTTGGTATCTAAATAACTGGTAAGTGTTTGCTGCAGCCTCTCCCTCCAGTATGGGCAGGTGCTGGAATCTTCTGAAAACAGGACACTGCTAAGGAGAGACACCTGGCAAGGAGTAAGATCCCCTGAGAATTCTGTCCCTGTCAACTCCAGCTCACACTGACCAGAGAGTCCGAAAGCTGTTCAAAGGAGGGGACGTGCATATACATGCTTGGGATGTTCTTACTAAGAACCCACCTCAGAAAATGAAAATGCCATACAGGGTTATAGCTTTTTTTTTTTTTGTTGGCCAGAAGTATATATTTAGTAATAATCATCATAAAGGAATCCTCATTCTTCAAAGTATTCTATACCTTAATAATTGGAGTTCTTTGCAGAATCATAGGATTGGCAACCTCCCTCCCTGGAGGCACTTGCAGCTTAAAAAGAAGCAGTGATATTTTAAAAGCTATATATATATATGTATATATACATATATGTAAATCAGGCAGAGCACAGGGTGATGGATAGAGGTATTATTTGTTTAAATAAGTCTCTTAAGTGTCTTCAGCTTTCATGTGCAGTTTTCTCTAATAATAAATGTTTTTCTCTAAAGTTTGAACTGTTGTAATGGAATTAAGTAGTCCTTTTATGGTGAAGTTCATCCAGTGCTTAAATAGTTCCCCTTCTGATTAGTGGCTGTTGAATAGAAGGGAAGGTGAGTTCACTTTAGTGTGGGTTTTTTAAGCAGAAATGAAAAAAACTAGGTGGTACTTCCTTGCTTGTACTAGAAGGAAGAAGAATGCTTATGCTGTGCTCCCCCTTTCAAATGTCTGGATAATTGTCAGTAATGCTTATGGATAGAGTTCTTCTCCTTAAACAATTTGAAACTATTTTTCAGTACAGTTGTAGAAGCCTGACTAAATGAAAGTTTGATGTTAATCAGTCTTCCTACCTAAAGTCAGGGTATTCTGCATTTGTAAGCAAGTTAAGGCAAGGTAATTTAGGCAAAATTATCATGGCAACGCACAGGAGGCTGGAAAGTCTGTGGTAAGAGTTACAGTTGATAACAATATTGAAATAATCTGTGTGCAGCACAGGGTTCGCCTATGCTTCTGCAGTACTGGAAGTAAAGTATTGCTAGCACTTTTACAATGTGAAAAGTGAAATTGAGGAAGACTACAGTGTTGCAAAAGATGGTAATTTAAAGAATTTATAATTGCTTTTTAATTTATATGCAAGTCAGAAAACCTTTGCCATGATGCTGAATGCTGTGTCAGTTGGAGGGGGTGTGTGTGGCAAGAGATTTCTTGCTTCAGCTTTTTCTCCACCTGCACAACTGGTGGCAATATTTCTCTAAAATTGCATATTTACACTCTCTCCATTTTATATGTAAACAAATTATATAAGAGAGGCTTTTCCTAACAGCACACTAGATCTTAATGCTGTTTTGGGAACTGAGAAAGCTTCTGTATTGTCTACAGCCTGTGCAACTCTGAATTGCAGAATACCTTCAGAAAACTATTTAGGATTGGGGTCTTAATGGGGATTTTTCTGACTGGAACATGAGTCACAACATGAGTTACAACTGTTAACACTGTTAACTGGTTCCCATCCATGCAAAATGTGGCAGGCAAGTAGTACTCTAGTACTGGCCTGCGTAGAAGAACTGTGCTTGTTTCGATAAAGCCAAATAATCCTCTGATATTCCGTTCTTCTATTTCCTTAGTCCTGGCTAATGAAGTACATCATGGAGAAGCATCAAGAGTAGGCATCATCAAAAAAGGAAGATAGGAAAGCATGATCAGATTAAAAAAACTTGGCTGACATGAGCATATGTGGGTTTTTTAAAGGTTTATTGCCTAATTGTATCTTAGTATTTTTCTTCTATCAATCTGCATGATTAAGACTTCTACTTTTTATTGAAAAGCTCTTTCTTTCCCTACGAGTGGATTTCTTGATGCTTCTTTAATATTGTTGCCTAACTTTCTATCTAGTCAGCAGAGAAGAAAATCCTATTTATTGGTGCAATGTAAATGTGATTGTTAGTTCTGAAAGGAACTCTTTTAATTAAAAATGTTCTCCTGTTTTCTGGATACATACTCTCTATTTAATAGAGATGGCTGCCAAGCTTTGACTTCTTTTGGCAACCGCAAATCTAATTAGCATTTCTGTTCCAAATAGAACCTTTTTATTTTAAATTTGCAAAAGGAACATAGGAATTCTCCTTTTATTTGAGAGTTTTGTCTGGCTCAGCAGCAACTACAATTTTTTTGCTCACAGTTGAGCGTTGCTATACTAACACCTGGTTGATAAATACATATAGTTGTGATTCTTTCACCAGCTCATTGAAATAAAATGCTGCTGCTTTAAAAAGTAGAAAATTGTTTTGTGATAAAGCTTAAACTATGAAAAGCTAGACAATTAGATTAAACCAGTGATCTGTTGCATGCCTAGCATATCCAGTCCTTTATAAATGTAGAGGGAAATGTTTTTGTCTTAATTTGGTGTAAAAGTAAATGCCGTTTGTTAAAAGAACACATAGCTCAAATAAGCTTAAGGAGTTGTACGGAGACACTATTATTTTTAACACAAGTTGAATTGTCTTTCCATTCAGCAGCTGTGTGGAAAAATATGCAAGCAAGATAATGAATATGTCTGCATTATATGTCACATTACTTATACAGATGAATTACATGGGCAAGAGATTTTTATGTAGTCACCTTATCACACACACACAGGGTAATAATGCACTTCAGTTTTCCACTTGAGCATATAATCAGAAAAACTTTGGACTACCAAGGAGATTACTCTCCTGTTCTTGTAGGAAAAATTCCAAAAAAGAAAAGCACTTTTTGTGGAATACATTGGCATTCTTTCGGTCCATTTGCCAATACATAGATTAAAACCTATTTTTTCTTTTTCATTATACTGAAGGGGATGAGAGGTGTCATTGAAAGTCTGATCTTAATTTTGTTCTATAAACTTGCAGCTGCTTTAGCTCTGACCCAAGTCTGACTTCCCTGGTTTTGCTCAAGCAATAGAGCTGCTTGAGACCCTTTATTCTTTCATAATGGTTTTGTTGCTGTGGTCATACAATCTATAAAATGTAGTTGCATGTCAGTTGCCCTTAATATTTTGTTTTTAAACTTATCTTCAAGTCATAAGAGAGAAAGCTTTAAAGTTGCAACTTGTGCTGCAATTTAGAAATACATGGGGCTTGTTTACACTTTTGTAAATAACCATTCTGATAAACCTAGCATGATCTGGTCCACTTTTCCAATAGTATTAGACTTCTTGTATTTATAAGGAAAAACTGTTTAATGAAATGCAATATGTGAATGTGATATGCCTGATGCTACTTCTGTTTTTTTATCTTTGTCTCAGGGAGGTATAAATTCTAAGACTAAGTATATTCAGCTGTTCTAACAGCTGAAAATGCCATCTAATTCTGAGAGTGGTTTTGTTCACTAGAGATACTGTAATATTTGTCATATTCAGCATTTCAGTTGTATAATTTTCAGCATTTTGCTGTGAAATCTACATAAAAATGAACTTGCAAAATTAGAGTGCATATTAATCAAATACTTCAGTACTGGATTTCTGTTTGTCTCTCGAATTATGATTTCTTACAGTGTATTTTCTTCAGCAAGGTAGGAACTGTCACAGCATAACACATTTATGCAGCTCCAAAATAACTTCGGGTAGTGCCAATTCAGAATGGATCCCGTTCGTATCATTTGGGAAAATCTACCTAAGTCTCTTTTTCAGCAGAAATATGGGGACACACACATTATTTGATACCTTACTACATCTTAAATTTTATTCATCGCATTGCCTTGATTGGTATGAATGTGTAAAGCTGCTGATAAACTGAAAAGTAGCATAGGCACATTAAAGGTTTGCTCCAGGCAAATCTGATACTAGATTGCTGCTTTTTCTTCAGAAACATCTGCTTGTGATAGGCACTTGAGGAATCTTGTGGCCCACCCATTGCCTAACTGTTTTTTAATACAGTAGCTTTGTTTTATCACTTTAGTGTTGGATGTTGTAGACAGAACTATTGTAAGCAACTGGAAGTCTGGAGCTTAAAACATTAAGCAAGCGAGAGAAAATATACTGGAGACCTCAGACCACTGTGGGACTTTGCTTAAAACTCAATAGTTATAGGTGGCCAAGTAAAGTAGATTTAGATTCTCCTCTTTTATGTAGTAGTTGCTCACTTTAGCAAATGTTATGACATTGTTATGGTCCAATTGATGTAGTAGGCTAAGCTTTGAGGAAACCAAGTACTCCTGTAAGTGTGAACTGCACTGAAGTGATTGTGTGATCTGGTCGCTTTCTGTGCAAAGCTCCTAGGTTTAATCTTTACTCTTTTTCTTTTTTCTAGTTCTGTTGTATAAGTAGACTCAGAAAAATACTGTCACTATCTCACCATTAGAATTTCTCAGTGCATGGAAATGCAGTATTTAAAATATACTGTAATGTCTTTTTGTACTGTCCTAAAAACTAGAAATCTCTAGAACAAAGTCTTTAGTATCGCTGTACTCCAGTTTTGTTGAAGAGTAGATTGCTGTGTAAAGTATCGGTACAACTTGACCAGACATGCTTTTCTTTTTGTTTTGGAAGGACTTGGTAAATATTGAGATGTTTTTGACTGCTAAAGAAGTGGAAGAGTCATTGGAAAGACAAGAGACTATGACTTGCTTGGCTTGGTGTCATGATAACAAATCCAGGCTCAGAAAAATGAAGGTATGAAAGTGTTCATGTTTTGCTTAAATTGTTTTCTAAATGTTTTCTAAACTACTTGGATATTTGATGTGGTCAATTTGGTTTAAATTATAGGTCTTGAATGAGGCCTTATATAAAAGTAAGGACAGTAAGTACAACACTTCTTTAAGAAGGTGTAGGTAGTTGGAGCTAAACTAGCTCACGCAAATGCCCAACCTGAAACTGAGTCATAAGTCATCTTAGGGATGCAAGTGTTGCCTGGACAAATTATGCTCCAATAAAATTATAATATTCAGTTGTTTTTAGTGTGATTTACAAATATCTAAATGCAGAAGTATGTCGTGTCTCGATGCATGTGAACTTACATCTATAACTCTTTGCATCATGCTGAGAATATAACTCGGTTTATATATGAAGGTATCCTAAGAGTGAGATTAATTGGTAAACCTGTGTCCTCAGACTTAACACTGAGAGAAATTTCATACAGATTTTTGTATTAGTATTTTTAAGTGTTGTATATAAGAAAATAAAACTTGAATAAAGAACTAATTTTCTGTGACCAACTACTGTGAAATGTTGGGGTTTTTTTTTTTTCAAAAACAAAAGCCGAGTCTAATCGAGTAATAAACACAGTAGGTCTTTTTCCACCATTGAATGCCATGACCTGAACATGCTGTATGCTTGTTCCTGTGCAGTTGGTTTAAATTTCCTTGTCTCTTGAATTCTGCATTTCAAAACATGCTGTAATCTTTTATAGGGCTTGCAGAAATCTGTTTTTAACTTATATTAACCAAAATCCCTGCCTCCCTCAAAGATGTTTGTGTCTTATTTTTTAAACTAAGCGCTTTCTTTAACCAAAAATGTTTGAGTGCACTTAATGATAAGCAGAGAGTGACGTTCTCTGTCACTCAGGGGCGCCAAAATGAGAATGAACCGAAGATGGGACGCAAAAGTAAATCGGACAGTGATTACTCTAAAGAAAATGATGATCTTGTTATGGAAACCATTAAAGGAAAACCAGAATTGGTATGTAAACACTTGCATAATTATACTGCTAAAAAATCCCCCTTGTGTAATCTTAATATGTTAAGTGATACCAGAAATAAAATCTGAACATCTTATTACTTCATCACCAATCTTCAACAAACAATAAATAAGGAAAAGTCTTCCCCATCCCTCTTTTTGGAAAACAAAGGCAACAAAAACAATCTATTTCTGCAAGCCCTACTCTTTCTTTTTTTTTTTTAACAAACAAAAACCAAAGCTAAGGCTCTGAGAGATCAGAGTTGGAAGAAATCACTATGCTTCTTATTGAAACACAAATAAACATTTCTTCTGTTTCTGGTTGCTTAGCTACTCATCAATGTTAATGTTCTAAAATCCCAGCCACCACCTTAATGCAAGCCTAATCTAAAAATTAAACTGTGTGTTGGCCTGGGAAAGCACATGGTTCTATAGCCTTTACAGATGTGAGCTAGCTAAACTCTTGTGAATAGCTGCTATGGAATTGTTTGAAGGTATACAAAATTGAAACGTATGTATCATCTGATGGTCTAGGGCCCTCTTCTAGTTACGCTTGTCTTCAGAACCCATACAGCCATTGGCTTGCAGCTTACTTGAAGATTCATAAAAAACAAACACAAACTCTGAAGATTGTTTTGGGGATGTGGGGTTTTTTGCTATTGAAACATTTTAACAAAATACTAAACCCTAGGATTTAGTATCATTAACAATTAAAAAGCTTGATCAGTTTTTTAGTAGAAATTAACTTAGCTAAAATTCTAAATGAGGGGTTTGTGTTGATTGGAATAACAGGGTATTTTAAAATAGTCCTATTTGAAAATTTCAAATTAAGTAGAGAAGAAATTTTTATTCTCTGCTAAACATGGGCTTGAGTACAGAAAAATGCAGAGTTGGAAAACAATTCATTTTCTATTCCTTAAACAAGTATATTTAATGTTTGACAGAATGCATCATTTTTATGTTCAAATGGCTTACATTTTAAATCTTACAATAAGCAATTATTGCAATGTGTGCATTAGTCACCCCAGGCAGTTAACTGATACAAATTTGGAGTTGCTCAAATTCCTACTGAAGTCACTGAGGAATTTTGATATTACTGTGCTGATGGACAATAAACAAAAGGCAACTATTCATTAGAAGCAGGGGGGAAGAAAAAAACCATTTGCCAAATGGAGCAGGGTGACTCAAGGAATACAGTTCCTTTCAAGATTCACAGGACTTTGGGTTTTTGTTGTTTTCTTGAGGTAATAAAACAGTTGACTGTGTCCCTATAAAGAAGCACAGTGACTTGTTCTTTTATGGGGGGAGAATCTTTTTCTTTTTAATTCCACATATTCAAAGTTTTTTTATAGATTTTGTGAACTGGTGATGGAATTTGATTTAAAGGGACACTGTCAACTTCATTAGGCTTCAAATTTTACCTTTTTCCAAAAACAGGTAAATGCCACTTGGTTTTCTTGTTTGAGACTTGTTTCCAGCATGGCTTTTAGATGTTTGACAAGAAAAGCGGGATAGAAGTTTGAAGAAAGGGAGGGAGGGAGGGAGGGGATTGCAGCAACTTGGTCTGTGCTGGTTTTTGTTAATTTTGGGGACTTTCAAAATAGCGTTCCAAGACTTGTTTCTTCCTTGCAGTCTTCTGGGTAGACCTCTTTTGTCTAAATTATTGCATAGCCCCAAACTTCTGTTGAATGTACTTTCTTACAATTTAAAGCAGTAGAAAGAAACCACCTGTTACTCTCACTTGCATCTCAGGTAATGATGTTTTCTGTCATTAGGAAAAAGTTCATCCCTGCTAAATACTGCAGTTTTGAAGGAGGTGAGAGGAGAAGGATTTTGTTTGCTTTTAGGGAATTCTGTGCTGATGTCTTGTCCATAAAGTCAGCATTTCAACTTTTTTTGCATGAATGCCTAAAAGCAAGCAAACAAGGTTGCATGTTATTAACACTTTCTTTTTTGTTGTGCACATGTAGTACTTAACATACTGTGCAGTACAGTTTTGGCAACGTCTAAAACCCTGTCTTGTCTTTAATCTCAGAGCTGTCTGGAGTTCAGCCTAAGGATTCAGGAGTTCATTGAACTCATTCGACAGAACAAGAGACTGGATGCTGTGAGGTATGAAATAAGGATGCTTACTGAACAATTTTTCTTAACAAGATGGTATTATACTACATTAGAAACATGTGACTATTGCAACACCCAGAAGCCCCACTGCTGTAAAGGATCTTGCTAGTGTTGTGATCAGTCTTTGGATTTTAGCAGGAGTTGAATGCTGCTGTTGTTTGGGTTTTGGTTTTTTTTTAAGGCAAGGTGTCGTTCCACAGATGCACCTTTTTAAAAACTTAATATTGTTGCTGAAACTCTGCATCTTCTTACTCTTCAAAATCAAAGTTTAGAAAGTTAAGCTGTTCTATAAAACAATTGTATTTTGTGGTGGCATACAAAGTAATGAAGATACTTGCCCTTAACTAATTTTCAAGAAGTACAGCTAGTTTCTCACAGAAACTCACTGCAGTTCTAATCACAAAATACACTAAAAGGTTAATGACACACCCATATAAAGCTTAACACTTCAATTTTGACCGACTTCTGTTTTACTCTCCTCATTAAACTTTTTGTTCTACAAGTTATGCTTTAGGCCAGGTTCACCTTTTGTATTGAATGGGCAATTTGGAGTTCTGTATTGTCATGTTTGTGAGAATAACAAGTTACATTGTTACCTCCGCTCCCTTCCCTGGGCCCCAAATGAAGAAACCAACTCAATATCCGTTTTCACCTCTTTGGAACTAGTTCAGTGGGGACTACTTTGGGAAGAGCGTAACACTGCCCAAGGTGGTATGAGTCAGTAAGAGAACTAGAATCAGACCTAATCGCTGCCTGACTTCAACCACAAGACAGTCTTTCTCGCAGTGCTTCAGTAACATGAAGCAATTGATGCTTTTAAGTTAATGTGGTGGAATAACGTTCCAGGATAACACAGGAAATGAGTTCTGCTGAAATGAGTGGAATTTTGATACTGGGATTACAAAACACATTGATAATTCTGATAAGCAGTGATCTTGCCAGCACCACAAAGTATGATGCAAGTGACAGAGCTGCTGGAGCTTACACATGGACAAGGGAGAGAGGAACTTGCAGCAGGTTCTGTTTTGCAAGAATATTTAAACCTAGGGAGGATGACAAGTTTTATGGCCAGACTTGAAGCTTTGCTGATACATTCCGTTGATAACACTGTTGCCGTTTAACATTTCTGACAAGTTTTATGTTAAGGAAGTTGTGAGTCTTATTGCCTTTAAAGCCATACTAGGTACTCGAGACATTGAAACCAGCAGGAGGCTTGTATTTGCAGCAAAGCAGCTTTTTGGTCAGAGAAGCACAGTTACAGAAAACCTAAAAAGTATCATAACCTAAGCACAGACCAAAGGCATTCTAGTGCATTCCCCAGTTTTAGATGTAGAAATTCTTCTGCAGGGCAAACCACATCACGTAACTTTTCTTGAATAGAATGAGTGAGAAAGACTTAGTTGTGTAAAAACAAGAATAAAGGAGAAAGTAGTGCGAGTATGTGAAGAAGCCAGTCTAATACTAACACCACTCCCAAAATTACCTTAAGTTTTAGGGTTATTTCTAGTTGTTATTTCTAATTTCATTCAGATGTGTTGCTTGCTTTGAACTAACTCATATCATTCCTACTTGCACCTAAATCATCATTGTTTTGGTCCTAGCAATGCAAATAACTCCAGCAATGATAAAGTCCAGATAATTTCAATGTTAATAATTTAAAAAAAAAACAAACACACAAAACCACCTGTATGCTAGCATTTAGATGTGTGCACTTACACTTTGATAGAGTTCTCAAATTGTAAGGAATTTTCAGGTACTTATGAAAAGGATGAAAGACACTCAACTACATTATCTGTCTTCTGAAGCCCTTGGTGCTCTTTATATCCAACGAATACTGTCCCTTTGTGCCTCTAGCTTTATTCTCTGCTAGGTTTGCTTCTTTGCCAAATGTGCAGTCATGCATCTTAACAATGAGTAGTCCATGTTCTAAAAACTATTTTCTTTGAGCTGCAACTTCCTTATGTAGCTTGGAAACCAGAAGGCAGGCGTAGAGCTGAAATAAGGAGATACGCTGAGAACTGGGACAAAGTAGATAAGGTCATTCTATATTTTATTATTGTTACTGGATATTTGTTTCCCTGTGATTCCTTCTCCACATCAGAGCTGGTAAAATTTGCAAGTTGTCAGTGTTCAAGAGGACTCTGCACTCTTCATGTGGAAGAACTTGTACTATCATAGCCTCTGAGGTGTAAAGCTTACAGCTCCTATTTACATTGCAGTAGGCATCCATATTGAATGTTGTTAGGGGTGAAGTGTGTATATTCTGTATACCTGTTGAAATTCACGGTTGACATATTTTATATTCAGCAATTATAACTTACCAGTCATAACAATGCTGCTTTAAGTTCATAACTTCTTGTAAAATGAAAAGGAGCTACAGAAGTCCTTCTGTATCTTAATTCAATCCTTTTTAACAGGATGAGTTTTCATAATTTTGTATGCTTAGTTCAATGTCTCAACGTTTTCCTTTAATGTGACTTAAATAATGTTAGTTTTCACCATTTCATTCTATTTTGCTTCAAAATAAATATGTAATGAATAAGGGAGTATATTTTGGGAAGGTGTAGAGTAAACCTCATTGCTTCTAGCAAACCATTGCAACTTAGGTTTTTATTAGCTTGCTTCTGTTAAGTGCCTGCAGCACGATTCTTTCAGTATTATGTCCGTGGTGCAATAAATAGGTCAGGCATCCTTTAGAAAGCAGAGAAAGAGGCTGTTTACCAAGTAGTTTCCTGTATGAGTGGAACTCGGAGAACTGACATTTTGTTGAAACGCAGCTGGTGTTTAAATAAGTTTGAAAGCTTTGCTTACTGCCTGCTGAGAACTTCTAAAGTGACATATTGCTTTTAGGTTAAAATTGATGTGAGCTCTAAAATTATACATCTTAAATAAAAGTTTGAATTTCTGTAGCTTTGTAGAATATGAGTACAAATGGACTTTCCTCTAAAGTACCTTATCAGAGTAATCTTGAAAGTGCAATTTCAAGAATGTACTAATTCTTTAATACAAAGAGTAAATCTCTTAAGTACATCACAAAGTGGTTTTTGCCCAGTGTCATTAGCCTTTAACTGCCACAGCCTCTTCAGGGTTTTTTGTAAGGCCTTATACCTATTATAGTAACAATGAACGACTGATGACACTAATTTCACACTTTTGGGGCTCTCACTAACTTCATTCTGGGAAATCTGACAGCATTCTGCTACTCTGCTCTTATGGGATGCTAGAGTTCTTAGCTAAAAGCTTAACAAAACACCCTGTGCAATTCTTGTTCTTGGGATATAAAAGACAAAAGGAGTAAATAAAAACAGCTGATGTGCAGAGTTAGGAGAAATCAGCCACGGTATTCATTTTAGCACACTTATCTCCTACAAGGGTGAATAAAGACAGTTTCCCTTTATTTTTATTATGGGGTGGGGTTGAACGGGTGTATAAAAATAATAAAACTCTTGAGCACTTTGAGTATGAATTTTGCTTCTAGTCATATGGTCTCTGAGATAAAGGTATTCAGGCGTTGGTCAGAAATACTGAGCAGAAAGAACAAGTCCTTTCTTGATAACACCTTATATTTGTGTTTGGTTATTGCTACTTCCTGATAAATATGTTCGTTCTTGTATTCAGGCATATGTAGATATGCACATACACACTGTATAGCTTATATACTTTTTTAACAATTTAATGTGTGCTTAACAGACAGTAAACTAAATCTTCGAATCTTCATAAATACCCTTTCATTCTTGGATTTGTCAAGTACGGTATGTCTGCGGTACCTGCGTGGGCTACAGGAACAGCTATTTCAAACAAAAGACAATGGACTTTCTCCCCGCAGAGTTCATAGAATCATTCTGGGATTTGAAAAACAAAATTTTCTACCTTTTACTTTGATCTGTCACAAGAATTTAGTTTGTGGTTTCAGTGATGGTCCACTGGTCATGATTCAAAAAAAAATAATTAAAAAAAAAAATTAGCACCCTGCTCTAGCTATACTGACTAGTGTGTGCTAATGGTGGTGAAAACATTGTAAATAAGCATTGTAAGGTTCATGTATACTTCCAAGAGCATGTTTGCACGAAGAGGTGGAAATAACTGAATGGAAAGGGTAAATAATGGCATGAGGGCAAATAAGGTGCTATTTAAATGTTTGCATTCACTAGTACTCACATAGTGCTGTTTCTTGCTTCCCAATCAAAAAAAGAGTTCAGAGTGCTTTGAGCTAACAAACTTGCTTCTCTTTTTAAAGGATATCTTGCTTTATTTTAATTTCTCTGTGTTGGCAGTCAGAGCACAAGGTTCAGACATTAGCATGGCAGGCTTTGTGGGAAAACTTCCTTGTTTTCTTAAGGGGCACAGGCAGAAGGGAAGGTCAGGAGTTGAAGACTAACAGGAGGTCACCTTAGAAAACCTAACTGCTTCTGGCTGAACCCAAAACGGCCACCACATCCCAGCGTGTTCAGTACTTTGCAAATGATGGAAGTGTTGGATTGCTGAGCACTTCTCCTTTGAATGGCTAGCGTACACACAGTTATTATATATCGTACGTACACAGACCAAAGTGTTGATTCTAGCTCTTCTTGAACACATACAGTAAGCGTGGCCAGTATTTGCCCATTGCAGCTCAGGGTCTTCCCTGAGAATGTATTGTTGAAATGCTGTCTGTATGAGCAATTTTTCAAGGCCTGTTGGGGAGTAGGACCGCAATACTTAAAAGGGTGGCACAAAACTGAAATACCACTTCTGTTTTAACATCACAGAACACAAGTGCACAGTGATCAGTTCTTTTCAGAGGGTTTTTTTTTTTCTGTTATCCCTCATGCATGCGCACACAGTAATTTAGCTTAACTGGTACGTCTGAATTTATTTGCTTTGCCTAAGCTTTCTTTTAAATAGCTATCACTTCCATCTGCAGCCCTGCATTAGTACTAATTTTAGCTTTCTTCCAGTATGTCCAGGCTGCCTGGTACCTTCTCTCAGGCCATGGGTTTTGCACTTCGGCTCTCATAACAGTAATCACCTGGGGAACAACATTTACATTCCTGAATTGCTTACCCAAAATAGGAAGTTGGGTGGAAACAGTCTGTCCTACATAACTTCCATTGCTTCCTGGTTTGGGTGGGAGAGGAAGTAGGAGTACTGAAACACTGCTGAAGAGACTGTTCTCGTGGTATTGAGGACCTAAGTGTAGTTAGTGGAACACAGAATTGGAAAAAACTCTAAACTTACCTAGATTTTATTTTTTAATTCAGCCCATGAAATGGGCAAATTGGGGGGAAAAAAAAACCCAAACCCTGTATATTCCTAAAAGTAATTTGTAACTTTAAATAGATTTTTAACAAGACTCTTTAAGAGCAAACGCTTACCAGAGTACTTCAGAGATGACTTGGTATCTTCTCCCTAATACAAACTGTAGAGAAAATACAGCATAGGGGGAGACTTTTCTACAATTACACAATGCCAGAAATTCAATATAGTGCTGATATCTATACTCGGTCTACTATGCAACATCTGTGTACCGCTGAAAACAGGAGCTTTTAGCAGAAATGCTGAACTAATCATCCAGTTTAAAGACTGGAGTGTTTTTCCTGCACACTTAAACTCCAACTTGAAAATATATGATCTTGGGAAGACTAGATAGGGGAGGTTTTCATACCAGGTTTTAAAGTAGTTGAATACCCTTATAATCTGATAATAATTCTTTGGTTTCTTCGTATTAATTTCCTGAAAAATATTAAAGTTTGTACTTTTGCTTTAAATATGTTTCTGGTAATTCTCTCACTTCTTTCAAATATCCAAGTTTTCAGTCTTGTGTATACCTCTTAAAATCAGTATGTGTTAAAGTAAAAAAACTTGTACTGAAGTTCTAATTAATTTTTTATTTCACTGGCAAGTATATTTGCTCTTAACAAGGTGTTTTCGTCTACATTACCCTGCAATTTCTTGTAGCCTGCACAGAAAACAATATTGCCTTCTAGCCTATAAAAAAAATTATTCAAAAGTAAATATTCTCTCAAATGTCAGTATAAACAAGGTAGTTATTTGAACACTCTTGATATTTAAGGGTTTGGAATAGCTGATTATCAGACTGCATTTATCTCACTTGTAAGTGTATGCCGAAGGAGTACGTGTGATATATCAAGCTTGCATAAGCAGAGACATTTCTTCTAATAATCATGGATCTGTCATTCTAGATGTAGGGGATGTAAGACTTCGTGCTACAGTAAGAAGTTTTGGTTTCTAAGAAATTACAGTATAAAATGCTAGTTCTTTAAGTCATTCTTGCATTCACATTTGCAGGATGTATTTTTTCAAGTCCTTTAAATACATTACCTTTTGGAGTTCATTAAGAGCGGAATCTAGAGGTTTTCTCTGAAATATAACATAATTATGTAAATTTACTTGATTTAGAAACAAGGCTATCTAATAAAGGTATAAATTCTGTATTTCAGGCATGCAAGAAAGCATTTCAGTCAGGCTGAGGGAAGCCAGCTGGATGAGGTTCGACAAGTGATGGGAATGTTGGCCTTTCCTTCAGACACTCATATCTCCCCCTATAAGGTAACGTTATGTTTGAAATTCAGCGGTACAGCAGAATGATAAAACACGTTGCAGTTCTTTTTCCTTACAGGAGAATGCATTGATAATCTGAAGATCAAATGATGTTCTAATTTTACTTCCTAAACCCCACCTTTATAATAGTCCTTAATTTTAATAACCAGTCCTTGCCTGTACATTAATCCAGGTAGTCTTTGTATTGTTATTGTTAAGATCCAACTCCAACAGACAGGTTCACACTTACCACACTTACCACAAACCCAGCACTAAATATCTGTGGGACTGGAAGCATGATATGGAAATATATAGCAAGAGACAGAAGATGGGGAAGTACAAAGAAAAAAGATGAGATAGTTTTGTTCCACATAGGCTGTGGCCTTAGTAGACTAGCAGCAGTTCTTAATTCTACTTCTCAAATTACTGTTCTTCTGGTGGTTGGGATGAAGAAAGGAAAGATGAATGACCTGAAAGCAGTATTTTTGATGCTTCAAAGTAAGTGTTCATTTATTTGAATTATACAAATTAATGTAGATATTAATATCTAAATTTGAATCAAGCAAAATTCATAGGTAGTTACTGTTTCTACAGATTTTGTTCTGTGGTCATGTGCTAATTCACTTTTTTTTTTAACTTGGCATTGGAGGCAGAAGGTATACAAGAGTTGAGCTGGCAAAGCAAGACAAGAATCCTGTGAAATGCCAAGCTGATATGTGGCAATGCCAATCTAAACATGTTTTTTAAACAATTGATGATGAAATCAACGGTTTAACAAAACAAACACATACACAAAAAACCAAACCAACAACCCAGAGCATTACTGTGAATTTCCTTGCTAATGCTGGAGTCCTAGAAGGATCCTGGTATTTTGGATTCTACGTTTGATGTGAGTTATGAGCATAAATGATAGATGTGTTAGAAGACTGGGTGTAAGACAGCTTATTATTGTTTTATTAGTTAGAAATAGGCAGGAAATAAAAATGCTGTATTTTGTTCTAAGGCCTAGTTTGGACGGAATGTTTTAATGATGGAGAGTGAGGAGAAAAGCTAGTATTGTTTCACATACAACCATACAATTGGAACAAATTCTCTACTACTTTTTATGGATCTGACTTAATGGAAGCTCTGTTTTGGGTCCTCTAATAATTCCCTAGATAAACAGAATCATAGAGTGCATGTTTGTTTGGAGACACCTTTAATATGTTGACTCAAAGGTCTGTGCATAAATGGATTCTTAAAATGGTTTTAAGTAGAAATAATTTTGAAGGTGTGAGAAAGTTTGTCAGATCATAGTATCTCTAACCAAATGATTTCTATTAATTCAAGGGAAGAAGCATCTTCTAGCACAAATTAATAGAAATTTCTCCAGCTTTTCCTGTCTTTAAGGAAAATGTATTTAATGTTGTGGCAAAACAAGCTACTTTGTCCTTTGAACAAGTTTGTGTAACTAGCTGAAATTATTTCAACTAGACAAGTAGTAAGCTGCTACTTCTGTGTCCCATCACCTTGCCCATTAATCATAGGCTTTTCTTAATCATTAGTAGTACTTCATCTCTTTATTATGGAACTGTTGTAGGCTCTGTCTGTTACATCTTCTCAAGAATTGCCTTAAGGTCAGAACAAAAGCTTCATCCTGAAACTCAGGGAACATTCTGGCCTTAGATGGGGCAGGTAATAGAGCAAACAGACATGCAGTCTGGTGGCAGAAACAGTGCTTTTTGCTTTAGTTAAGGCAAGACACATGTATGTATTTACTTTTGCTCCCATCTGGATAGGTTCCCTGTGTCAGTTCTGCTTGTTGGTTTGGAACATTTAGAAGTCAGACAAATATTGCTTATCTCCCGGATTCTTTCCTGTGTATTTGCCTCTGAATCTTTCTGCCTCTTCCTCATGTGAGTTCTTCTGTCTTTTGTGCTGGTTTTTCTTCAGCCGTGGGCCCACAGTTGATCCAACTGTTTCTGCTGTAAGACTTTTTCCTTTTCTCTCTTGTCTTAGTATTCCTGGAGGAATCTCTTGAAATCCATCACTTACAGTTGCACCGTTTTTTAGCTTCTGCCTAATTCCACTTTCTAAAAGTGTCAGAAAAACATATGTCAGAAAAACATATCAGGACCAGTTTGAGAGCTGCATCTCTTCCCTCCGTCATCCAAAGATGTTCCCAGTTTAATGGGAGCTATTAAAACTCCGTTGATCCTGTCTCTAATCCAACAGTCATTTTGTCTGTGTTCGTGGAGACATGAAACTTCATAATCTCAGCTAAGATTTACTAGTTGTACATAAACCGCTTCTCCCCACTGTTCAAGTAGTCAGTTTTTAGTTAGAAGGGATGGAGAAATAATTCTGCACTTAAGTCAGACAACTGCTGTCAAGATCCAGTTTAGCACTTCTTTAAACGTTGGCCTCTTATAATTCTACAAGGTATTTACCAAATTTATCTGAAATATAGTTCTGTTAACATGTAATTTTAAGATAATGATGCAAATTTCTTTATAAACCACTAAAAAATACTAAAACATTACTATGGTACCATTAAATCGTTTGGATAAAAGTTCTCAGGCCAGTCAGATCTTCTTGTAGCCTGTATCTTGGAATTCCCCCACTCCAAAAAAAGGTAATGCTGGAGTCCATCCTTCTCTGGTGTCTTGACTTGAATGAGCAGGGAACTGAGGAGAGGCAGAGTGGGCCAGGGTGGTACAGAGTAAAGCATAAAGACTAGTGTCTACTTCATGGGGAAGCCACTGCCTAGTAATTTTTGTATAACATGTTTTGAATTTGATGCTGCTATTCTGTGTATGGTCTAAGTCTTTCATTTTCTTTAAAAGCCTGTTTTATAAACTAAACAATATACTAAAATATGTTATTGTTTCTTCTAGTTGCCTCAAAGTGTAGCATGCACAGTTGATAATACGGACTTATTTCTAAAATAAACAAACATTGTCACTTCTCATGACCAAAACACAAAGGAGAAGGGGTGCTAACAGAAGAAAGGATTAGGACTTTGCCTGTATATGTAACATGACAAGTATATTTTCAAAGGGTCTTTCACTTCTTACATGACTCTCTCACAGCATTACTTTTAGGGTTCAATATGTCCTTGACCTGTGGATTTAGTTCTTGCACCCATGAAAACAACATCCCTACTTTAACTACTGTTCCCTGGTTTTTAGGTAGTGCAGAGCATTACAATATATATTAAAGCATTTTATCTTTAAATGCATAGCTTACCTAAGCTTTCTTTAGCCTTGGGGTTGTGCCAGCTCTTCAAATTAAAACCTTTTTAGAAAATTCTGTAAACATTATATATTAAAAAGAGGTATCAGCAGAATTAGCCCGACTCGAGCGCTTCTTTTTGATGTTAATGGTTCAGAGGCTGTAGAGCAAACATTCCACAACACTAATGTTCTTCATAAACAGGCCGGCATCCTAGAAAACTAAATGGAAGAAATAGCCTTACCAGGATTTACATACCTTAATTAGAACATTTGGTAGATGGTGGAGGGAGATTGAATATTGTTATGCCAGCTATTTTAAGTAATGCTTGATTTAAATCATATTTCTAGTAAAGTAGTCTTAAAAGGTACTTTCTAAACAAGTACACTCGTACTATGCATTAGCATGTATACTTTTATTTTGTGATGGATTCAGTCTAGTGAGTTTTGCACGATTTACCACTCCCAGGCTTTTCCCCCCTGGGAGAGTTAGACTGAAAACAACTTACACTTGTGTTGTTTTTTAACAGGATCTCTTGGACCCTGCTCGATGGAGAATGCTGATCCAACAGTTTAGATATGATAACTACAGACTACATCAGCTGGGAAACAATTCTGTTTTTACTATAACACTCCAGGCAGGCCTTTCAGCTATAAAAACACCGTATCCTTTAATGCAGATACTACTGTCGAGTGCAAAAAAGCATTGTGGGTTTTTTCAGTCTATGGATGCTTTCCAGAGAGCTCAAAGAGAGTAATATGACACTTGAATATTTTTGCTCCTGAGTTGTTTAAATGGAGTATGAATTGGTCTCTCTATTAAATTAAGGGGAGATTATAATAAATGGTGTTATGGTTTAAAAAAAAAAAATCCAACAAACAAGCCCAAACCAAAACTTTAAGGCGAAATCTACATTGCATTTGCATATTAGGCTATCTTTCTATGTGTCTTAAATTAGTGAATATATCTGCAAAAGTTAGTGAGCTGGGTCATTATTATTATTTTTTAAGCACTTACACACAAATTTACCCTGTCTGGTTTTATGTGAGTATTCAAATATATCCTTGCATCTTTTGAAATTTAGTTGGATTTGCTATACACGCTATGGTGTGTATTAGAGGACTGGTGCTACTGAAGTGTTCTACATCAGAAACTTTACCTGTAGAGGGTGCCACACACTTGTTGCTCACTCTTGGTACTTGAAACAAAGCAAGCACTTGATTCTTATATGTACACATTAAATGTGAACTAAATGGCCCTATACATTCTATAATCTAGGCTGTATTTGCACAGTTTACTATCTCTTTTTGCAATATATGTCATTAACTAATTGTTGCATTCTGCGGTGGTTGTTCCTTAACTTGCTGCTAAACAGACAGTGTTACAAAGAGGATGGGAGCTCAAAAAACCCAGACTGCCCTGTGTGTAGCAAATCCCTGAACAAGCTGGCTCAGCCTCTGCCTATGGCACATTGTGCCAACTCCCGACTAGTCTGCAAGATTTCGGGGGATGTAATGAACGAAAATAATCCTCCTATGATGTTACCAAATGGATATGTCTATGGATACAATGTAAGTGTTGAAATCGATGACTTACTGAAGTCTAAAATAGCAGTGGTTGTAAAACTTTCCATATCAAAATAAGAGCATATAAACTCAGTCAGGAAGCTAGAAGTAGCTTCTATATTAACAGAAGCAAAGTAACTTGCAGTAATTTTTAAAGGACTGTATATTTATGTGATTAAATTGGTCTTTTAAGAAGCCAGCATCTGATTGACTACATGAATTTATAACATGAAAACAAATGGCATTGCAAATCTTTCCCTCTGGAGAGTGATAATGTAGAATAAGTAACTTCTATGGGCAAAGATATTGTGACCTCAGACTATAACATGTTTTTTTTTTTTTATTTACTGAACAGTTAAATAATGCTTTGAGTTACTGTTGTGAATGTTACCTTTTGATTTCACTCTTTTTCAGTCTCTGCTTTCTATTCGTCAAGATGACAAAGTAATTTGCCCAAGAACCAAAGAAGTCTTCAACTTCTCACAAGCTGAGAAAGTCTACATCATGTAGGTCCATAAAACACATGATGAAGTGCCGCTGGAATTTTGACACAGTGTATATTGGCATACCCTGTAAAGGGGGGGGCCTTAATGTGTGGCAAAGAAGCAAAACCTGCCTCCTTGGGGATCAGACCTGTCGGTGGCATTATTGTTTCTTGCGACCAAAGATCAATGAGCAACAATAAACACTCTTAAAAAAAAAAAAAAAAAAAAAGAGAGAGGAATTATGACTTAAGTTTGTACTTGAATAAAAACAAAAACAAATTTTGATTGTTAAGGTTTTGTAAAATAAGGTGAAAAATTGGACTCTTCTCAAAAGTATTCTCATCTTCTAAAGGATAACTTTCTTTAAAGATGGACACTTGCACTGGGGGGAAAAGCTACAACAGATTCGAAATTAAATCCATTTTTTTCCCTCTTTTTCACAATTGTCCAAGACCCTTTTGTTATCAAAGATTTCAGTACTACCAATATGTTCTCCTTTAAGCTCCTCTTTGCCTTCTTTATGATCCTCTCGTGAAGTAATCCTGAACATGAATTATGTAACTTATTTCCGTGGGAAGATATTGGTGTCTTTGACACAAGACTGGCTTCTCTGGAGGATCAACTAGGGACTGGTTTGAAGGAGTATGAAGTCTTTTTCCAAACCCAAATATTTTAAGGAGGTTGCATAAGTATCAAGAGGAACTGAGAACATTTCAGGCAAAATCCAATGCTTGTTTAAATGTTCTTTTTCCAGTCTACCATAGTGTTAAAGTCCTTCTAAAGTTATTAGTTATGTGCATAGGGTTCAATATGAAATCATTAGTGCTACTGCCTTATTTCTTGCTTTGAGAATGTACTCACATGAAAATGAGCTGGTATTCTTAAGTGTTGGGCGAAGTTTCTGAAGATGCCTTGCAGGATGATTACATAATTTTAGGGTCTAAATAGTATTCATTACTGAAACTAATAGTTCAATTTTAACAACTACAGAACACATCCTTATGACTTTTCAAAAGAATTAAACCATTGTAGTTTAAACAAAACCATATTGTAGAGGTTTGTATTTAGCGCTTATTTTTGCATGTTGATGTTGATTAGCTAATAAAAGATTGTAAATGTAAAACATGTTAATAAAAATTGTTTTCCATTTCTTGATTATATAAGATTAGAAAGCTGCTTTGTATTTAAATGTAAAAAAAACTAACTCTTTTAAAAGGAGTGCAACTAACAAGTGGGCTTTTTAGTGTTCTGCAAGATGTAAAAAAAAAAAAAAAAAAAAACCAAACCCAAACCAAAAAAAAAACAGCCGAAATACCACACCACAAGCATAAATGTTGTTCTTTGGGCTCCAAAATCAGAGCATCTCAGGCAAATAACTATTTTTGATTGAAACTTTTCATATATGAACAATACACTCCAATCTATATTCCTGTCCATTTTTTCTTTTTTTGTCGCTTTCTAGAAGACTGCCTAATGTCGTAGAGACTTTCTCGTAATAAAATTTTGTGGGAGATGCTAGGTGTGGGGTTTTGATGTGTGACTGAGTGCTTTGAAGAATGCTAACAAAGCATAGTGGAGGGACCACAACTTCTTGTGCTCATGTTCAACACTTATGTAAACCAGATGTATCAGCCACTCTGAAACTGTAAATACAGTGGGATTTCCAGTGAGGTATAGCTGAAAAGGTTCCATTTTCAGTAAGCATACATCATTTATTGATGCTTGGGAACAGGTATATCTGGAACACTGCAGAGCTGGCGGCTTGGCAGAGACCAGCATTCCTGCACTTACTGCTGGAAGGGTCTGTTTCTCTCACTGGGAATGGAAGTGAATTAAAGTGGCAGATTTAGCGATTTCTTAGAACAAAAGCAATGTGCCAAGAGTAGATGGAGGCAGATAATGAGAGAACTTCCATCAGCAACTGGAGTAATTGGCTATCAGTTAAGCAGTAAGTGATCTCTTCGCTCCTCATGGGGCAAGAGTTGAAGCATCATCAATGCAAAAGGGGAGAGGACATCACCCTGGGGAGCAGTGTTGCTGAAACCCAAGTGGAACAGCATCTGTTTTTCTTTGGCAGGCTATTCACAGTGTCCTAGCAGAAGGGCAAGGATAAGTTTGAGAATGGCAACCTCACTTTTTCCTACTATACAGAAATGTATAAAAGCCCAAAGCAGGGAGGAAGGGGTAGATTTCATACTAATGGTAACTTAGCAATTGTAGGGCATGGAAATCGTTGCTTTTGCCTAAGTACTAGTTAGCACTGTGGTTTCCTGAGATTTCAGCCCTTTTTGCTTTCTGAGGCCTAAGCAGAGTGGTGGAGAAACCCACGTTCCCAAAAAAAATGGTTTGGGAGGAGAGCAGCTGTCCTACAACAGGAGAGCCTCTGTTTATGGGAAGTGTCATTTCAGAGGGCCAGCTGCCAACATGAGGTCTGAGTCCCTGATGAAGTGTTATAAAGAAGGTCTTCTGGAAGGAGCCTTGGGGAGCTTCACTTGTTAGTTGTGATTGCATACTTTAGAAATCTGTAATCAAACAACCCACAGTGAGCGGTGTTTGATGCAGGCAGTTGCAGCTTCCTGGCTGACCCCTGTGGACTGTCCACTATGTGCACCTTTAGGTTGGCTTTCATTCTCAGGCTTGCTCTGGCGTGGCTTTAGAAGCCTTCCAGCTTTATGAGGGTCAGAAATGGTGGCAGGGATGGATTGCTTTGGTGCAGCCTGGACTCGTGGTTTGTATTCCCTGACTGCTGTCTCTGCAGCCTTGTGCTCAGAATCCAACAGAGGTTCATAGCTCATATCGTGGGTGGCTTCAGACATCAACAACAGTATGTGACTCAGTAAGTACAAACTTACTGCCTGTAAACACTATTTTAATAACGGTTCCCTCACTGCATTGATTCCTGCTGAGAGAGGATTTTGGAAGTATGGTTTGTATCACATTGATGGAGGTGGGGCAGGGTTAGAGGCTTTCCTCAACAGCTGAAAGTTTAGGTAAAGGTCTTGTTAAACCTGTCTCATTCTAGCAATATCTTGCATAGCAGTAAGATTGTAAAATATAGGATGGGGGATCAGTTATACAGCCTGACTGTAACCAGATGTGGAAACTTGCAACAAATACAGCCATAACCTGCTGTATAGAAACCAGGTCTTTTCTGCCAGTTGTGCATCTTGTCATGTTACTGGCGGAGCCCGAGTTTCATATCAATCCACAAGTGGCCATTAGCTACTTTAGATGAGATTCCCAGTTGTTTTTTTATGGATAACCTGCATCATCTAAGTGCCTGGTAGTATGCTGAAGTGGAAGACAAAAGATGATCCATTTATTTCCTTAAGAGTACAGGTTACTGCCTGTACAATGAAGGACATCTTTTTGAAATAGAAGAGGTTGATTAGTAAAGCGAAGAAAAACTCCTCCCAAGATCTGGCTGAGATGTAAATAAACAGTGTCCTTTACTGTGGTGTTTTTTCAGCCTTGCCAAGCAATTTAACAGAATGAGACTCGAGGCCCTGGATTTTGGTGATGGTGTTTGAAGGCTGTTTGAAGGCAACAACAACCCAGTTGTGGTTAAGACAGGTTTGATTCCCACAGTTACACAGAGGCTGAGAATTGCCTTATCCTTTCCTTTTATTTGTTGTGGTCCAAACCCCTAGTCTAAATGCTGAAGATCCTCCAGTACTGCAAAAGGAGAGAGAGGTACTGGTACCTGTTCGCGATGCCATGGCTTTCTTCGATACCTGTTTCAGCTTGAAGTATTCCATTACCTACCAGGCTGAGAAGGGTTCAAGATGTTGAGATCACACCACTTTGTATGTAGGAAGTAGTGAAGCTGATACCATGTTCAGGCAAAATACTGCGCAGGAAGATTTAAAGACTGATGGGCTGGTACAGTTTTGGGGTTTTTTTTAATATCATAAGCATGTCCTTTCCTACCCATTAATAAGATTACTTCTTGGAAAAAAAGATGATGTGGGAGAGGAAGAATGAGGAAATTCTGTACAGCTGGTAATCTGCCAAAAAGAAGCCTTTGAACATTCTTAGTAGACCACTGTTCCAGGGAAAAAAAGTGATACTTTGGCTTTCTTTTTTCATGCATCAGATAGCCTGAGCAGAGTGTGTTGGGAGACACACCAAGCACTTTATCAGGGCATGCTCTGAGACTCGTGACTATGCTGTGATCTTGTGCACTGAGTGTCCCGTAGCACAATACAGAGCTCACCTGGTATAACAAAATGAGTATTTCAGTCTCTTCTGTCCCGTTTTTCCATGTAATATAATGAAGTCTCAGATTCTGCTCAGCATGTAATTTCTTCCTCCTGTGTCCTGAAGTCTGCAGCACGATTAACACTCTGTCCCAGCAGCAGCCTAACGGGCCTTTCTGGCTTCCGTTTCAATCTTGTGCTCCTTAGGCCAGTTTTTGGTTGTATTCTCCAGCACAGTCCACCTTGACTGCTAATTTTTGGGGTTTACCTGGCTCTGTGATATGACTTTCTAGCGTTTGGTACAAATAATCTGCGTCTTTAAAGACAAAACCAAGCTTTAGTGACAATGTGCTGTCCCAGCCGTTTAGCTCCAGGCTTTCTGCATTAGTGCACCAAATAAACTCCATCCCAGATGAACAGGGTAGTTGATCAAATCTGATCTTTATCTGATTCTTGTACAGTTAAATTGCAAGTTGTTTCTTCTGGTCACTGAATGCTGTTGTAACTATTTGTTTCTCTTTGACGATGAGGGGCATCTGCAGGTTAGATAATGACCAAGATCTCCTGGCCATGGTGCTTTTCTGAAGATTCAGTGCCTAGCTGGTCCTGCAGTATCTGTAATTCTCAGTCCCCCTGAAAGGCAGCATCTTTATTTATTTATTTTAAAGAATTGGCCCTCTTAATTAACTTTTCTTGAAGTTTTCAGCAGCTCAGCTTTCTCTTGGTTTTAGGAATAGATCTAGGATGGGCAAAGGTGGACAGCAGAATCTTCTTACCTCTTTACTAACATATGTAGCCAGGTGGGTTCTCTAAGTAGAATAAAGTCTCTTTGGCACACAGTCAGGGGAAGAAAATCTGCACTCGTGGCCATCAAGAGGGAGAGGGAAGCTACAGAGTGCAGATATTGTTGGATGTGAGGGCTGAAGGGATTTTTTGGTATGATAGCTAGAGAGCTAACACAAAGTAGCTCTATGTTATAGCTGGATTTTCGAAGACTTTAAACGTGTATCTGAGCTAGTCATCGAAAAAAACTCCTCTTAGGAGAGCTAGTCCCGATTTCAGTTTGAACTGAAGTGCTAAGACTCTGTAAACAGAAATGCTTCGTTTCAAAAATTAAATTATTCCTTATCATTGCTAGCTAACGACAAGCTGATTTCATTGAGGAGCTCCCAGTTTTGAGTAAGATATTTCAGACTCCACCATAAAATCCTGCTATTTGACCATGTTAAAATTATCCAAGATCTGTATCCTAAGCCAGAGGAAATCATCTGTAGGGTAATTGGCACTGCAAGAAGAACCATAGGAAATAGTAGAACAACAAGAAATAGAAAATGCTGGTGAACAAGAAAAGCTCTTTATTTTGACTTACTAAAAATGAGAACAAGAGTCAGGGTAGAGTTGAGAAATGCTATCAGACAGCTATTTTTCAAAGAGATTAAAATAACCGCACAAGTTTTTTAAAATGCAAGTAAGGGGGAAAAATTAACATGAAACTACTGTGTGGTAGTAGAGATCCAGACTTGATCACAAAACTAAATCCAGCGCCTTGCTGCTTGCTCCTAATAAAGATGGCAACGTTGAACACTGGTGGGTGGGGTGGAGAGGGAGATGATACACTGAGAAAAACTGAAATAACGTGGCAACGTGGAAGTGAAAAAAAGTGTGCGCAAGTTATAGGACCCAAGTGATTGCTCTGCTGGAATTGTTAATTGTTCAGATCTAATGGAAAGAAGCTGTTCCAGTATCCAGCCGGGGGGGGGAGGGTATCACATGAATGGAGAGCCTCTACTGTAGTCGCTCTTTTTAAGGGCAGGGGAGAATAAAATTCAACGTGAAGGATAACTGTAAGTGAGCATGAAGGGGAGATGTTTACTGAGGATAATTATGCCATACCACCCTGATGACAACTGTTGTTAAGATGAGTCTTCTCAGACAAAATCCAGGTGCAGTGCAGTGTTACGCGTGATGACATCAGCTAACAACTGGAGAAGATGGGAATTACAGATTGCATGAGGATCTGGCTAAGGGATATAGGATAAAAGGTAGTGTGAAGGGCAGAGTAACTGATGGGGTTCCTCAGGGATCTATCGTGGAGCTGATACTAGTTGTCATTACTGATGTTCCACAATAAGCAGGAAATGTGCTGATGGGACAAAAACAGTAGAGAGCTTCAGCCCAGAGGATACTGGAATATTACACAGGAAGAAAAACAGGTAACCTTGAGGAGTGGACTAACAAATAAATGACATTGTTTTAGCACTAGAGTTCATTCAGCTGTCTATTAGGACCTCACCTGAAAGAGTCCTCATTACACACCGTGAGCAGGTGATGTGCTGCATCTTTGAAACAGAGAAATGCAACCCTAAAATGGTGCCACCATCGGGATGAAGGAGCGAGGGCTGCAAAGAGGTTTGGTGCTCCTTTGCTGGAAGCCAGAGTACAGTCCTGCTTGCTCACGTCCGTATCTCTTACACTGAAGCTGGAGCAGAGGGAGCACTGAGTTGGTCAGTGAAATGGAGCAGAAATCCCTTCCCAGCCCAGCTGGCTCAGGGTATGACATTTCCTTCATTCCCAAATTAGCGTGGAAAACCAAAGCTGGTTAAGTGGGGATAACACACAAGAGGCTGGAACCTACATCTGTACCTACTCCTTTGACCCTATTTCCTATCCTGTAAGATTAACTTTTATGTTGAGCATTTCTCAAGGAAATAGTTTTATCTACCCCACAGAGCAGAGGAGCAGATTTTCCCAGGGAGCTCATCTGAGTTCCCAGCCAGGACTTTTGCCTGACAGAGCCAGAAGGAAGAATGAGGAGAGAAAGATGATAAAGCCTATTCACTTCAGGACAAAAAGATCATTAACTAACTTCAATATTTTGTTCTCCACCCATGGAGATTAAGCAGGATCATATAGACAAATTCCCCAAAAGGAAATAAACAGATAATAAAATCAGTAGACAATTTCCTTTTCCTTCTTTGCAAATCACAGCAAGACAAATTGCTCAGAAGAGGCAAGACCAGAGCTGTGGGAAGTTCTTCAGGGTGCACGTGTGTACCCCATACAGAGATGTCTCCTCTGTTTAAAATAGCAGCTTTAGAGAATCAAAACATAGAAATATCTTATTAAAATTTGAAAGGGATTAGGGGGGAATTGGTCTTAGGAAAGCTCAAGTTGCCCTGGATGCAGTCATTAAGGAAAACATTACATAGGGCTCTACATTAATTCTTGCAGGTAGACCATCATCCTGGCGTTGTGCTGTGATACCCAGCTACCTTCTCAGCAGGAACTGGGCCCGCTCCCCCAGCTCCACCCCCTGCTGACAGAATTGCTGTGCAGGGGGGTGCAAACCCAACAGGCAGGTTTTGTACCACCGTCTGCTTGTTGCTGCCCCTCCTTATTTTGGAAGACTTGGTGTTTCCTGAGTATAAGCTGGTTTGCTACGTGAGGTGGGAGAAGAGGCTGTTTCTCCATGAGGACGGTGACACGACTTTCTGTTTTAAACTGTGCACGTTCAGGTCGCCGTCTCGTTGTCCTGCTCATCTGTGCACAGGATCTCATGGCCACCAGATCCTATTCATGGTCACAAGGAACATCAGTTTGTAGGGCTGACCTCCACCATAGCAAACAGAAGAATTCAGGCCGGGTGGTGAGGTGATGCACCAGCAGAGTGGCTCTGTGAGTGGGTGCTGGAGCAAGTGAAGAAGCGGCACTGGCTTGCGCTGTTTCTCTGCCAGCTGCAGACAGATACCTGAGCAGCATGAGGATATATGTTATGGAGAGAAGGGTAATCTGCAGCTCTGATCAACTCAGTCTAGTATAATATTCCCATTTCAGGAGTTTACAACCTGCTTCCAGACTCTTTTCTGGAGTCAGCATGAAGCTTAAGCAGAACAGGCTTGAAGTCTCTGGAGTCTGTAGATGGATCTTGCCCTCAAAGCACTTGCAACTTGACCATCCTCTGGGTACGGAGGGTGCCCAGAGCAGCTACGCTGCTAACCTGCATGTGTGGAAACCGAGACACAGCCAGCTCCAGGAGCAACCACCCTGGAATGGGACAAATAGCATCAAGTGTGTGATTTCATCTGGTTAGATCGTCAGACAGTGAAGAATAGATGGGAACTGATGTTGCTGATGCAAATCTGTTGGGTTTTTTTTTTTGCAGGAGCGCTTCGTAAATGTTGATCTCAGATCTACGTATGCTCTGATGATCCAGACTTTGTGGTATCTGTTTACTTTGAATTTCACTGTCATATCCATTGCCAGCTCTCTAGCTTCAGTGATGCATTGTTCTACCTCAAAAAACAGTGAATAAAAAGGGCGCTGTTTTTACAGGAGAGCTAATTACTCAGTTTAACTACTAGGTATAGAAAGAAGCACAGTAGCTACAGCTGAATTGCTATTTTGCTCCTCCAGTGAACAACACACCTTCTTTGACACACCTATCATGTCTTAATTTTTATAATTGGAAAGAATGTCACCTGCCCTGTTACGAGAGAAATTCTCCTACCCTTGGCCAAAACGTATTCCCTGTCTCTATGTTTGGAGCTCTACTCTCAGGAGGTAAAATTAAGAATTCCCCACTGAAGTAAGATTAGCAGTTGCTGCATCCAGAAATACCTCTCTTATTCTAAACCAATTAGCAAAGGATAATGACTGGTTTCTTTGCATCAGGAAACCATAAATAACATAGCCTGTGATCTCTGTGTTTGAGGATGTGAGATGCTCAATTAAATTTTGATCTGAATAAGGTCCTGAATTCCTTCCCTTCACACCTTGTATTTCCAGGAACAGCATGAAAAAAAATTAGAGTGCTGGTACCATTTTTGTCATCTTGCCTGAAGAAGCCAAGAAGAATCTTTGGGCCAACAAACCTAGCAGTGAACCTTCAGGTGTCTATTTAAAAATTATTATTGCAAAATAATACCTCCATCTAGGATCTGACAAGTTTAAAATTAATCTTTATTTTCATTATTTCACCCCACAAGAAAAAATCAAAACATCAGAATTGCTGTAGCAGCTAGAACAAAGATTATGGCCTGGTTATATACCGCAAGCAACAAACCAGAGCTTTGGGCTCCTCCAGAAAGCCTCACGCTCAGCTGAAGTGATACTAAAATGTGTAGCCTAAAACGTAAAGTCTCATAGAGCAACAGGTTCCTGAATATTCTAAAACTCTGTGCAGATCCATTAAATATACCGGATCAATGGATCAATTCTGTTAAAATCCCAAAGACTAAAAACGCAACCTCATAACTCCCTCTGCTCCAAGCAGTCCTCCCTGCTGTGGACAGTAAGAGGCACTGCTCTTACGGTTTCCACCATTAGAGGAACCTTCCTATCGCCCTCATCTGTCCTTAGGTAATGGAGTCTTGAAATTGGGAACATTCTCAGAAACTTACAGTAGTTGCTTTTAACTCGAGGGCTTTTCAAAGTGCCATAATATCCCTTTTATTCAACTGTGTTTGCAAAATACTCTCCCTCTATCCTGTCCTCTCTCCGGGATCCACCGACAGCTCCGTAGCAGGAATAGCCAGGGCTCCTGCTTTAACAACATTTGCTGTCTAACTGAGCCACCAGGTTTTTCATGTCCTGCCACCTCTGTTTTGTGTAAATAGTCTTCTCCATAACTTAATGCCTTCCAAAAGAGCCAGGAGTAATATATCTAGTGTCCTGATTTTAGATGTCGACTCAAAACTATTTACAATCCAGAGCTGTTTGGTTAGAACACATCTGTCAGAAAAACATCATCATGAGACAGAGAATCTGTTTCCTCACTGGTAAAATATGTGCCTGGTTTCCAGTTTGAATTAATCTTTTGTTTCTTGTGTTTTTCACTGCTATACTCAAGATCATTTAATATGTGATATTTTTCCCTGAAGATCCTTTTATTTTATGAAGAAGTTACCTCTCAATTTTGTTTCAGATAATTATAACTGATTTAAATCTGTACTTACAGGCACCATTTCTTTTCTGCAGTTTGTTCTTGTACCCTTCCTATATATCACTGATTTTTTTTAAAGGACTTTGGAAAATTTATATTATTCTAGTATAGGCCATGCCCTAATGTCAGCTAAATGCCCATTACTTACAGCTTTTCATGATTGCTCTGAAACTGTTTAACCCCGCTGTTGCCACGGGATGATTCAATAGGACATAGATATATTCGAAATAAGCTGGTGGTCCTGAAATAGTGAGGCCTGCTGATTTTTCTAAGCAGTAACTCCAGAACACGGGTCAATGTTAAAGTATTTCTGTGCAGTTCGAAGCCAGATACCTATGATATTTTTGAAGAGACAACACAGTGTATTTTTGCAACGTATGCATTTGTTTTCCGAACCACCGCAAACAGCTTTTTATTGCACTGTTTAAAACAGAGACCAAGCAGTGATACAAGCATACGGAGATGAGAGAAATCATATTGATTGTTGATAATTTGGATTCCTTGTTTACAGTAAGTAAACTTATGCTGTGTTTACACACATGTAAGTGGACTTCTCAGCGTTCCCATCATTTCCTCTGGAGCCACTTTAACCAAGCTGCGGTTATGGTGCCCACGGCAGCATTTTGGCAACTCAGTTGTGATTTCAGTTCACCGTCATTGGCCTTTCAAGAAAAAGCCACTTCTCTGCCAGGTGCAGTTATTCCAGGTTTAATACGAAAGGGAAAGAAGTTTTTTCACCAGCTTTTTGGTGCAATCAAGCTTCATTAATTTCTTAACAAGTGCAAATATCTTCTTTTTTTTAACTGGCTTAAGAGTTGGGGGGGTGGTGTTGGTGGTGGTGGGGTGGTTGTTTTGGTTTGGGGGGGTGGTTGTTTTGGTTTGGGGGGGTGGTTTAATTTGTGTTGGTGGCTTTTTTTTGGAGGCTGTGCGTTCATATAAAAGGCAAAGTGTGCCCCTAGAAACTTCTAATGCTTCTGTGTCTTTCTGAAAGTTTTACTACATCCGTTTTCCCCTATAAGCACAGGGAATGCAGCGAGTCGTTCAGCTTGGAAAATACATCCACCTTCAGTGCTTTCTCAGAGAGAAGTGTTCTCTTTTTAATTGTCATTAAAAGTAGTTTCCTTGATGTGACACTCAGGAATACATTCTTCAAATTAAATCTGTTCCTTGCCTGTTTTATTGCAAGACTCTGATCACGTCAAAGACTCTGATCTGTTTAAAGACTTATTGCTGGTCTGGAAACAGTGTGGCCTTGCACATAGATAGAACATGTAACAAGAGAATATGTGAGAATGCATTGTGAGTGGAGTTCTTAAGCAACATTATATATATATATGAATATATGTATAGGTAAATACAATGTGTGACATCAATATTTATGTGGCATATGCGTACATATTATTTATATATGCGTGTGTGTGTGTACAAATAAATATACTGTAATTTCCACCTTTGATTGCTGAAAAACCCTGGGCACTTGGATAACCTCCCATGTCACCCCTAAGCTTCTGGATCTGGGATGCCAAACCCATCGCCACAGGTCGCTGCTGCAAGCCCGTAAGTTCAAATCCTATACTTTAAAAAAAAACACAAACAAACAACAACAACAAAAAAAAGAAAATAAAAGAAAACAACCTGCTGATGGTGAAAACGATGTGCTCCCTTGCAGGACACGTTCAAAATACCGAGCAGGATTTCTAAGGCGGTGCTTTTTTTTTGCAAGGAGAGCCACCTCAGCCCCACCTCTTGCCTCGCCGGGCGGGCTACAGGCTTTCCTGCATTGCCATCTGCTGGGGGCTGCGCCCAAACGCAGCCCCGCCGCCCCCGCCGCCCCGGCCGCCGGCAAGCGGGGGACCCGACGGGCAAGGGACCCGCTCGGAGGGGATGCGGGATGCTCCCCGCATCTCACCGCCCCTCCTTCAGTGAGCCCCGTCTCCAGCCGGCCTCCTGCCTGCGGGCTAAAAACCGGCAGAAATGCCGTGGGCTTCTTACGTCGGGGCGAAGAAATATAATTTGTGCGTATCATTAGCCAGGAGCACTTTTGGTGAAGGGCGAGGAAGCTCAGAGCTTTCTAAAGTTCACTCTTAACTGAAAATGTGAAGTACTTTATACTTCTCATAGCCCTGTGAGCTTAAATAATCAGTTACATCTTTTTTTTTTTTTCCTAAAAAAGATATAATTTTAGAAAAATTTTTTAGCTTAAATAAATAAAATAATTTCTAAATAAGTTCAGAATTTTTTTTTCCCTAAACAATCAGGAAGCTGTGCCTCCCCGAGGCTGTGCCTCTTTCACGGCTCTCCTGGTTTGAGCAACACAGGACTAATTTATCTTCTAATACTTGGGAAGACTGCACTTTTAGAAGACACTAGTGTCTGAATTTGTGAAAATATTTACTTTATAGCCAGCTATGGTGTGTGGTTTTCCAGGTCTCGGTGTTTTCGAGCTTGCCAGGTTCAGGGATGAGGAGGAGCGAGACCCGGGCACTTGACCCAAGCTGGCCAACAGGGTTGTTTCATACTGTGAACATCACATTCAATATAAATTAGAAAGTTTGCTGTGAAGTTCTCACTCTCCCTTGATGGCTGCATTCCTGAGAACTTTGTGCCCCAGTGCTGGACCCCTGAGGCCTTCCCTTCCTCCCAAAGCCATAGCACTTGCGAGTGTCCGACATTTGCTGTCCACTGCTGGGAGTGCACAGCTTCCTACTGATAGAATTGGCTGAGTATAATCTTTGCATATTCTGTATTCATATCAGGATCAATATTGGTTCTTTAGTGCTATTAATGTTAATAATCTAATCTTATTCTCTTAAATCTGTTTATATTTCAACCCTCAGGTTTGCTTGTTTTTTCCCAATTCCCCTTCCCGGGTGGGGAGGGGTCATGGGGTGATAGAATAATTGTCTAAACGACAATAAATTGTTGTGAGCTCTTCAAACCTTAACAGCGGCCATGTAGGAATGCAGTGACAAAAGCAACAACAGAATATTTTCTGTGATTTAAGATGAAAGAAGGCTGTCAGCGTTACCAAGCTCAGACCGCTGTTGGCAGCGCAGTGTCCTCTACTATCCCTATAAATATATCTTGTCCATTTGATATTACTGAGTGCCAGTTTTGTGTTTAGGTTAAAACAAAACAAAACAACAAAAAAAGCCAGTTTCCTAGAATTCAAGTTAAATGACCTGAAGCACAACTGGATGTTCAGAGCTCTGCAGGCTCGTGCCAGAGGTTGTTGATGGGGTCGCTCCAGAGCAGACTTGTGCATATCCGCAAATCATAGATTCACACAGATTCTGCCAGAAAAATGTCTCACCCTGGCTACGTTTTACTGATGTATCAATAACTGACCCATTTTTTCTATGGAAGAAATTATTAGGGGATCAAAAAGGCTGGTCTTTCATCTACTGTCCCTCTTGGAGGGGTTGACCTTTATGCCGCTCTCTTAAGAGGAAGTCAAGAAAACTTTGTGTATAGTTTACTGAGGCATATTCTCTGCCACTGCTTTTTCAGTATTTGATATCATTTTACTGTTATGACTTGTGCAAAGAGGAAAAGTAGCAATGATTCACTTAAGAGCTTTTAATGCTTGCACGAAACAAGCTGAAACACAGAATACGGGTGGCTGCACGAGTAACACCACCGAGCTCGCTCTAGGGCAGGGATGTGTTGCTGGAGGTGCTGCAGCTCAGGGGATAGAGTCAGTGCTCCAAATTCTGCACTCAGTTTTTCTGGGAGGATATTGCATGGTCTTCTTAAAATCAACTTATTCTTCATATATGTAGAATGTATCTGCAAGTTTTGTTCCTCACCGTATTTAGGTTCAATTGCCTAAAAGTTTGTGCAACATTTTGGGAGTCTTAGTAGTGCACAATATAAAAGAATAGCTGTGTGTTGGTCAGTGGGACTGTCATGATGCACTTCCTGCAGAAACGGATGGCACACCAAAGGGTCCTAATATATGAAACACGAATAAAAATTTTCCCATTCTGTTCCTACTTACATATTGTAGAATCATAGAATGGTTTAGATTGGAAGGGATCTTCAAGATCATCCTGGTTCCAACCCCCCTGTCATGGGCAGGGACACCTCCCACTAGACCGGGTTGCTCAAAGCCCCATCCAGCCTGGCCTTGAACACCTCCAGGCATGGGGCATCCACAACTTCCCTGGGCAATTTGTTCCAGTGCCTCACCACCCTCAGAGTGAAAAATTTCTTCCTAATATCTATTCTAAATCCACCCTTTTCCAATTTGAAGCCATTCCCCTTTGTCCTATCACTACATGCTCTTGTAAACAGTCCCTCTCCAGCTTTCTTGTAGACAGCCTTCCGATACTGGAAAGCTGCTATAAGGTCTCTATATTGAACCACAGATGTGCAAAACACCTCCTTAATAGCATAAATAAATAAACGGCTCCAGACAGTTCACAACACTTGCTACCTTCTTTTCTAGACACTTCCTTCTTCCTTTTTGTTATACTTCAATATTTCCTTCTCTCTCGAACTGCTGTCTTTGCGCTCTATTTTTGTTCCAACTACCTCGTAACCTCCTCAAGGCAGGGACTTTCCTTCTGCCTGCAAAAGCTGACCTGTATAAATAATCTCTTCATAAAGACAAAGCGTTCTTTTATTGTAACAGTAAAAGAAATTCCCTAGAAAAGCTTGGTTTGATCCATGTGGCTTTCCTGCTTGCTGCTCATAAAAGATGGAAATACCAAAAAGGACCAAAGGCCGAGAGCATGCTTGTTTGGGCACTCTCCTGGTGCTGAGGGAATACAGTGGATTTTGACAGATGACTGAGGACTCACTCCTGTGAATAAGTGATGGCAATATTGCTGCGGGTTCAAGCTACCTGGTGCACAAACAGGACAAAGAAACCTGAAATGGAAAACCGCTGATCGGATGGTGTTTGTGCAATGGTGTGCAATGGCTGGGTGACACATGCAGCCCCACTGCCTGTCCATGGCTGACAGCGATGACAACAGTTTCACATCAGGAATGGACTTCATCACTACCATTTTAACTGGAGGCAGCGCTACAGCTTTTAGCAGCTTCAGAGCGGTTCTCTCCTTTTCCACATCCTTGGGAAAAGAAGGAAAAAGCAATTCCTTTGGATCTCTGAAACCACAGCTCTGTACAGTGTCTCATTTGGACAAACCAGCTTGAGTGACCACAGTTCTATTACAGGCTGTGGCTTTCCAAGGGTGGGACAGCTCAGACATCAGGCAGAAAGAGCTTCAGAAACGCACCATCAGTGAGTCAATGTGACACCCAAACCAGTCTCTTTAAGTTATTTAAGAAACTTCTGCTAACATCATATGTTTGAAAGCGGTCCTATTTGCATACATGTGAAAGTGGCACTTCTGTATGATTTTCACTTCCAGAATTTGGGTTGGACTTCCTCTTATTGGAAGGTTGGGGTTCTTCTCTTCCTCTGCACTCTCCTTTTCTACATGTTAACAAACTTCAAGCTCCTCCTTTTCTGAACCACCTGATCTGAGTCCTGCCTTAAAGGCTGGTATCCTCCAGGTCCCCAAAGACACCTCCTTGCAGTGCAATGAGATGCGTCTCAATCTTCTTTGGGTGCATTAATGTAGAAATATTAACTTGCGATGTGGACACACAGAAAAAACACAGAAAAAACGCTCATTAGGTTCCAGTTAGAGTCTACATAGATCTTTCCACAGAGGAAAAAGCAATTTACCTTCCCTGACACTAGTCAAGTGCATCAATGTTGGTGTGCAGTTTCAGGAAATACTGTAGGATCATTTTTAAAAATTATTCTAGACATGAATATAAGCTACGTGTAGCAAGGTGCTCCTTGATTTGTGATGGTTCTCCTACAGCTATTCCTGCTTCATCCAACTTACAAATGGTTATTTAATTAGTGATCTAGACTGTACAGAGCAGGTTCATTCATCTCCTCTTATGACAGAATTATAAAATGTTACAACAGGCCAAAGTATTGTCACAGTCAATATTTCACACAATTAGAGGAGGTCGCCAAGTATCTTTGGCCTTGCATTATTGATGGTTTAATGAATAGACTATTTCTCCTTTGAGAACATCTGTTTAAATATAGTCCTTACCCCTTATGAGGTAGTTCAGTGCTTTCAAATAACTGTTATCCTTTTGCTCAAATCAAACCAGTGGTTAAGCATCTATTTATTCATTTCACATGGAAGGTCAGTATTTTCTTTGCAACCCAACTGGCACAAACTCTGTGACAATTTAATATCAGTGTTTATTGTGTTTCTGCATCTTCAGGCCTGAAACCAAAGTTATTTTAACTCCAAATTATTTGTGGGGAAGCTTTTTTGCCCAAGTTCCATTTTGGCAGGAAAATAAACCCTCCTTTTTAATTTCATATCATTAAGCTGAATACAGCTATCTCAAAAGTTCAGTGGGGTTTCTTTCTGCCTGACATGTTCTTCTATTGTGAAGTTGGAAAACAATCCAAGGCACAGAATCATCTAGTAAAATAGTGGAACTGTCTCCTGCCTAGATTTTTCTTTTATAAAAAGTCTACACTAGAAAATTTAGTATTACACAAAAGTCTGAAACAATCCTTCCTAGAGCCATCAGTTTGACCTTTTAAATTTGTGATGGAACAAATGACTCTTCTTTAATGTAAGAACTCCCAGACTCAAATAATTGGCATCAATGGACAAAATTCCGGAGTTTTCTTTGCCTATGTATTTGGCCAAAGATAGCAGACCAGTTGGAGGTGATCTCGGGACAGACCAACTGGTCATGCCTGGAGATATCCTGTAGGAGAACATTTCCATTGCAAATGCCTCTTGCCAATGAGGATAGAGTTGGGATCCTGGAGAGGCCATGGACAGGACAGTACTTCTGGAAGAGTCTCTGCTCCTGCAAGGTATCACTCATTTTGGAGAACAGTGCACAAAGTGTAACTGCATTGGTTTTGCCGACCGCTCAGCACAGAGGTAAGAAATGCAACTTCTGGAATCAACAACCTGTCACGATCCACAATACGAAGTAGCAGACTCAGGTTTTGCTGAAACCAGGTGTAAACTGATAGTAACATTCAACCCTGAGGCTCTTATGGGGTATCAGGTGGTATTTGGTTCTGCCTCTGCACTCCACAGTGTCCTGCATTCCCCTATGCTGAACAGTCGTGTCAGGGAAAATCAATGCAGTGGTTGTGACTTTTGCAGCTAAATGAATTCTTTGGTGTCCTGGCTTTCTTCAGCCTTTTATCAGGTTGCTCCAGATGAAGAGAGTATGGAAATACTTGAATGGTGGATATTTACCATGTTCATTAAAAAGAAGGGGAAACTCAGCAACTTGAGCAAAAACAATTTTATGTAATTGATTTTTTTTTAAAAAAATTAAATAGCTTAGCTCTCACTGGGATTTGCCTAAGGGACTACCATGAATGAGTCACACAACTCAGCATACATTCATCAACTGATTCCTTGCAAAACCATATGGCTCCTTGCGACGATTTCTTTAAACATTATGCATGGATATGAAATTGGTGCCTTTATAGATGTTAAGTATGTTGCTTGAGGCTCATTTTGAAATACTGTTTCTAGATAGTACAGCAATGCTAATTTTGCAAGCAATAACCTAATAGAAAGCAGTTGTTCAGGCACTTTCAATCAAATTAAGAAGAGAAATAGAAAAATGAGAAATATTAAGAGAGTAAACTGATCTAAACTTTAAAGATGAGCTGTGCCATTGTGTGTCGCTTTCACATGGAAATCCATTTAACTTGATGGAAGGCAATGAGTAAGGGAGAAACATTAAGAAGTATGATGGCATTGGATTCATGCATCGAATCAGAAATAACGGAACCACTGTAAAATGTATATATTCATTAACTGCAGTAAATTTATTTGAAAATATGAGTTCATTGCTTGTAGAAAGTTTTTAATGATGTCTTCCCTTAACAAAGGAGCCAGTAGAGACAGCTGCAACACCAGTTCACATACATTACCTCCAACACATGCCTTAACTGTGGATTAATGGAAATACCATTCAAGTATTCAGTTGCAAACAGATATTTTAAACATCTCTTTTCTTTAGGATATTCAAAGCGGGCACCTGCAAGGGCTTGATATTTCCCAGTGGTTAGGTGGCACGTTCAGAGATGGGGGCCTGCAGAACATTTTTAACTGAGCACCCAAAACCGAAAGCAGGTCAGGCACTGCCAGGAGTGAATCCAGCGCAGCCCCACCACCTCCAATAACTGAACCACACTTGTGTGGCTGGTGCAAAGGGAGAGCAGAATACAGACAAATCTTTTAATCTCTCTCTCACCGTAGGTGACCCTAAGGGGAGCAGGACACATGCCTGTGACATGCCCTTAGAGCACAGCTGCGTGCCGAATAAAGTGCTGGATGCTTTCCTGAGCATGGGAAAAGACAAGGGAGTACTTTGGTTAACCCCATTATCCGACTGCAGCAGAATACATACTGTGCTTTAAGGGTGAGACCCAAGCAGGTAACACCCCCTTGCTATGCTCAGTTCCTCAGCTTCTCTTACTGCTGTGATCCTTCATCAACTTCTCTCTTCATAAGCTGACAGGTTACCTATAGCATTTTTCAAGCACTCTGAGGTTCTCAAGTGGAAGGTATCGTATAAACATAGTTATGCTCTAATACTCCCCCTGAAAGTCCTGACAACCCGGGTCTATTCACCATTGTGTTTCCTTGCAGTTTTTTATATATAAAAGTAGCGTTTTGCTAGGGCTACACAGTAACAATCCTCTCATCCCTGCACTATTCTAAAGCCAACATAATTTCCAGGTGCTGCAAAGTGGAGGAACCTTCCCAAAGAGAAAATCCATCGTTTACACCACTGGAAGCCAAATGTCACAAAGCCCTGGGGAAAAATACTATAGCTTTGGTGAGGCAGTACTGGACTGCGGTTGCTTATTTAATCCTTCCACCATATCCTTGCATCTGCAACCTACAAATCCATGACAAGAAGCTCAAATTGTGTTCCACGTGGTGTATAGAGGTCCCACATCAGAAGCTATCGCGGAAGGCTCTACAGACCCTTAGGCTCTGGATAGCAGCACCTACTGAAGAAAATTCACTTTCCGATGCAGAACTGAGGAGGGAGCAGGTTGCGGGGTGCCACGAATGGGGCCTGGTTCCCCGCCTTCCTCGCTCTATTGGCTTCTTAGATGGAGAAGGCTGCAGGCGGAGGGAAGAAGCAGGAGGCCGAAGGCTGGACACAGCTCCGAGGAATCCCCACTGTAAGGCGTGAAGGCCGGGGGGCTCCACTCCCCACGCCTAATCGGTCACCACCTTCACCCGGGGGGGGTTCTCCCAGG
>VZSZ01001657.1:53225-117821 GCA_013398815.1 Ibidorhyncha struthersii | reverse complement strand
CCGTCACCCCCCTTTTCTCTGTTCTCAGGTCTTCAGATGAACATATCAGCCATGCCTATCACCTGCTGATGACACGGCTTAACGAGGAGCACGCCGAGATGCGCTTCTCGGCTTTCCAGATCGTGCAGGAGTTGTTCACCCGATCCCATCAATTCCGGACGCTAGTTATTTCCAATTTCCAAGAGTTCTTGGAGCTGACGGTGGGGATAGACCATGAGCAGCCTCTTCCCCCACCCAGAGAGGTGGCACAGAAACTGAGGAAGGCAGCCATTAAGTCAGTGCAAGACTGGCATGAGAAATACGGAGAGGCCTACAAGAAGCTTTCTCTGGGATACCACTTCTTAAAGCAGAATAAGAAGGTACTCTGCGTTTTTCCTTCCTGTTTTCAGTTGATGATCTCTAGGAGATGTTTAAAGCAAGGAAACCAACAAATATAAAAAGAAAGCTGTTGGAAAGGACCTTGTCTTTAGGAGGCATCCTGTTGACCACAGTCTTTGAAAGACAGATCCCAGACTCTCTGTTCGTCTTGCAGTATTGTAAAATTTCAAAAACTCCAGGCTTGTACTGAGAGCTGGACTCAACTAGCCTTTTCTCAGGGTGTGAAAAGTATTGCTTACCAGTAGGCTTTCACCCACTGATTCCTACCTGAAGCCCCGAAGTCTGGTGTTTTTCGAAGGGAAATAATGGTTACACCTTAAACTAAGGATAACCAGCTACTAAGTCTTTCTATGCCGGTTTAAACTAGCCTGATTTCTGTACTGAGCTGTCCCGTTCTAGTTTCCTTTCACTGTACAACAGAGACGGTAAGTGTAGGTGCTAGCTCCCCTCAGCTGCGGTGTTACTGTGTCGTTCAAGAAGTTTTATTAAAGAGAAATTTCTTGTGTGTAAACACTTGCTTTTAGCTTCTTTAGCCCTTGCTAAAGCCCTTGCTTTAGCCCTTCTAGGCTTCGAGTTACGATGTTTTGAACATTCTCCTTTACTGTAACCTCTTTGGAGGTGCAAATAATGAAATTGGGAATGCTGTTCTAGTAGTCACACTATCTACAATGCTAATATCAGGCTTTCAATAAACATTGATTCTCTTTCTCTTCAGAAAGGCAGATGTTCAGTGTTCCTAACAGTAGATCAAACCCCTTTGTGATACATGATGTATTTCTGCTGTTCTGGTTCCATACTAAGCTAATAGTGTACCCAACTTGTATACTTGTACTGTGTTCTTTTTCTATACAATTTTTGGTGTCTGGTCACAAAAAGTGATTGTCTTTGAATCTTCCCTTATTGTCTTCTTTAATAAAGAGGAAAAAAACCTCAACCAAACAACCTAAATGAAAGTGACAAGGAGAAATGCAAGACTGAGACGAGGGAGCTTTAAGACATAATACAGTTTCACTAAATCAAACATGCAAGTGTACAAGTCTGCTGAAATGTGGCATGTCTGTCTGCTCTTGTGGTTTAAGGCTGCTCCCCATATGCAAACAGTGATCACCCAGTCATATATTTGGGATACTAAGCTACCCAGCAAGGTTGGCTGTACTATTTTCTAGAGTAGCTGAGTTTGAGTACTTCTAGAAACATTAGTACCAATAGAAAGTCATGTAGTTTGTACTTAAAGAGTTGAGATAAGCCAGCTGACCTAACTGGCCTTTTTAATACTTGAAACATGGGAAACAACCACAAGATTTCAGGAGGTATTTGTACTTTCTAGTAGTAAAGTACACTTGCTGTTCTGTTTTACAGGTTTGGCATGGTAGTATAGGGCAACTTGAGTTTGTGTGGTTTGTATGTGTGGTTTGTGGTTGTTGAGTTTGGTTTTTTTAATTATCACCAAAATCACCTTATAAACAGTTGGTCAGAAGGTGACAACTGCTGCCTTTTTAGGGTGTAAACCTGGAGAGCTACCCACTGTTTTAATGTTAGTAGGTCTATATTAGTAGGTACCAAGTATGTACCTATATAACTGTTTGAGAACAAATATTTCAGTATATCTGAAAATAATTGTTTTCAAACTCCTGTCTTAAAAAAGAAGAAGGGCGAGGGGGGGGATATTTCAAATATTTCCAAATGTTTGCATATTTAGGCAACTGAGTCACATTATAGTATCTTTGCATTTGAGGAATGCGTGGATGGAATTACAGAGTGAACTGCAGTTATGGAGCGAACAGGATTTGGGGTAGCTCAATATAGAATATCTTATTGCTGTATTTCAATATTTTCCCAAAAGTTGCAGTAGTTGTCTGGGCCCACTACTTACACCTTTTAAATCAAGAACAATTGTTTGCAGCTTGTCACATCCAGTTCCAAAATTACAGACCAATGCTAAAAGGCTTCACATAGCCTGCACTCATACAGAGGCAGAACAACAACTCTGGTCTCAGTCCTTATTACCTAAATGAGATTGGATGTGTTATGACCAAGTTTGTGAGTTAGTGGTGACCTCAGGTAGGAAGTGAGCCATGCATTGAGTTATCCTGAGCTTGTGAGGCTTCTGTAAGAGGCCAGCATGTCCTGTTTTGGGCGACTCAAAGCCTTGTGCATGCTGTAGACTTGGTTGGTTATAGATATCTAGTACTCAAGGTGCACTCTTGTTATCAGTGGTAAACCATGATGATTTGGTAGATGTTGTAAGAGGGGCACCTGGACAAGGGCCAAAGCATGAAACAATGCAGTGAAGCAGCACATGGCTGGTCCTTTTGGGACAGAGAAGGAGGAAGAATGGGCAAATGACTCCACTGTGGGTATTCTGGTATGCAGCAAAAGTTGTGTTTTAGGAAACTCTAGCTATTTCTTGTTTTCTGTGCAAGTCCAGTCTGACTGCCTAGAAACAGTAGCTGTAGTTCCTGCGTTCTGTATCTTTGTTCCATTTTTGTGGGTGATGTTGCTCTTTGGGAGGATCTATTTTTCCTGCTACTGCATGGAGAGCTATGCAAACTTGTTAGAAAAATCAGGTCCAGAAAATCAAAAAAGCTCACCCTGATCATCCAAGTGCTACTATAGGTTGTGAAACTCTTTTCCCTACCCTCCCTCTGTGTACCCCCCACCCCATTCCCCAATAAAAAAATAGGTTGGTAATTGTGCCTTTCTTCCTAAACTGATGGAGACTCTCCAAGCCAGTCTCTATGAAATCTGAAGTATCCTTTTGCTCCTAAAGGCTTTTATGTAAAAACAATTTGCCTTTAAAGTGTTTGCATAAATAATACTTGTAAAAACCTTAAGGCTTATTGCACACTGTAGGGATTATTCAGCAGTAGGAATATTTACTTTAGCATGTGGTTAAGCCCATGTTCAAACATCTGGTTTTTAACTTCCATAGTGTTTAATGGAGTTACCTACTTGCTTAATGCTGAACAAATATTCAGATGTTTCAGTAAGTTTGAGATGAGACACCAAAAAAATTCTTGATTGTTTAAAAATAGGCAAACTTCAGTTGTAGGATGTACTTGGTTTTCTTGATCCGTGGCTGTTAAGTCCATGTATATGTAAGAGGAGAGATCTTCTGGGACTAGATAGAAAGTGAGACTTATTTGTCCTGTGTAAAGTGATCTCAATGTTGTCTAGACCTGTACCTCATAAGTGAGGTTCAGCTTCACTGTTTTACTCTTCTGTGGCTCCAAAATGTTGGTGTGGTATGTCAGTATCTGGGAGCTGTTATGTATGTTGACAAGCTTGATCATCTAGCAGTGGCAATAATGACAAATGTTCAGTGGGTGATAGACGTAGCACTTGTCTTGAGTCTTGCTCAGCATTCAAGGTAATCAGTATTGAAGTTAATGAAGGTTATGTGGTAGCAATCAAAAGGAAATACTGTGTTTTACTTTTTTGAAGAGGTTTCCTTATGCAATAACATAATCAAGACTCCTTTCCTTAAACTACAAGTGAAAAATATTTACATTCTCAAGCCCTTCTAAGAACAAACAAAAAAACCCAACCATTGCAAATATTTTAAGAAACAGCATTTTGAATCACTCAGATTTATGTTTATATTTTAGTCATAAGAAGTTAAAGTGAGACTGAATGATAACCTTTTCCTCAGTCCCCAAAACCAACAAATGTAATTGTAAAATGCAAAATTTTCTCTTTTTTAATGAATTTGAATGTCTTCTTTTCAACTTTCCTTGCTTACAAAGTTCTTCAATAAGTGATACGTACACTTGTGGTAATAGTGCTTACAAATTTTCCTAAATTTCCTTTACTAATAGTGGACCTAGTGTGACATTTTCATGTGATTCGAATACTTACCCTTTGTCATCTCTTCCTGCCCATTTCCCCTAACCGCGTGTCTCCAGTGCTGTGACAGAGGTCTCCCAAAGCCTCATTTGTTCCTGCAATTTAGATGTGGAAATTTAAGTGTTTCGTTTTTCTACCTTATGATTCCTTTCTGAAAGCCATTGATTCTCAGCAGTCCCTTATTAGTAGAAGTAAAAGTCTGTTCAGAATTACTGTAGTTATTGATTCTAGGAGGAGAATAGATAAAAGGAAGCATTGCTGAGCTTTTGGCTGATCGCTGATGTTAGAGGATTTTTCACCACTGATAAGAATCTTAGGAAATGGATTTTCTATATATTTCTTACAAGGAATGTTACACTTTTTTCTTCATTTCCTTCTTAGGTGGATTTTCAAGATGTGCATGCCAGAACTGTGGCTGAAAGGAAGAGGGAAGAGGACAAGCAAAAACGACTGGATAACATTTATAAAGAAAAAGCCAAAAGAGCTGAAAAAGAAATGGAAGGTGAGTTGCTTTGGTTCTTCCAGCGTTGGGTTTGGGTTTTGGTTTTTGTGGTTTTTTTTTTTTTTTTTTTTTTTTTTTTTCTTTTCATTTTTAAAGCAACCTTTTTTAAGGTTATCTAAAACAAATTCTAAAAGAATAGCTATCCAAATAATAGCTGACCACAGAGGACAGGAATAGTCCATTTGTTAGAGCTTGACCCTCTGTCTCTCTCACCTAAAGAATATCAGGGGAAACGAGTGACAGTCCTGTGAGCTCAGATAGTATGAAGAGATTAAAAAAAAAAAAAAAAAAAAGAGAGAGAAAAGTTAGCAAGTGAAGGTCTGGTCTGTAATTCAGTAAAGTATGAATGCATAACCTCAAGCAAGCATATAATGAGACTTTTTGGAGCGAGTGGCTTAATTTCTGTGTCTGTGACTAGGCACAGACTTCTCAATACCTTGTGGACTGATGACCTTCATTGTGCTGTATATACAGTCATCGTGTTCCAGAAGTACAGGCAATGGTCTGCACAGGAATCCCGGATCCAGTGTAGGATATCTATGAAAAGTATCATACTGCTGCTAAAAAATGTGTCTAACTGGACGCTGGATCTCTAAGCAATACGTACATAGCAAACATATTTCTGTAATATGAAAGAAGAACAGAGGTAGTAAGTATATTATGTTGCAGTTACAAAGGATTATTTAATTAAATTACTTTGGTATATGCAATGCATCCAATTGTGTCTGCATTTATTCTGCATGCTGGAAATGTTTTTGTGCATGAGGGTGGAATTTTAAAGAGATTTAACCTTAAAGTCACTTTTATTTGTAGCATCTTTTTGAGCAATAGCATATATTCATGGCTACACCTATAAGCAACTATAACATTTGTGACTGTAGAATGAATACCCACCAATGTCACTAAGAATATCCTCATTGAACCTCGTTCTCCGTCAAATTCTGTGAAGTACTTATGTCGTCTTTGCTTAGTGAAATTTTAGAGAGGATAGGGAAAGGAGGAACTCTAGGAGGAATTCTAGATTTCCTGCTTAAGAAAAGTATTGTGGCTTTTATAAGGAGATTTTCTGCAGTGGAGACAGATCTGTATAGCTAAATTATCGCTGATTACTGGATAAATGGATTACCCTTTTGGCAATCATACTTGTTTTGTAAATCTGTGTACGCTCTGGAGACATTAGCATTTTACAGTATTTAACAATGTTCTAAAACAATTGTGTCTTAATAGAAATGTCCCAAGAGATTGCCGACACACTGACAGAGATGGAAAACTGTTTCCAGCTTCTGATGCCAGATCCTTTCAACTTCACTGTGAATGACATGGAACTGGAACCCAACAAACAAATATCTGCTAATGAGGATAGACCTGCATCCCCCTTGTCCTCCCAGATGGAACTAAACCAGTCCTATTTTGGATGCATGGATGATGAACAGCCATGCTGCAGCAAGGACATTCTTTCTGTTTCTCAGTGTGTTAGAACTGATAAAAACAAAGAGTTAGATGAGAAACAGGAGAAGCCTGAGCAAAAAGAATCAGATGGAGACACATGCTCAGAAGTTCCATCTGGTATCCCTGCTCTCAATGATGATGATTACCAGACTTTTATCAGGAACCATGGGCTTATTTCACATAAGTATACTCTTGACCTTGAAATCTCCACAGGTACCTGGAAAACTTTTTCACGTATAGCTGGAGGCAGCCTTTGTCTGAAGTGCTTTGTAGCTGTTTTTTTTTTCTGTGACTTAAATGCTGGGGTTCCTGGACGCCATTTTGTTTTGGGATTCCTGGACACCACTTTGATTTATTTTGGAGTTATTTTCTATTTCTGGTTCATCTCATAACTGTTCTTAGGTTTGGGTGTCCCTGTATGTGATTAACAGATTTTTATTAATTACCTTCTAAGACTGAACTTTTGTATTAGTTGTTGAAACCACATTACAGCACTTCATAGTGCCTATAATAAGATGAGTTTCCTGTGTTTAAAAAAAAAATCTGTGTACCATATATGATTTTCTTTCTTATACACGGCACTGCTCACCTCTTTCTTTCTCTCCATAGCTGGGGTATAAGCTGCTAATTTAAAAATCTTACGATTGAGTGTTTCTTAACCTTTTTTTTTCCTCGCTGCTGACAACTTGTATGTAGTAAGTAGTTTTGCTAGGAAGTCTTAAGGATTATAATTATACTTTTTTTATATAACTCTGCTAATGTGAGTTACCTCTAGAAACATTACATCAGTTTGTGTTTTGGTAATTTAAGTGAAGTCTCTTACTCATCCTGTCGTAATGGAATTTCATGTGCAAACAACCAGTAAGGCAGGTATCTACTTCTGTGCTTGCAGACAACAGAACTGGAAATGTATCTGTGGGGCTTATGAATGACTAATGGGTGAAAAGGATCGTTTTTACTTGGATAGTAGCATACTTGGCTTCTTTGACAATCAAATCCCTATTGCCACTGGGGCAGGGATTATTTTATATTGAATATGCAGAAACTGATAGACTAAGGCCCAGTTCATTTGAATGTAGGACGAGATGTAATGTAAATAGTAAGACTGCACTTGTCTGTGGTTTATTTGGCGATTCCTTAGTAGTGATGGCTTAACAACTGGACTGAAACCTTTACATCTTTTCCTCTGATTTTTTTGAATGTGTGAATAATGGTAGAATAATCAATACTGAACAGAGAAACATTCTGATGTTTATAACTTTCCCTGATGTGATCAAATATTTTAGAAAGGTTCATGTCTACTTCTTCCACTTACCTTCTTTAGTTCCTGTAGTGAAGATACTGTAAACAGCATGTGCCAACTCTTTTTTTCCCCTGTTTTGAGCAGATATAAAAGTGCATGAGAATGAAGATAATACCGCCGTAATAAACAGTGTCATGGATGCTCACAAACTCCTCAGAAATAAGTTCTGGCCTTCTGTGCAGTCCTGGATTCAGGTGGGATAAAGAGACTTTTTTTTCATTTTTTTTAATATAAAGATAGAGAAGAAAGGACTGGGGTACAGTAAATCTTGAGGGATTGTGAGCAAAAAGGAAATTAAGGTTGAAGACACATTGACGCAAAGAGAAAAGATTTCTAGTTCAGTAGGGGTGGACGAAAGGAGATACAGGAGCTACATAACTTGTTTCATGGCTCTCAGTATTAGGTATGCTACCTACAGTCATACTTTTTTTTTTTTTTTGGAAGATAAAGTAAAATGGGACTTCTTCATAAAGGGTTAAGGTAAAACACAGCTTGTTTTTGTCAGATATGTCTATATCAGAAAAGCAGTATGTCCTTTCTTTCAGTTGGTATTACTGCTCAGGAGTCTCATGCATGGAATTTGGCCTGTAGAAGGACACTCTCAGGAGATGTTTATACCAGCTGCTCATTCTTTGTTTGTCTTTAGTAGCTGCTATTAGCTTTTATATTCTAGACAGGTAAAGAAGTGGCCTCACTGATTGTTACCTGTAAAATAATGGAATTTGTGACAATGTTGTTTCATTAATTTTGAAGGAAAACTGAGAATGTTTTTTGGCTCAGATGTCTAGAAAAAAGAATAAGAATGTTGATTTCTTGCTTTGCAGTTATTTACCAGAGCAGGAATAAATGACGATCGGCTAAGATGTGCCATTGATCTCAAGAATAAATTGGAGACTGCTATGAAGAAATACAAGGAAATGAACATTTCCTTTAAAGCCAGAAAAAGAAAAGTGGTGAGTTTCTTAAAATTCTGTTTTACTAGAGGGGACCGTTAGTAATGGTTAGCTTGTGGAAAAAAAAAAAAATGCACTTTCTCTTAAGCCTTAGTCTGGGAAACTTTTCAACACAAGTTTTATTGAAAAGTATGCTAATTCAGCCGATTGTAGCTTCACTCAAGGAAGCTGCACTCAACACCTGTGTAGTACGGCAGGGGCCTGATTATTACACAAAACCATGTAAGGCAGCACTGTTGTTGTTTAGGATAGAGAAGTGGTTAAGTTCAGATTTTATTTGCTTTTAGTTTCTTCATGTGTAACACTGTCTTCAGCTTCTTTTGTCCGTATTTCTCAGTAAACACTGTATAACTCATGATCTTTTGCAACTTGCCAAGCTATGCTAGTGTCTCACAATTCGGGAAAGTAGTGTCTCTGCTTTGGAGCATTTAGTCTCTCTAGTGAGCATGTAATATGATTGAGGATATCTTAGGAGAATTAGTTGTTATATAAAGCTTTAAAATGTCAAAATATTTCACAAAGATTAGCTACCTATGACAGTTTTTGTGAAATAGGTAGAACTTGTGAATAAACAGAGGCTGAAAGATCAAATACTTTATTTGGATCCAAAAGGGAGCCTATGGCTTGTTTATGTAGCTAAAAAAGAGTTGCATGATACTTTTATCTGTTGGCTGCGATCAAACGAAATTACTGTATAGCTTGACATGAAAATAAGTGGTTTGGGTCAGGGTCCAGAGAGGAATCTGGTTTATGACTGGATTGTAAGAACTTGATCTGGACATTATATCTTAGACTAAATTGTGGTAGCCTTGTTTAGCTGTGACTGAGCGTTGTGAACTTTGCTTTCATTGTGCAAATGAAACTTTATCAAGATTAATCTGGTTCATCATCTTAATACCTACTGATGTAGCACACCAGTCAAAAATGCCAACTCTGAATGAAAAGTACTGAAAGACTGTCTTCTCAGAGGGTTTTTTTTCTCCAGTGAAATATGTGTGTTACCTTTATGCAACCAGCTATGAAGGAATCCAGACATCTGCTGTCATTCCTGCCATTTGCTTGACAGGACTTCATTTGCTGCACCTCTGCATGGAATATTGGTTGCTATATTTCTTGCAAGATATAAAGGACATTCAAGCCTTGATTTTTGTGTGTGTGTGCGCACGCGTATGTATGTGTTTAAAGTGGTATTGTTACCACTTCGGGAGATTGATCAATGCTATCTATATAAGGTTTGAAAGCTAATAAATTCCGTTGTTAGAAGGGGAAAAAAAAAAGTAAAATACATAGCAGTGCTCCCAAAGAATATATTCAAAGTGAAGCAATGCAGATTGAGGTATTAACTTAAGCATTGAAAACAATACATAGTTGTTCCTAGGGTTTTTCTCTGGTAAAAGATACCCAAATTTAGTGTTAGTGCTGATTACTTTAAATTTATAACCTGAACACAGAGAGCTTTGTACTGCAGAAGGAAACAGTATAAATTATCTTTTAGTTGAATGTCAAATGACTTTGTTTAAACATAAAAACACAGTGAAATGAACCTCTGATAGAACAAAATAAACAGAATCTCTTAGACTGTGATTATTAAATTGCCATCTGCCAAATATTTACATGTCAGCATATGAAACGCTACACACAGCTCCTCTTTAATTCAGCATTGCTACTGGTGTTTTGTATTGTTGCTCCTGTCTGTAGGTCTGTGTCATTGCAGCTATAGTTCTTGCCATGCCAAAGTTTTGCTGTCTTCTCTGTCTTTAGATCAAAGGGAAGAAGTACTGATAGTCTGTCCTTCAAAGTACTGACACACATCCATCCTGTCCCAACAGACCTCAGTGCATTATAGATGTTACTTGTTAGCACATGGAGTCAGTGAGTGCTGTACTTGCTCATGTGTAGAGATGAGCACACCTAGAAAGGAAGGGGAGCATTTAGTAAGCAGAGAGAGAGAGAGTGTAAATAAAGTGTCTGAGTGCGGAGGGTGCTGTGTAAATTGTCTAGCTTGTAGTTGATCTGTGACATCTCTACGTTTGGATATGATAGCAGTTTTCCTGGCAGCTGGTGACTGCAATCTGAGGTACGTATATTGTTAACTGGAGAACATAAAGGTGTATTGTTTGTGTACTTGCTCATTCCAAGTGTAATTATGATCCTGCACCACAGGCAAGCCTTACCTTCAGGCAGAAAGTAGTTTTATTTTATCAGCAATTATAAAACAGAATGACAGGGACTTGGAAACTTGGCTGGGGACTTCAGCTTGCCCAGCCTTCTCAGACTTTCTGTTTTTTCTTTGTGCTCATTCTCTGTGCTTCCGTGCTCTCTGATTTCCCCGCTCTTCACCTGTTCTGTGCTTTGCTTCTGTTCTGTCCAATGAGGGGGAGGAAAGGCTTTACTCACCCTCCAATTGAGATCAAGAAAGTTGATACAGGGAAGGTTTTAGTGAGAGGTTGTACAGTGAAACTGGAAGAGACCTGTTACTATGAACTCTAATATACCTTTCAATGTTGTAGAGATTTAAATTGCCACTTAAAAGAAGGAAGGTCCTAGACTCCCTTACCACTGCCACATACTGTTAGTACTCTTGTTTAGCTGAGCAGTTACACTTGCACGTGGCTGAGATGAAAGTAAGGCATGTATGGTTGGGGTAATTCCTGGTGCTGTGGTTCAATATGAATAGACCAGCAATGTAGCTGGATGTAAATTACATTGAAAGGAAGAAGCTGGTGGTTACCTGGCCCGTCTTCACAGAAGAATCGTTTGGTTGGTGCATGAAGGTGCGTGCTTTTGGCAATCCTCACTATTATCTCCATGCTTTCCATTGTTTCTCGCTTCATTTTCCAGATCGTGGAACATGTGTCTGCAAGGCAGCATCCTTAAGCAATTAAAGCATGTTAGAAAATTAGCACAAATTATTTTCTCTGAAGTTTTTTTGCCGTATCTTTACTGAAAAATGTAAAAACCCTGCTGCTTTGCAAACTACGGGAGACCTTTCTGTAGGTTACAGAAATTCTCTTACACAAAGTTACTTGAAGGAAAGCACAGAACTTTATGCAGTGAAAAACTTTGACTTAAAATGGTTTATAGTGACATGAGATACAGCCACCTCTTTCTTTTCTCCTCTGTGATAGTGAAGAACTCAAACCATCAGAAAGCCTTAATTAAAAGGAGTGCTATCTTTTCTATGTAACACTTAAACCCTGCCAACACAAGTAGGCTATGGCACCTTTCCACGCTTACCTCTCAGGAGCTGTGGGAGGAGAGGGAAAAGAACAACAAAGGTTATCCTTTAACTGTCTACAAAGAAATCCCTTGCAGCAGATTTTATAAATGTTAATACATCCCAACTACCCAGACCACGCATTCCTTCTTCCCATTGCTGTGCCCCCAGCAGATCAGAAGTCATCAAGACTTTTCTTCCTGAGCAGTTATTTTTTCAAAGGGGTGGGGGATGGACAAAAAATTACAGTCTTCCTGTGTTGGTCAAAGGCAAATGAGTTTTTGTGTGCTAACGCAAGTTCACTGTAGTTAAATATTTGTTTGGGGTGTGAACTGGGTGTCAGTTTCTGAGAGGAAATGTGTTTTGGAGTATAAACAAGAGTTTCGAAACCCATTTTTCTGTGAATCTGAGTTTTAGCTGAATGTAGGAGAAGAGGGCAGAAGCTGTAAAAGTGCTTTTATTTCATGTTACCTGGATGCTTGGACAAATCCCCTTCTCTGAATGCCTGCTCAGGATAATTTCAGTGCCCAGTAGAGGGAGTGCATACTGCATGCTCGACATTTTTCTCTACACCACCTTTATCCGAAGCCAGCCATCATCTCAGTCTGTGTTTGCAGGTAAACTTACAACAGCAGCAATACACCAGAGACACTTGGAGTAAATTCTTGACTCTATTTGGATGATTTATTATAGAAGTACAATTGTAATTATTGGCTGAGATTGGTGTGTAGAGAGAAATTCCTGTTTCCAGAGGTTTCATTCTGCTGTAGGAATAACTCGCTTATGGCTAAAAAGTTCCTTTAATTTTTGTTTTTTACTGGTTAGAAATAGTTTTATTTGTTAATGTCATCCTCCTTTTCTTGAAATATTAGATTTTATTTTTTTGTTGTTTAGTGTCTGATTTGCAGCTGATTAGATGCAAATGATCTTGCAGTTTTGAAAGTTGTGAGACAAGTGTGTACTGTATTTTAAATCATGAAAACTACCTTTCGCTTATATCATTTCCGTAAAGGATTAGCCATTAGTATAATACTTGAAGTCCTCACATCATTAATAGAAATGTAGCTCATTGGCTATGTTTTGTACACTGAGAGTATATTTATCTCTTAGGACTTTCCAAAGGTAATTACATAAAAGGTTTTCTACTCAGGCTGGCTAAAACTTGGACAGATATAAGCTAGTAGGCAATATGATGTGACAAACGTCCCTCTCATTTGTCTGTCAGCAGAGTGATTGTTTAACAGGCCTATTACATTTTGAATTTTTAATTTCAAGTTATATTAACAACCAGGGATATATAGTTTTTCATTAACTGTCTTCATTACTTTTTTTTTCACCTTTCCTTATCTTCTGTCAAATCTAAGTGTGTGCTTGGATCTTGATTTATTCATGTACTTAATTTTATCCATGTGAAACATCTGGTTGAATTCAATAATGCCATTAATAATTAGATTTGGAGAAGGCTGTCCTTGTGTTGTCCAGAATCTGATCTGATCCCCAAACCTTACTGCAATACAAGTCAGAATTTTTCTGAAAGAATATCGTCAGAAAATTGTTACAAATTATATTTACAAGTTAAATATTTGCTGGTCATAATTTAGTCTTAAAATATTTTAATACATAAAAAGATTAAAAATTTAATATGCAATAAATTAAGCCAAGAGCTCTACCAATTACTCAGATGCAAGACTACTGCTGATTTTGTTTCCGTATCTTCAACTACAGCTTGGCACTTTGTCAATGCTAATGAGTTATTTCTACCTAATAATTTTGTAGCTTTATAATCAGCTCTCTTATAAGTCTATCTTTTAGTTAAATTAGTGCTTGCTTTAAAAAATAAAAGTCGGGCTTGAGTTTTAGATCAAAAGCAAAGGCTGTATTGTTTTCTCTTTCTGCTTCTTTCTGTAGCCATAGAGAATCCAGTCTGGCTGACTGCTTTCTGTAACAGCTACTTGTAGTCACATCCTCCTTTTTTTCCCCTTTTCTTCATTTTAGAGAAGTTGTTTCTGGGGGTAAGTAATTGTCCTTAGTGATCCCTCACTGTGCCTGAACCCATGTCTGCTAAAACATACTCAGACCAAGGAGCAGGAGAGATGTCTTTGTAAAAGAAGTCTTTTTCCCAGGTGATGCTTTTAAATTGCACACAAACTAAAACCTGAATGCTTAACAAAGTTACACTTTGAAAACCAGAACCATTTAATGTTGAGATTTGTATAGCAACGTGATGTTGATTGTTAGTATGTTTTCTAAACTTAAGAGAAATATAAGAATATTTGATAATTAAATCAGCATTACACCTAATGACATCTTTTATCAGATTGTATACACCATTAGCATGTAATATGTTCAGAACAAATAAAGTTTAATAATGTTCGTATGGTCAAAGTAGTAGCCCAGGCAACATTATAATTATTATTTTATAACATCTATTTTGTCTAGCTAATATTTCTCAAAAATGCCAGGTCAACCATAACTATAAAAGTAAACAAAATATTAAATAAGTCGTAGAGATGCTTATGCTTTCTCTTCCCTCCTCTCCCATGTTAACCGTCATATGATAATTATTTCTGTCTGTGAAATGTCTCTTTCATAATCTCTTTTCATCTAAAAGATCTTTTCAGTTTTTTTAAGTCTTATTGGGATATAGGACTGATGTAAAACACAACATTGTAAAATTAACCTCAAAACAGTACTCTCTTGTTAAGATGTCTAATCAGCTAGTGTGATATTTTGGGGTGATTTTTTTTTTTTCTTTTCTAGAGCTGAATGTTGCTGTGGTATATTTTATGCTTTGCATTGGCTATGCAGCCTGCCGCTGTTACAAAGATATTAAAAATATCTTGTTATGCAGATCTAGCCATGAATTCTTAAAGTTGTCACTGTGACGACCTCTGATCCCTATCTGATTCGCAGGTCGCACAATGCAATTTGGAGCTCTTCTAATAGAGTGTAAAATAAAGTAGGATGTCTCTATCATCAAGTTAACCCTTATGTTAAGTATTTAAGTTTTCCAGGCCGAAGGGTCATCTCCCTTGATTCATCTATGAATACTGAGCAGTGTGTACTCTTTAGGTAGTAGATATAAATTTTCTTCCTGTTTTTTACCCATCCTACCTTACAAGGGGAAACAGTATATTGAAGTGAATTGAATATATGTGTGAGGTTCATAAGGGTACATTGCTAAATGTGTATTTATAAAAAACGAAAAGGAAAGAAAATTTTCAGGCTAACTAACGCATTTAAATTTAGTTAATGCAGTAATATTAAAGTAAATATATTCACATCTAATTATATCTTTGTGCCTAAAATCCACAATCAGGAATATATGTAAGGTTATGTGTCTTGCATAGGATATTATGTTGACTTGTTGCCTCTAATAAATTAGGTTTATTTAATTGAGGTGTATATTTATCTGCTAAAAATACAGCCTCTGAAATAATTTTTAACAAATGTGTAGTTCAGATACATTCATAAACATGATCACTGAAGTAAACTGCAATGTAGTTACTGATTTTACAGTATATGTATGTACAGACTATATCATGAGACAGGGGCATATACACCTTGGTGGTGGATACAAAGTTTTAGTAGCATGAGTTTGATCTGGTCTAAGTGATAGGTGGTAATCCATCAAGTGCTGTGGGACTTTTTTGCACGAATGTGTGCTAATGGGAATCTTGTTGTATCACATTTTAGATGGAAATCACATTTCCTAAATTTTCATAAGGAAAATGACTAGTAATGAGAATTCTTCCCCCCCTCAACTCTAAAATTTGGCTTTTATCATGTATAGGCCTCTGAAACATAAAGAAATTAAATAATTGAAAATATTTCAAGGGGTCACAGGAATACCGTTTGTTTCTCGTAGATAATTTGAGCTAGCTGAAAGGCAACTTCTCTGTTGAGGGGGAAAGAAAGAGGTATTTTTGGTTGACCTTTGGGTTATCAGACCATAAAACAACCTTTTGGTCCAGAAATGGATGTCACTACACCCTTAAACAATGGCTTTAAACAATTTCATCTGGACTGGTGTGCAGGAAACACTGTGTAGAGGAAAATGCTTCGTTCAGAAAGAAGAAGGGAGCGGTAGTTCAGGTATAGTGGCCGTTCAGGGTAACACTTGTAACCTTGATAGCGGCAATATGACAGCTGCTTTCTTCTTTAGTAACAAGAATTAGGGTTTTCTCTCTGCTTTTAGGAATGGGAAACATTTTGGGAACTCTGGGTACGTTACTATCTGAGCATGGACTCTAAACGTGGTTTCACGTCACTTGGCTTGTAGCTTTGCTGACTTCTTCACACCTCAATCTTTGAACCTGCAAACCTTTCCTTTTATGTTAAGATTAATTGAAAACTGAGTAGGCACATTACCTGTGCCTTGAAAACCAAACTTGGTTTCTTCTTAACTCGTGGATAACAGTGAGTAAGGAAACTCTGTAATGTGTGCAACACTATTTTATGCTTGCCTCTTCTTTTGTTAAAAATATTTAATCCATTCTACAATTCCTGAAACATCAAAAATTAAATTCTAGCTCTTACTGCATTATGTAGTTACCAAATCTACTTCTTAGCAGGCGGGTTTTTTGTACAGGTTGCTGTTGTAGTACTTGTGAGACCTGAACAGGGAAGCAGCTTATATATTTAGGTAGTGATTTTATGGTTGGCCTAAAGATGATCTAAACATGAGCAGCAGTCAAAAAGGGTAGTCCTGTCTCTGTTTCCTCCCCTGATGATTCCCAGTGCCTCCTTTGTACCAGCAATAGAGCTCCTATAGCAGCAGGGACCTGAACTGACTGGAACCTAATCCAGAGAAGATTTCTGTACAGAAGATATCCGAGCATTAAGCTCAGATAGTGAGACTGTCCCTTTCAGTAACTGAATAAACTCAGGTAGTGCAGAGCCAATTATAAAGGTCAATCTTTGCTTTAATCGGAGGACTCAAATTGATAGAGTGATTATGATTAGCTCATCTCCCAGTGTGAATTAAAAACTGGATGAAAAAAATATACCAGATACTACTGTTAAAATATATTCTTTTTTACTGTGTAATAAGATGCAGTGCCTGAAGTATGTACAGTAACTGTATGGGAGAAATACATTCCTATATTTCTAAAAGTAAGATGTCGCTTTTATTTTTGTATAAATATTACACCAAGACATTTAAGGGACTAACACTACAATCACTTTTGATAATACAAATTAAATATAGATATGAAATGTAGGTGGTCAGCATAAATTTTGTAGGAGTCAAATTTTTTTTCATATCGGGGAACTTTATTAGCTTTAATATTGAAGGGTAGCAGACTTCTGTTTTAGCTGTCTGGGATGCATGGAAAGGAAAGGCATTGTTACACTTGGAGATCTGTGGTAGCTTAAATAAAACTGTTACACCTCCCCTGAATGTGGTATTTTATGAAAAATTTGGATTATGCAAGAGAGCTTTGCCTTTTTAATATACTTTCTTAAGGCTTAAGAATATTTATGCTACCAAGTACTGTTGATTTTGGTGGATGGTAGGAGTCCAAGAAGTGAGGGATGAAAATACATCTGAGGATATATCTTGAGTGGTTACTGCTAAAGAAGGACTAAACTTGCCTTGCAATATCTTCCCAAGATAATAGTTTTGTTAAATGCACCAATTTTCCAGACTACCTTTATTTGCTGTCTGCTATGAAACTGTAAACGCACATGCTAGTCCACTGGATATAGTGGACATACTAATTTCTTCTGAGCAACGATTCATTAAGATCCAAGGTTTTTTGAACTGTCTTGCACCTTAAGAACTATTGGTCCCTTTGAGTAAATTTTTGCTGCTTTTTATTAAAATCCCTTCCAAGCTCATCTGGGACCTTGGGCCTGCTAGGGTCCGGAGATGCAGTAGCTAGTAACGCAGAGTGATACAGGTTTTGTGCAACGCGCCTCCTCACCACTACTGACCTTCCAGTGCAAATATCCAAGCTCTGTGTGTCACTGGGTGGGATGGAGAGAGAGGGCTTCGGCGCAAGTCTTGTGTAAGCCTTAGGCTTGCATTTCCAGGGCTGCAACAATACTCTTAAGACTCTGGCTAGTGTACATTGCTTTAGGGAAAAACTGGATTATTGGGTGGTTTATATCGCTAAAGCAATTTGGACCAAGGTACACTGATTCTCCAGCATGGTACTTAGGCTAACTGTTGGGCTGAAACCCTTTAAGCACTCTTACTAACTTCTGGAAATTATGAAATAGCGTCAAAAGTGCATTCCTAAATAAGAGTCAGACCAGCCAAGTAGCCTATGTTCTGTTGAGCAACTACAAATAGAGTGAACAGTGATACTTTTACTAGTAAACATAAAATGTGATTTGTCTGGACCACATATCTAATTTGCAGTCGTGTAGGTTTGAATTTATGCTCAAATCACAGAGCAAAGGGGAGGGAGTATGTGTGGGAGGTTCCTACAAATACAGCTCTTCTAGTAGTTTGTTTTCCTTGTTTTTGCACACAAGAAAACTCAAGCAAGGTTCTGAAATCTGTCAAAATACCAGCTTTTATTTCCTTTTCATCCTGTGTTGGATAATATAAAAGGATGGAAAAGGAGGAACTTGTAAAAGTCCTTACATGTCAGATATACCGTTTGACTATTCAGTTTCTGTTATTGGCACTGGAGAAATTATTTTTACCCAGTCAGTGTTTGCTTACCTAGAATATCCCCAAATTTCATTTAAGATGACTGAAGCATGTTTCGTGTTGCGGTCGAATAAAAAATGTATTTGCTTAAGGTTGCCCCTTTAACTAGGTTCTATGTCAATAAATATTCTGGTTCCCTAACCAAAATCTTCTGGCTCTAGAAAAATATTTAGTTGGCTTTGAGTAGATGCACATGAGATATTGGCATGGTGGAATAATTTGCAAGATCTTCCAGTGAGGGTATTAGCATATAAATAGCAGATGCAATGACGACCATCACAGCTGAGTACATTTAATTTTTAGTTTATAAGATAGAATGGGTTTTTAAATGCATAGCCATCAAGCCTGGTGAAAGACAAATGAAGTTTAGAGTTCACTTGTCTGAGGATGCCTTACATCATTTTTTTTTAAAAAGGGAAACAGACACACATAAAACTGAACAAAAGTGATTTCTTCAGTGAAAAGTAATTGAGATTGCAAACCAAGTTAATTAGACCATGCAAAATTTATTTAATGGTCCCAGCTGCAGTTTGCGAGTGGTGTTTTAGTAAGTAGATATGACTTCTTCATGTGCTATTTTTTCTCTTCCTTCTTTTTCTAAAATAATTAGTAAACGCTGTACATCTAGTCCTATAAACTGATTGCATTGTATATTTCAGTCATTTTATTGCTTGCTTTAATTATGATTGCAGAGGCTCAGGTTTGTAAATTCTCTTAACAGAATGTAGCAATCAATTTGTATAAAACTGGGAAAAGGACCAAAGGCTTTTCTTTACATCTTTCCAAGTGTTGTGTGGTGGGTGGAGGGTGGGTTTTTTTTTGTTTTTTGTTTTTTTTTTTTTTTCATTTATTACTGGTTGGGATGGCTGAGCAAGGCGTTTAACTGGAGCTGTAGTTGCGCTGAGCTCCAGTGACAGCTGGAGGCTCTTGGAGCATTGACTCAAAAGTATATCATACGATTACATTTCTACTAGCATCCAATATTTGTTTTCAGTATTTTAAGAGGATAGAGATTGATAAGGAAACATCTGTTTTTCAAGTTTTTTTTTAATGAGTTAGCAAATGGTTTGATTGCACTTGTCTAGCTGGAAAAGTCAGCACTATTTTAAGTTTTTAAGGAAAATCAGGAAAATTGAGGAGCTGTTGTTCTAACTGATTATAATGAAAATAATGCATGTATAATTTTTGTCCTTTTGTTTTTAATAACTGTATTCTCATGTGCAAATAAGTTCAGCCCAAGAATCTGGGAATTGTCCAGCTAAATCCTGTTTCCTCTCACAGTGAGATATCTAGTCAGGAATATTACCATATTAAAAAACCCCAACACATAGTTTTGCCAACGCATGGTTTGTTTATTTATTTATTCATAAATGAATAAATAAATAAATGTCAGCATTATACAGCAGATTAACACTGAGCAGAAAAGCTTCTTTTCTCCGTGCAACTTAAGGAGTAGTGGTGGTGCAAGTAGCCTCTGATGTCTGGGAATCTGCTCTCCCTTCAGATGGACCATCCTCTAGTGACAGAGAGAAGGTAGTTCACCCTATGTTTCTGATAAGACTGCCAAACTGTGTTAGTGACTTCCCTCGCATCACCTGATAATTAGAATAGATTTGAGAACAGGACCTTTTTTTCCACATTCTTTGACAAGTTGTTGAGAAACAAGTAGTTGCATGACTATTTATCTTGTAGTGTACAGAATTAAGTACCTCTAAGAAAAGCTTTACGTTTGTAGTATTTATCACTTGAGCTTATACTTTACTTCCCTTCAGATACGGCATACTAGAAATGGCATATTGCTTGTTTTTATCACAGTCTCATTTTTCTTGTTTGCAAATACCTAACCACTCATTCCTAAAGGATTATAACTTACTAATTCTGCCACTCAAAATGTTGTCTTGAATATTTATTTCTTCTGATTTAATTGTGGATTGTTGATTTTTATTTTTTTTAATTGACTGAAAAACTTTACCTGTAGCAGAAAAGTAGACAGTAGGTGGGTGAACTTTCATACTACATCTGTAGAGCTTGCTTTGGAGCTTTCTTCATGTTTGAAAAGTGGAATTAAATCAAAAGATAATTTTCTGACTAACAATGTTGCCCGTGAGCTCTCCTCCTTTCTGTAGGAAAGGAATGGAAAAAAACCCAGCATAAATGGAGCAGTTCTTATGAAGTACCACTGGAATAAAGTAATTTGAGATATAACTATGTACTACTGCTGTGCAACTTTTTTGAATTTCCGCCAGCGATGACTTTAATATTTTAAAGTAGAAAGATAAACCTTATCTTGTTAAAGATTATATCAAAATGAAGACTTTATGTCTGCTTGAAGGGAACAGGGGTCTTAATTCCTTACAGTTAGCTAAGCAGTTAATTTTTTTTTACAGGAAATCTAAATTTAATAGAAGACCCCAGGGAAATTCAAGGGTGTGAACAATAAGCATAATATTTTATGAAAATGACCCCCATATTTAAAATCTGGCATTATATGTTATGCATTGTAGCACCAAGTCCACATCTACCTTTTAGAAAATTAAAACACATAAATTCTGTTTAGTGTTTGATATGCGCTGCACTAGCTGAAAGCCATAATGCCCCTAAAACCTTGGGTTGCTTTTCACCTTTCATAAATTCCTGGGTAGATTCTATACAAAAAATAATTTTCAGCTCCGTGGCTCATTGTTATTCAAACTTGATTGATCGTCGTCATTTACTCAGTGAGGAAGTTAAGTGCTCCTGTCATTTCCGAAGAGTATAATTGGGACGTTTCACAGGTCAGCGGTAGTGACAGGTTTCCCTTTTGATTAGTGTTAGACTGATAACAAAAATTACAGTTTCCTATGATTAATGTTTTCTATAGTACTTGAATGCACAGTTCATGGATTGTACCTAAACAAAGTGAATTTGCATCTGATTATGCCTTTTCTCTGTCAGGCTTTTCACGTGCTTTAAAGTTTTAGACCATGCAGGTAATACAGCAAAGTTGCTTCTAATGCAGTTTTCAAGTTGAGGATTAGTGAAGCCCACTGAATTTTAGTATATTAATGTACAGAGTGCTACGTGCCTCCAACAGCGTGTGAACACATTAGGAGAAATTTTGGTTGAAGATGGTACTCTTCTGAATTCTTTCTAGTCCTCTCAGATATGCCGTCCCCGTGAATGCTTGTATTATACGCACGGATACTTTGGGTATAATCTGGCGATTTAAGTTAATGGATCACTGAACTGAGTTTTCTTTCTTTTACTAGTTTGACATTGTTTCTCAGTTCCTTAAACCTGTTGCTGTTTATTTGCTTCCAGACAACTTATGAGTAAAAACTGCAGAAATACACTGAATTTACTTTCCCTATTTTATAATGTGAAAGGTAGTCAGCTTTTACATTATGGCACAGAGCTTTAGACTAAGATTGTCCATAGCAAGTTTTAGCTTGGCGAAATCTTTTTTTAATAGCTAAATGCGAAACGAAACCTGAGTATGGAAAATAAGATGTTGCCCTGCTTCTAGGTGGAGAGGTAGGAGTGGATGTTATTTCCTAATTTAATTACACGGCCCCTAATAAATAAGAAGGGGATGAGAACACCAGCAGAATTTTGAAAACAAAATATAAACAAACTAAATTCTCTTCAATCTCTAGCCGTCTTCTGTTGTGCAGAGTGCAAAACCCGATGAAGTTTTTCTTTCTAAAGGCCATCGGGAAGGTCTTCCTAAAAGTTGCAGTTTAATACAAATGTGCTTCTTTCATGTCTAGTGCCTTTGTGGGGTTGTGATTAGTGGTAGAATATTGGACCCTTTCTTTGCATTAGAACTCTCTTTTGGTGTCTGCTGCAGAGGTCAGGTTCAGCGTGCATCTGCCTCAGCCATGCCAGGTAGGGCCTGAATTGCTGCTTTCTTTCAGATGAGGAAGAATGGTTGTAGTGGGAAACAAAAAGTAAACTAATGTGCAGGATCCTCCAGCGTAGCCTGAAGGTTGGCAACTCTCAAGGTAGTGATAATTGGACTGAAGAGACTACGTTGTGGTTGTTACCTATCTTTGGCAGCAGGGTACTTTCAAACATGATTATGCTGAGACTTTATTTTAAAATGAGGACTAATTAGCTGTTCTCTGGTAAGAATGAAGTAGTACATCTACTCTATTCTTCAGGACAATAAATCTTTTTTTCTTTTTTCTTTTTTTCCACTGGAACAGCAGCTTTTTAAACAAAGGGAAGAATTGTATTTCTAACTTGCATCATCCATTCATTATATGTTAAAGTGTATCAATATGTGTATTAATACAATTAATATTCTTTAAGAGAAATTAATTCGGTCCACCTTACAAGTAATACTGACCAAAAATAAATGCTGATTATTTTTTTTTAGATTTATTATTTCTTTTAAATTTTCAACTACATTCCACAAAGCAAAATTGGTTTCTAGGTTTTTTGGCTTCAGAGTATACGTATGATTTAAAGGAACTCAGCTGTGCAGCTGTGACATGAGATTAGAGTAGTGAATTAAATTGGGAAAATTCTGCTGCGGGCAAAACCTGCAGTATCCTCCTGTGCTTGCAACAACGAGTAGTTGATATGTATATCAGGTGCAGTAAGAGAAGTAAAGAACACGGCTGAAAATAGTAAAAATTATGCCATTCCTTATCTCGTGCTTTGGATTGCTGCAGTAAAGTTGGAAAAAGTGATAGCCTGTGGTAAGGCTGGTTTTAGTGGATACCCCTTATTATTTCCTAGAGTTGTAAAAGTGCATGGCAAACATACAATAATGTGCTAATTATGTTGTTAAGAATTAGGTGACTCCCAAGGTGGGCAAAGGAAATAAAGCATAAAACCTCTATCACTGCTCCCTTTTTAGGGTAGTTGGCGTTTGCTATTTTGAGTTCTAATAGTACAGGCCGTGTCTGAGGTGGCACAGACTCTTTTAGCTTATGTGTAGTAAAGAAGAAAAATTAATTTTCAGGTATGGAACAAGCTTGGAAAAAAAATGTAGAGACTTGCTGGCACATATACAGCAGTAGCTAGCTGAAATGATACATAGGAAGCCACTTCTGTGAATTAATTACCCTGGTTAGTTGGTAGGAACTCCATTTTTATTTTTCAGCTAGTCATAGCTATGCAATTTCAGACTGCAGTATAGACCAAGCGCACATTTTAAAAATCCTGTTTTGTTGGTCTTGACCATAGTAATGTGTGCAGTCTAATGGTATGAATAGTTAGGATGTACCAAATTAGTTAAGCAAAGACTGTGTCAAATTATTTTTAGTGCTGTTGGGAAGAAACACAATGAAAACATTGTAGTATACAGAGCTGAATAGTTTTACTTTCGTCATTGTTAGCTTGCCAGTCCATCAGCTTCCCCTCCTGTTTGCCTGCTTTGGTTTTGAGCTCTTAAACACTTTGTGATTCTATTTAATGTGGCACTGACTATCTGGGTGCAGCTAAATGAGTAAAATCAAGCAAAGGAGAAGAGGTAAGACTATAGTTTGCTCATTAAGTCAAAATCTTGATGTTATTTTAAGATTTTTTTGGGTCTTATTTTATAGCTTCACACTTTCTCAGACTTCACCAACTGCATGTGTTCTAATGGATAAAAGGGGCTTTAAAGAAGCCCTTAGGATAGAGTATGGCTTTAGAGATAAAATGTTAAGCAAAGGCCTAATCTTAGATAGAGATTAAATACATAATTAGGGAAATACTTTTGACATAGAGCAGTCTTAGTAGGGCTATCACGATGTCTGTGAAATATTTTCAATGTGAAGGGAAATGAAAAGCAGTCTTCACATTTAAAAAAAACAACCAGAAAACAACAACAATCTCTCTGTAGATGAAAGCCTCGGATGACGATGATGATGACGATGAGGATGAAGATGAATTTGTGGAGGTCCCTGAGAAGGAAGGTTATGAGCCCCACATTCCAGACCACCTGCGTAAGGAATATGGTGAGTTTGCCCAGCTGTGACAAGCTTTATCCCTGCATGTTACTGCTGCACTAAAGTAAATAAACATTCATTCTGAAGTAATAAAGTGATCAGCGGTGTGGGTAATCTCTGAGTGCTATGAGGAAGTCATTACATAGGTACGGGAGCAGCTATTGGCTCTAGATAAACAAATACTTTCTAGGAGCAAGAGCAACTGAGACGAGAAGCTTATTTCATCATGTTCCGCAGTAGTTTAGAGCCAGAAGCAGCACCGTGTGTGCTTATAAGTGTGCTAAACGCGTACTGGGAGTGAAGGGATTGCAAAGTAAAGCTATAAATGAGCCTGAATATTAGAAGTACTGGTAACAGTCTGGTGAGACGGGATAAAGTTTTGTACTATCACGTGCATTAGAAGGAGTTGGAGATGTGCTGCCACTTCCTCCCATAGGGTGGCCAGCTTATAACCCAGAAAGAAGGCTTTTTTTGTTGTTTGGGTGTTGCTTTCACAAGATGTTAAATGGAGCTCAGCCTTCAAGCGCAGAATTATAGCCACTGAGCACATACCAGATGACAAAATATAATTATGCCTTCTTTTAATGCATTATAAAGGTGTTTTTTAAAAATAAAGATATACTTGTAATGTGTTTTTGTGAAATTGAGAGGAGAGTTACTGAGGAAAGTTCATCTCAAATAATTAAATTTCAGTGCATTGTTCCTTGTCCTTTGTACATCTAGCTTGTTAAGAGTCTGCAGCTTTGCCTCTGCGTAGCATTGTGTGTTTTAAGACTCTGAAGATTTCTGTACATTGTAGAGAAGGAGAGGGTAGCTGCCACCTTGAACACTGTAATAAGTTCCGTGCTCCTACATGTCTCCATGAGTATTTGTGCAAGACTGGTGCCGTGTTGTGCCTTTTTCAATCCTGGTCATGCTTATTTTTAACTTATCTGCGGTTAAAAATAAAAGTCAGGCTGCAGCTATTACCTGTATAAAACAAATGTTTCTTTTTGCTGAAACGAGGGGGTGTGCCTGTGTAAACCCAAAATGATATAGCTCAAGTGACCTTTTTACTGTCTTCTGTCATCAAATTTGGCTACAAACAGTGAAAGATGATCAGTAATGATCAACTGTAGTGGTCAGCTCAAGGGCATCTCCAGGTGTGAAGTCCTGCTAGTGCCTCAGTCCATCTACCCCATCTAGACTTAACCTACCAGGACACCCTGGGAAGTAAGGTGTGCATTGATTATTTGCGTATCTGTGTTCCCCACCTAAGGACTTGCAGCAACTTCAGCTGGCTGGTTCCTGTTTGTTTGAAGGAGTTAAGATGTCTCCATGCCTTTAAAAAAGTGTCCCAGTGAGCAGGTAGCTACAATGTGTTTGGCATGACTCTTAGTATATATGTTGCTTGAAACAGTCTGTAGGTGCTTACTTTGTCCAACCAAGAATTGGGGAAGGTGAAACTGGGAGTGTTGAGACAGTGAAATGGGAAGTGGATGTGCGTGTTAGACAAGAACACAGAACAGTGGTGAAGGGCTGTAGGACACAAACTCAGGAGCTGGGCAGCTTTTTTGTTGTTGTTGTTCATGGGGGAAAAAATGTTACATTTTGATAAAATTAAAGCAGTATATGTTGGCTATACTGACTAACTCAGCCTTGCAATAAATACTAAGTTCTAATTATTGCTAACAGCAGGACTTTCAGAAAAGGAATATAATGGAAGAGAGGGGTAGCAGCCTTCCAGAAAGTTATAAAAGGCATCTTATGTATACGTAGCTAATTAAGAAGTCCCAAAACACTGGTAGTGATAGTAAATGAATGAGCAAATTAGGTTAGTTATTAAAATAGCTATGGTTCTTCTTTGGCTTTTTTTCCTTCCTTTGTCAGTATTCCTTGTGCCAAAACTGGTATTTTCTTAATACTTCCAGTCACTAGAACTTGCTTTTCATATCTTTAACAGCAGCCCAATGAATCTTAACATGCAAAAGTTCTGCTTATATTTGTCAGCTTCCACTGGAAGTGAAATGTACTTGTGTCTTACCTCTCTCCCTCTCTCCCTTTCCTCCCCTGTCTTCCTCATGGACACGTATTTTTAAAAAATCATCTTACCACCCTTTGTATCACACTAACACAATACTTAACTGCTATTTGAATTCCTCCTCATGGAAAAGGATAAAAGAACAAGCCTACTATCTACTCAAGGATATTTTAAAAATCTGTAGAAAATGGATTAAGAAATTGCCAATTTGTATTTAAACTATTGTTGACAGGAAAATATATTATAGTGAAGGATCCAATCAATCAGAAAACAAACCCTTTCTCTCATTTTGTATACACGTAGTTATGTAGGAGCTAATGGTCACACTTGGCTGTTCTTTATCTGATGTGCTTGTTAAAAATGAACCATTCTTGATGTTCCTGAAGTCATTCAGCTTTTCTTGCTGCCGTTTTAAGTTATGATGTAAGCTCCCAGTTCAGAAAAGAGTCTGCAAAGAATTCAGGCGATCTTTTAATCATGTGCTTTCTTCTATCTTTGTGTACTTACGTGCTTTTTTGGACCAACTGATCAGTTCAAAATTTATTTCGGAAGCTGACTTCTGTGTAATTACTTCAGGTCTGCATGAGGAAAATAAAGAAGTATATTTGTTCTACTGGATTCTGTTCTTCATGTTTTAATAAGCAAAAACAAAATAAGCATCCCTTTGGCACGCTTTGTTTAGAAAAGTGAGTTATCCTGTTAAAATACACAAGAATATCTTGATTTCATAGTAGCATGAACCTGTGTTAGGCAGCCACCTCTAATTAAATATGGTTCTTTGTTCTGTGTGCAAGTGCAGTTATCATAGCAGTCCCTTCAGCTTTATCTTAATATAATCCAGGTGGGGTTTTGCTACATTTCTTTAGTTCACATTTAGCTCATGAGCTAAGAAAATGAAAGTCTGTGCAAGTGGTATGTTCTAACTGGAACATTAAACCTTCCATATAAAATAAAATCTCAGTGTTATGTAGAAGGTGTGAACAATGTAAAGCTTTTTTTCCTTGTGCTGTTACTTTTCCTGAACAAACCAGGAAAAGTGAACAGCTTCTCAGATTAACTTTTTATACTAAACGGGAAAACAAAGTTGTAAAACATGACTGTGGAAATGGATTGAAATGTGACTTTTAAATTATTGATTTAAGTCACTTTATTCCCTTTCACTTCTCTTAGGAAAATCCTAACAACAAGGTAAATTTCAAGCTGGGATGCTATTTCTGAACATGCATACGTGTATCTGTGATTCTCCTGAGAGCTGAAAAGTTTGTGAAAAATTAAGACATTTAGAGACAGGGGAAGTTTTGCATGCATAAGTATACAGGCGTGTCCAGTTGTATTATCTGTGTGTATATGTAGTTTATTATGTAGTAGATCAGGATATTTAATATATAAGATGAACTGAGCATGGGTACAGTTTGGGTGGAGGGAGAATTAAACAAGTCAATTTGAATCTCCGTGTATAAGATGAAATGTAAATTTGTTAAAAGAATTTAGGTGATTAGATAACTGAAGTGTGAAGATATAACCCATTAGGGGTGTCATGCCAAATTAGCATTACCAGACTTTTAACGACCTCCCATTTGTATAATCCTTATTTACACTTGCACCTGATGTCTGCAACAGACAAGAGACCAGCCATCCTGTGGTACCACAGAGCCATTTTAAATACATTGTTTTGCTGAAGAGGAGTATTGGGCTGAAAAAGAAGCAGCACTGTGAAAATAATTTTTATAGGCTTCCTCTGGGTCTCAGCCCTATGCACCAATGTTGTTTATATCCGTTGGAGAGTAACTTGCCCTTGTATGGCTAGTATTGATAACCCCTTAAAAACTAAGGCATTATTCATTAAAAAGAAAGCTTTAGGGGGAGAGAAAAATCTTGTTTCCACTTCAGATTTCCCACATTCCAGCCTTTGCTGGTCAGCTGTTGCATTGGCTTGGAGCCTTAGGGTGGATAAGGTAAGGGATGGAACTGGGCAGCTTCTGACGTTGTTCTTGTGCCATAGACAGAATTTGGTGCTGACACCAGGATAAGAGATTCTTTCCTGCCCTTGGTGGTCTTGGCATAGCTTGCAGCTGAGCTCTGAACCGCGTGGGAAGTGATCCTGTTTGAGGGACCTGCTTTTCCATGTAAAAATGGAACAATTCTTGGATCTAGTTCAAAGCACCTGCCTCCAGCAAATGTTGTCTACTAATGGGTTTTTTCAGTTCATAATTCAGGGCTGTGTCTCAATGCATGCATCCATCAACAAACTTATTCAATACTACTTTGCGGTACAGGGAAGTACTATTGCCATTTTACAAGTGGTGACATGAGGCAGCTGTCTGACTCAGGAATACTAGCGCGGAAGCAGTCTACAGGTTATCAAGTTTCATCCTTATCCAAAATTGTAAGAGAAATGACTGGACAGTTAAGAACACAAACCATTGTTTCAAATCTCGTTAATCAGGTTTTCTCTTATATTTGAGCCTTAAGCCAAAATGGTTTTAGGTCCTTGATAGCTACTTCAGTGGTTCACATTGCATCTTAAAGCCTGCTTGGGATTTCTTTCATATCAGGATCAAAACTGCAATTCTAAAATCCCAAGGGTTAGTTCTATTCATTTCCAGAAATTCTTTCCTCTTCTCATTGCAGTGATGTGCCTTTGTGGGTTAGATGTCTCCACGCTGCCTTTTGTAATCTGATGGTGTCTGGGTTGTGCCTTTTTTGCGTGTTAAGTAGCTTTTTTTTTTTTTAGTATGAAATGTCATAGCAACAAGGAAAAGAAAGCTTATACCCTAATTGAACAAATAAGGTGTACAAAACCAGACTATTTCTTTAGTAGAGAAGTCGACACCTATTTTTTAGATAGCTTCAAACTACACAAGCTATTCTAGTGCAGCTCCCACTGAGCGTTTTAGAAACATGAATAAACTTCCTATTGTAACTGTTCATTAAAGGTGTGGGGGTTTTATAGCTGTTGTAATTTAACCCCAGCCGGCAGCCACTTGCTCACTCCTCCCAGTTGTGATGGGGAGAGAATCAGAAGGCTAAAAGTGAGGAAAAACTTGTGGGTTGAGATAAAGACAGTTTAATACATAGACCAAAAGCGACGCACACAAGCGAAGCAAAACAAGGAATTCATTTGTTGCTTCCCATCGTCAGGCAGGTGTTCAGCCATCTCCAGGAAAGCAGGGCTCCGTCACATGTAATGGTTACTTGGGAAGACAAACGCCATCGCTGGGAACATCCCCGCTTTTCCTCCTTCTTCCCCCAGCTTTGTATACTGAGCATGATGTCATATGGCATGGAATATCCCTTTGGTCAGTTGGGGTCAGCTGTCCCGGCTGTGTCTCCTCGCAAATTCTTGTGCCCCCACCAACCTACTCGCTGGCAGGGTGGTGTGAGCAGCAGAAAAGGCCTTGAGTGCTTAGCAACAAACAAAAACTTTACTGCGCTGTCATTACTGTTTCTCATCCCAGATCCAAAGCACAGCACTACACCACCTGCTAGCAAGGAAGTTAACTCTATTCCAGCTGAAACCATGACAATAGCTTTTGCATTTTCTCTGAACTTTAAAAAGCCTGTATTAGGAATAACAATAAAATACTGCATAGACAAATGCATGATTGAATTTCCAGGTTTGAAGCCATAGAAGTCGTGCATTTCAGGGCTTTTATTCAGAAAATTGTACTTGTTTGTATTGACTAGGTATGCTTTTATCTCTACCTAAGCAGCAGACTTCCATGCATATTCTTTTAAAAAGTTTTATTCTCTTGACTGGCATCCATCAAGACATACAGGGGACACAATGATTAAAAATAAAACTGCCTCGGAAATGTGGAATATAATAGAATTATCATTACAGATTTAAAAAATAGGAAAATTCATTACTAATTTATTGGAATCTGATTTTTTTATTCCCTACAAAAAATATTTTTGAAATGCTTTTAAATGTTTTTGTTTGTGTGGTCAAGTACTAATGTTTCATCTGTGTCACACTGAGAACAGCAGCACTGAATTTGAAACCTTGCATGTTATCTAACCACGTGTTGCTGTGTAGCTTTACTATGCTGACTCTTTCTTAGCTCTATCTCCTTCATTTTTGATGTAGGAAGTAGGAAAACGGTGGTTTTAGTTGCTGCATACAATAGTAATGTGCTCTCTTATCCTACATCTAAATGAAGTTTCTCCCATAAAAAGGCTGTTTTGCTGTTTTATATAACAGATTTAAAGCTAAACATGGCAAAAAGAGCATGTATGCAAGTGTTGATAAGGTGAAATAGAAACCACTTATTTTGACCTGTGAAGAAATGATGGTTTTCATAGTGGTCTTTTTTCCTCCATAGAAGCATCTAACAGATTTAGTTGATGCAGAATGATTATCTGTTGATTTTTACATTAAGGTTTTCCTCTGTTTCATGTTTGTTTGGGTTTTTTTTTTAATAGTACACATGAAAATCTTCTGCAAATTAAGGGGGAAAAGCACAAATCCTACGTGTTAAGTTTACATCCCTAACTACACATCTAAACATATCTGAAATACTCAGTGAAAGAGTGCTTTTTAGTCTTTTAGGAAAATACTTTTAGTTTACTGGTTTTAGGATTTATTAGGGCGTATTTGAAAAACTTACTAAAAAGTAATTTTGTAATAGCTTTTAATAATAGCTTTTGTAATAGCTTTTAAAATGGTAGGGTGTTGATCAAGTCTTGGCTTCCATAGGAGAGATTATCACACCAGTGATTATGAAGTAGACTTGACTCAGGGATGACTCAATGCAAGTAGGAGAACACAAGTGTGGGATTGGTACAGCAGCTTCTGTGGCTAACAGGTAGCTGTATTTCATACAAAATGTAAAGTGGGTTTATCTGGGCAAGATGTGTGTCTGAAGAGCAATCTGGCCAATGGCTTTCATCAGCTACAGGCCATAAAAATGCACATCACCATGATTAACCAAATGATTGTGCCCTGCCTTAGTTGCAATGAAAACAAGTGGTTTTGATGATATTATTATTTGGGAAGGAAGCTGCTGAGGTTCTACTGACTGTTGAATCACTAAATAGACTCACATGTGCTGGCTAAATGGAAATTAAAAATGATACTTCAGCTTTTTCCTTCCTTACTACAATGATTTCTCAGTTTTTCTGGGTTCTGCTTTAAAAGCCTAATAGCTTTTTAGTCTGGTTTGATTTGTCTGGTCTCCATACCTCAGGAACTTCCTGAGGGAATTCTTCCTGCATGTGAAGAACATGGAAAACGGTTTTACATGCAGAAACAGCTCAGTGGAGACCACAGCTAAAAGAAACCTGCAGACTTCAAAGTATACGAAGCATAATTCTCAGGAACTGAATTTGAGACTTAAAATTACACTATCTAGACTAAATAAGGACATGTGGGTATTACTTCACTTCTTTAAGGGGAAGAAACAAATCATCTTTTGGAGGGGGAAGGACAGGCAGAATTACCTACTTACCTTTCACTGCCCTGTGAAATTTGGGTTCCTTTTTCCCAAACGTGGAAAATGCAGTTAACACACAGTTGTGTTTCTCTCCCTAGACAAGAATCTAGCATTTAGAATAAGATTTATATTAATATTACTCTAAATCCTTTTAAAAAAATCATAGTTGTTGCGTGATTGAAATAGCATGCACTGATTTACTCATTTATACAGAAATATTAATATGTGCAGTTGTCCATGTGATGAGTTGCTTTGTGTGAGAATATTTGCTAAAGTGACCTCTGGCATTTCAGCATCCTCCCCTAGCAGCTGCAGACAGCAATTTGTTTAATGGTGGTTAAATGTAAGATAAGAAACTGTGTCTATCTAAAGTTAAAGAGGAAGTTTGCTACCACAATAAATGGTGTTTTAATCAGTCTTATCCCTGTATGAATACTTTTAAGGTTTTGTTCATAACAGATATTTTTATTATTTTTTTCCTCATTTTAGAGTTCTGTGTAGATGAAGTGATACTAACAAGAAAAGAGCCTGATTTTTTTTAGGTAGGTAGAGATGAAATTTGATCCCAATTAAAAAAAAGAACAAAAACTGAACAATCCTTTAATTTCTGATGGTTTCATAAAGACCAGGTATCTGTCAGGGATGACACATCATTCAAATCTCCATCCCTTATGAGTAGCAGAACCTTCAGAAATAATGAAGTCTTCCTACCATATGATAGCCTATGTTAATTTTGTTCACACATACATTTGTGCATGAAGAGATATGGCAGAACCGATCCTGAAACACTGAAGTGGTTTGGAAGCAATGCCCCAGGCATTGACTTGAACCCTTGGGTCTGCAAGCCCATATGAAGTAAGCTTTGCAAAGTTCTCTTCGCTTAACAGTAAAGCTTACTGTGGTTCCTGAGTAAAATACATGCATTTTTTTTTCATTATGAGCACATTAGAGTATAAGTGGGGAAATGTACCTGAACTGCTGGATTTTCCTGACAGTCTTGGAGAGTGTCTGTACTCATATAAATTGCATACATAAAGCTTGACAGAGATTCAACAAATGGGAAACAATTTTTTTTTTTTTTTTTTTTCAGGAAAGTTGAACTCCATAATACTTGTTTATATTCTGTCTTCGTTTTTTCAATTAAACTTAAGTGAATCTGAAGTAGCTAGATTTCGTCTAAATCCACACAGCTGAGGAAACCTGTGCTTGCTCTTTCTCTGAATTTTCACTGTGGGGCTTTTATCTCCACCTAATCCCACCATTTCTGTCAGGACATAATCTCTTTCTCAAATTTACATTTTAATTACAAGGCCAGCTGAACTAGCTAAAATCAATAATGTCAGCATTCAGCAGCCTAACTTCAGCTGAAACCCCAGCTTCTCTCTTTCCTTCTATCGATTTATCTCGTGAACACGGTCTACTTTATTGCTTCAGGCAAATAGGTGCCATTTGGTCAATTTAAACAAAAAAGGGGATTTGAACATTTTTATGATTCTTTCTAAAAGCTGCTGTTGGAACAGTTTGAACCCAGTTACTGTACTTGTGTTAAATAAAATAAACAGAACGGCAGAATTCTTAAGAGAAATTTTACTTTTAAAACTGCACTTAATGCGATCTATGTCTTAAAAACAAAACAAAAAAACCCCACCCTGACATTGGATACCATTCAGCTAGGGCTGTCTGTGTGGTGACTCATCTTTATCGTCTTAGCAAAAACTAATTTTATAAACAAATATTTTTTTAAAAAATCCACAGTAGAGGTGGTGTTACTGACGTTGTAGTGTATTTACCTGTAGTGATTTTTCTGTTAATGGTTTAAAATAAGAAATCAATGGGAAAATATTTTGTTCTTGTAACTCTTAAGAATTNATCACTGTAGTGAACAAGCAGTCATGCTTTCCATAAACATCGTAGGAAAAATTGGAATAAAACTAGGATTTTCTGAGAACTTTTAATACCTATGCACATATTCTTTCTGAAGAGGGGAAAAAAAGGTATGGTGAGATACATACCTGCTACCTTCTGAGTTCAAGACAGTTTGTAAATAGTACACATACAAGTGCTCTCAAAACTGTTGCTTCAAACAGTGCTTTTCAGAAAGGTATTCTTGTCCTTAAACAAAAAAAAAAAAAGAGGGGGGGAGGCAATTGTAAATGCTAAACACAGTCTAAGCAATTTTACTTTACAGATAGTCTATGACATATTTTTCTCAGCCAACCTTGTTCATGCCAAAGGGCCTGTTTGTAACTGTTTCTGTAATAACAGGAAATGTACTTTTCCAGATCCTGATGATCCTAAAGTATGGTTATAACAGAATCGTTTGGGTTAATTCTGTTTTGCTTTGATACAAAGCACCTGAGAAGGGCTCCTTCCCTTTCTAGCCTAAGGCAGGAGCTGGGAAGGAGTCCTATCCTACCCCTTCTCCAGATACATACATTCAAGAATGCTCTCTTAATATTTAACTGAAGTGCTGTTTAAAAACCATTTTTGTGGAGGCACCATTATCCCTCTTGAATGGCAAGTCCACAGCCTAATAAATGTCATGAGATCATTTCTCTTGTTATTTAGCCTGGATGTTTCTCCACTTAGTTCCATCCTATTATGCTAAATTATAATTTCCCTTGTTGCTGGTCCTTCTGCTGATTTTGAGACCCTTTTCCAATGCACAGATTAGCCCTTTAAATGATTTTTTTAAACAATGTTCTTTAAAGCCTTGTTGACTTTGGGAGGGGAAGTTAGATAACACAGTGAATGTGGCATGTTCATCGCTTTCCTTGGAGTATCCGATGTGGGCATGACTGAGTAAGGGAGCAGTAGTGTCAGGCATGCTCAGCAGCAGCAGCATCACCAGCCAAGAGCAAGATGGCCTGTGTCTGTCTACAGCCGGTTGACAGGTTCTAACCTCCAATCCGAGGATGTAAAAGTTAAAAAAGAGCGATCCTTCTTTGCATCACAGTCCGTGCTACCTTCAGTTCCCAGGAAGCATTGGACAGCTTAAGCAGCGCTCTCTTTCGGGACGCACTGCCTTAGGAATGTGGGCTTTGTTTTTGGGGTGTTTTCCAGAGAGCAGAACAGGGAGCTGGGGAGGAGCTGTGTTTGACACTGTCTTCAAACTATGCTGAATGTCTTTTTGTCCGCTCTGCAATGCTTGCTGCCTGTGAACGTTTGGACAGTTGCGTACTTGCTGAAGTCTTTTCAGGACTGCTGCAGGACTGAAATACCCACTCTCAGATGTGTGTTCACTGCTGTGGGGTGCCTACACAACACTCAAGTAGCCTTTTCTTAGGAAATGAGGAGTGCGTCATCTTGCCAGAGCTGGATCTGGTCTCCCTATGGACATGGAAGAAATATTATCACACAGAAGTTGCATCACAGATATATTTGCCTCAACTGTCTTATTAAATGGTCTGCATTGCTCTTTATCATACACTGGATAAGCAGAAGGAATGTATTGAGCTTTCATGGGAGAGTGAGGAGAAGACCAAGAAGTCTCTGTGAATGCTTATTAAATGCTAATGGTTTGTGCTCCTTCATCCTCTTTCCTCTTCCGGATCCCATTTCCTTCCCTCTCTTGTTTCGAAAGGGGCAGGTAAGCCACCTGCCACCAATGTCATTACTGGCCTCTACTCTGAATCACCTTGCCCTTAAAACATTTTCCTTCATTGTTACCAGTATAAGCCATGCTAGATAGTGACACGGGATCTCAGAGATGCTCTTAGAAGAGTCCTCATCCTTGAGAGTACTCTGGGGTGCTCTCTATCCTCTGGAGTCAGTTGTATTCAGAAGATCTAGGAATGACTGAAGTGACCGTTTGCTGTACGCAGCAACATTTAAAGGCTACACACACACACAACCTGGATCCAACTGGATGCCTGCTTTGGTTCTCCCCTCCTTCTGAGGGGCTCTAGCTTTGTGGATTTTGAATTGGGATTGTCAGGTCTCTCTGGGAAGAAAGTGCCCAGGAACTAGGTTAAACAGGGGGTTGACAGGGCATCCTTCTCAGTGCACTGAGCTTGGAGTCTTGGAAAATGAGATGTTATTCCTTGTGCAAGGACTTGTCTCCTGATCTAGGTACTTGGAAAGTTTAGACCCGTATCTATCTAGGGGGTGGATCTAGAAGGTTGAAGGTTGCCACCTCAGCAACTTGACCTGTGGCTGGAGTCAGGCAACGCCTTCTGTGTGGTTGCACACCAAAGGTTACAGGCAACATGTGGTACAAATGAATCAAGGTCAGGATGAATTACAAGAAGACCTTATAAGGTGGAAAGAAAGCATCAGGGAAAGTTGCTCTGATTTTGTCTGGGAAAAATATGGTTTACTCTGAAATGAAGATATTTTGTGCACCAAAGCTACCTGCCACTACAGGTCCTGCAATTCCCCACTCAGAGGGCAGGTCGTACCACACTAGCTTTTCCTTTTTTAGTTGGTATCTTGTGATACGTTTAATGATTGCCAAAACAAATTAGCAAAGCAAAAATACTTCTGGATACAGCTTCAGGGCTGGCTAGAAGTAGATAAGAGGCTAAAACTCCCAATTAAATAATGTCTACAACATGTCAGGTAAATTCAGGTTGTTTTTCATAAGAAGGCTGAGATAATTTGCTTAAAACTTTAGTCTTGTGAAACTGACTTTTCTGTGTTGATTTAGGTGGCTGCTTTTTTGGGGGATGGCCTTGCATTTCAGTCACTTCTTTTTATAAAAAGGCTTTCTGATGGGGAAAATGTAGTCTATTATATTAGTGTGAGGGATCACGTCTTTCCATTTTATCTGTCATTGGCTGAAAAGTTCTTGTTACTACTGCCAGCTAATAGAGTTGCTTCTCTAGCTCAGCGGGTAGAGGCATGTGCTGTCCAACTACTCAGCCTATCTAATTGCATCATTACAGTCCGTGCTGGCTGTCTAATCTAGCTGTATAAAGTAATTAAGTTGCCCCACCACTGAGCTGCTGGCGCTGAACATCAATGCCTGGTACTGCCTTGCAGTGGGCTTGTTCTTCAGGTGTAGCTCAGGCATTTATTGTCTCTTGAGCTTATGCTGTGGGTATACTCATTGCTTCTGCCAGCACTTAGATATTTTATCTTGGTAAATTGTTTTAGTATCTGTGAAAGAAGAATGTTCTCCAGATAATTCTGTTTGTGGATGTATTTAGGAATCGAAACTCAACTATTCTCAGTGGTGCTGCCCCTTAACAAATCAGGAATGAAACAAGAGCTATTTTGATCTATATTCTCAGCTCTGAAGGGTCAATATGGTCACTGAGAATCATCAAAGAACAGGGATGTGCCTCACACACGCTTTGTTTTTTCACCGGGTGTGCTTCCCTGCCAGCCACGCTGGGTCCCATTCTCATCAGTCATGTGTTGCAGTGAATTCCCCACCCAGAAGTGGTTTCTCTTTGCCAGGCTGTAAGAGTTTTACAGGACTTTTTGCTGAGGCAGCACAAAGAATTAATCTTAGCACACAGGAGGATATGGGTGTATGGCTTTCCTTTTACTTTCTGCTGCTCTTGGATTTCTTTTGGGACTCCAGGTGTTAAACAGTCTTGCCAGTAGTTCCTTTCTTCTATTTTACCTTGATATAACCTTGAGTACAGGAATGACACACCAGCAAGCTGATATGATACTAGAAAAGCACACAGAAAAAGCAGTATCGCAGGTTAGGCAAAAATGCATTGTTAAAATCCTTCTTTCCGAGGTAAGGTAACATCATTCTTTGTTATCACACCACGTCATACAAATTTAAAAGTTGATTTGCTGTAGTTAGTTACTCAGTATGTTTCTGTCCCAAAACAAGAAAAATTTCACAGGCAGAAATATCGCTCTGTCTATGATTGGGATGGATGTCCAATGTGAATCGAAAGCAGTAAGACTTGTAATCAGCATCCTGAGCTCTTTGGCCGTGCTGTGAAGCGTTGACAGTGGGAGAAGTGAATCCCTCCTAAACACAGCTATCTTTTGCAGGACTAGAGCCCCAGTCACCTCCAAAAGCACCAGCGGGGAAGACATCAATAGGACCAGCTCTGCTGAGCTCCCGCGTCCAGCTGAAAGGGAATGAAGACGAACTTGATCCAACCTGTGCAGCTGCCACATTGAAACTTATTAGAGACAAACTACCAAAGTTACCTCCTCCACATGCCAGGTTATCTTTGTTTTAATTCTTGTAGAAACCTCTTGCTCTTGCTTGTATTTATTAGTCATGAAACCACATGGAAAAGTGCTCATGAGCTAGGCAAGCTGCTATGGCTGTCTTGGTTTCATTTTGAAGTTACAGTTCTTTTACTGAGATGCACATTCACTACTTAATATTGGGGATTTTGTTAGTGATTGCACCAGGCTCTTAAGGAATATTTTGCTACTCACTTGGTTTAGGTTTTATTTGGTGTAAATGGCCTCTATGAAAATAGAAAACATTCCGTTCCCTCCTCTCCTAACAAAAAAACCCAACCCATCCCCATTTATTGAGGTAACTTTTGGTTTGCAACTAAACAGAATATATCCTAATGCTAAATTGCAAAGTAGTTTCAATCATCTCTTGCTTCCTAATGACTTATGCTGTCAGTGCTGCCTGGAGGCGTGTTTTACTGGTTCCAAAGATGTATTTGTTGTCAATTCTGTTTAAAGCTTGCTGAAATTCCAGCCTTGTCTAGCATTTATCTGTGATTTTGGGATAAGACTGAGTAATCTACTTAGTGGCATATTCCTGAAAAGGCACTTCTGCATTGGCCAAAAGCCCCCCAGAAAACTAGCAAACTGTAATGTAATCTAAGAAAGGGGTTTAATTCATTAGAACTCCGGAGTTTGGAGTATTCAGGTGTACCTCTTGACTTTTAATCTTTAAAAATGTAGTGTTTCAGTGAGGTGACTAAGACCTTTTGAAGCTCTCTTAGTGAATACCCAAGGTCTCCATAGTAGTACTCTGTTTTTTGAGGACTTTGAATTCTGTAGTGGTACTGCACAATGAGTATTGTAAGTGTGCAAGATGGAATTTTGTCAACAAAAACAGACTTTGCAATCTGTGTGACTGCTATGCAAACATGGGCATGAGTTTACAGAGAGAAGATCTTTCTAAAAACAGTTTGTCACATCAGTAGCTCCCGTTACAGTACAGTGTGTATGATCCACTACTGCCCCCATTAGATCTCTAGGCTTCTACACTTACGGTATAATACGTTTTATTTAGCTTTAGCTGAATGTGCAGTTAGGCTTCATGGTGCAGTGTGTGCTGTATGTAGTGTGTGGTGTTATGGTCTGCATCCTTTAAAAAAAAAAAAAAAAAAAAATCCTGTAAAGGTAGTTGTAGTCCTAGATCTAAGATAATATTAACGTTGGTGTGAAAATCTAATGAAAAAAGAGAAAATGTCGTTGTGATCATTGCTGTTCTGTATTGACTTTTCATCAATTTTCTCCAGTGACTCTGCAACTACTGAGCCAGCAGCCTTGGAAGAGCCTGACAGTAAGAGAAGAAAACTAGAAGAGGAAAGAGCTAAAGCTCCCCTCATGCCTTTTGGATTAGATCTTCACTACTGGGGACAGGATCAGCCAAGTGCTGGCAAGATTCTCAAGTAATGCTCTTTTTCTTTTAAGACAAATTAAACAAATACATATAGATTTACTTGTACTCAGAGGTCATGCAGTGGGGTGACTGCTATTTCTTTTGATAATTAATTTTCTTCTTTCCCTTGTGCTGTAGGACCCATAAACAAAGTCAGAAATTCTACCTTAAAATGTTATTTGTTTTGAGAAGATGTGATACTAATTAAATATCCTTTGATGCTTCAAAGCACTTTTTTCTGCTCTTTCATGTTTGTGTATTATTTGCAGCATGGCATCACTTACTCCAATTTAAACTGGTACCTCATTATGCAAAGTGCTATGCAAGTGCATGATAGACGGTCTCTCTGCTAGGGACTTCACAGTTAAATAAAGAGCAGGAAAGGTAGGAGAAAGGCTAGGGAGGCGTCAGGGGTATTTTTCCTGACTTTACAGAGTGGTGACGGAGGAAATTGATACGCTTGTTTAGTCACACCAGAAATAGGTGGCAGTTACAGGATTTGAATTTGGATCTCTCACTTTCCATTCTTGTCTGGGAAAGTTTTATGTTTCTTGGAGACAAAGCATTGCTGGCTTGGGGAAAGCTTTAGCAATGCTGGGGAGAAGAGATGGTAGGTATACATCAGAAATTGTTTCTAGCAGTCAGTTTTTAAAACCCCTTTTTAGGACTAGTGTTTTTATATGAAAATTGAGATGCAAAGTCCTCCCTCTATGTATAAATTTCATTTAAGTCCACCAGAACTTTCTTATCAGTGTGTACCATACCTGGCTTGGAAAAGGCAAAAAACATTGACCGGCTGGGTTGCAAATCAAATGTATATTCTCAGCAGTGTTACTTTTGTTTGTTTTCTTATCAAAACAAACAAACAAAAAAAACCAACCCATGCTAGAATCATAAATCATAGAATCATCTAGGTTGGAAGGGACCTTTAAGAGCATCAAGTCCAACCGTCAGCCTAATACTGCCATGTCCCTAAGCACCACATCTACACATCTGTTAAATACCTCCAGGGATGATGTTTCGACCACTTCCCTGGGCAGCCTGTTCCGATGTTTGATAACCCTTTCTGTGAAGAAATTTTTCCTAATATCCAGTCTAAACCTCCCCTGGTGTAACTTTTCCGCTTGTCCTAAAATGATCACAGTGTGAAAACGGTGTTTGCAGAAAGAAACAAGAAAAAGTGTTGCCCCTGTATCTGGTTGCATAAAATGCTGAGTATGTTTCAAATTATTGAAAGACAGTGGAATTCGATACATAATAGTGCTTTAACACAGTCACTCCAAGCTTTGGATTCTGTCTGGTGTGGCGTAAGCTCTTCAAAGCCTATAAAATGGTTAAGATTTTCTGCAGGGCTTTAAGAAGCATTTGTCTGTGATAATGCCAAAAAGGTAGTAAGGCTTTATTTTACATTGCAAATGAGTTATTCAAGTCATAAGTGGAATCAGAAGCATATTTCACTGCCTGTCTGCCTTGTGCTGTACTGTTTTATTTTTATGCTTTCCAATAAAATAGAGGGCACACTTCTGAACCTTATAGTCTATAACTACAGATAGGCCAATCTAACTAAAGATAATTTAAGTTACTCTGCACACACAATACCATTGACCCCTGGGTATGAAATATATTTATTGGAAAATTAAGGTAGTCATTGGCCAACTCCTTTAACTTTTCTATATGCATACATACTGTCTCTATAAGATGCCTAGGAAAAAAAGCAAACCCAAAAACCAGACAACACATATGGAATGCGTATGGAATTTGAATTTTTAAAATCTGAAGTGGAAAAGTCTTTCCTCTTCACCTATTTAACACTACACTTACTTAATTACAGCATTTACAATAAATTAAGATTTTGATAGTGAGACTGTAGCTACCAGGAAGATGATTTTCTAAAGAAGTTTTGTTTAGCTGGTAAATGGTGAACCTTCTCCAGAAGGTGACAGTAACTGGACTTTACAAAAATTTTGGGCCAAACCATTTTCCCTACTTCTGCCTTCACTCACACAACTCATTAAGCTAGTTTAAGAGCTCAGTTTAAGAGCTTATAAAAGCTGTAGTAGTACTGGTTTTTTTTTGCGGGGGTGGGGGGAAGGGGCAGTGTATACTATAGTGTGTACTGTGTAGAGACTGCTCTGCCAGCTTAACCAACTATCTACCCTCCTCCTTGAATTTAATTAGCTGACTCTTAGGATCAGAGTGAATTAGCTGATGCAGCACTTCTTATGACTCTGACTAGGATATTTGAATTAGCTCATTTAGTGCTTGCTCCAGGATCTCTGTATCCATCATACTGGTTTTAGAATTTATATTTATTCAAGTCTTTGATAATCTTCCCATCATCTTAGGAACGAAGCTGATATAAATTTGTTGAAAGAGTGCAACATTTCTCCAGGAGCTGGACTTTCTTTTACATTTCAGTTAACCATTGCTTGTCTTCTATTCTTCCAAATGTATAACTATGTAATTTCCATTAAATCCTCTGTTACTTGTCTAGATCAGTAACACTCCTTCCATGAGTGTGAGTGTTGATCTTCTAGTTGATTATCTGTTCTCCTTCTGATCCCTCTTACAAAAAGATTTTACTTGTCACATGCATCATTTTTTCAAACAAAGATCTCATGTTCTGCCTTTTTTAATGTTTCTTAAATTTCAACAGCAGGAAATCAGAAAACTTTGGGAATTAGCACTGCTCTGTTCTTTTGTTACCTGCTTGTAAGTCATGCTGGGAGAAAATAAGTTATATGCTTGAAGTAAACAATAATATTTATGAATACCTGTGTAGGAGTCAGGCTATTTTAAGTCCAGTTGCCAAATGCCCATCAATGATACATAGAGTAAAACATAATTTTAATTTCCTTGAGATTGATTGGATACAAATTGCAGGAGAGGGGGGGAAATTAAATAGAACTTTTTCCTAATTGGAAAGGTTGGCATGCACAACTATTAATTGCTTCTTCATTCTCATGTAACTGTAATCTGATAATTTAGAGGGCGAGGGGAGTTCAGACCACCAAAGGACACTAGAATTTTAGTAAGAAATTCTGTAATGCTACCTTGCACTAGAAATCCTGTATGGTGTCTTTTTAGGAATGCTTTCCCCTCCTTTTGTCTGTAAGATTACTAACACAGAGCTAGCAGTCTGTCTTGTTTTAAAGATTGTATTAGAACTAAGCAAATAAGAAATTTATTTCATTCTTTTATTTCCTCTCTATTGTACAATCTTGCCACATAATTTCTGACGCTAAAATACTGTACCGTTCAAATGTTTGACTAAAGTCATATTGGTATATTATAAAGATTCTTAAAGCTTTTTTGTTTAGCCTATAGTTTGTAGAATTGTGTGATTGAAAACTTTTTAACCAAAAATAGTGGAAATGTATTACTAGGTTTAATGTTGAACTAGCCTTCGCTATAACTCTTTTGTCTTTATCCCCTCAATTACCAGAAGAAAGTTATTTGCACTTTATGGCAGGTTAGAATTTTCCTGGCACTAATGAGGTATAGTCAATGAAGAAATGATTGGATAGCATGAATCTCTTTAACAAGGATTTTACTTGTTGAACATTTTTCTGATTATTTGGCAAATCATAGAATGGCTTTGAAATTGCTTAAACCCTTTTTAAACCTATTCTAATCTCTTTACATAGTTTTAAATGGTCAACTATTGCAGTAAAACCAGCAGCCATATATGTTGTAGGTTGCTAAGGTCAGATAATTTCCTCCACTTTTTTTTTCTCTTTGTCATCTCCTGAAAACTTGCTTGGATAAAATTCATCAAGACTCTTCAGGCCCACTAAAGTAATTCTTAAAGTATTGGCTTATTTGCTTTGCTGAATTGAGATCGCTGTGATTAGTGAAGCCAATGTGCATGTATATATGGCTCTGCAGTCTACAGAAGGCAAAGTCTCAGGAGTAGGAATGACATCCAAGGGTATTAATGAATGAGAAAAATTGGATATGGATAGAGAAAATCCTCTCAAGTCAGTCTGGGGCTGATTGGAAGGAAGCGCTATGTGGAAGAAAGGGACTGTGAAGTGTCCTTTATGAATTTTAAGTCCTTATAAAGACATCTGTCATCTAGATATCTCCATTTGGCTTGTACTAAGCAGCAGATATGCAGGCTTAGTCTAGCTTTTTTTTTTTTTCTCTTTAACTTAAAAGAGTTTAACTTTAAGAGTGTTAACTACAGAATTACAAAGTTATTCCCTGAAACTGGATATCGGATAACTGGCTCTGAATGTCAGTTCATGAACTAGAGCTAAGACTTGTAATAGTTTAGCAGGTTAAATAAGAAATCAATACTGTGCACAGTTTGGTGGTATTTTAAAAACATCTTCATAATATAGGCGTCATAAGAAAGAGTGGTAGATTCCTAGCTTTTTCTAATTCTCTAGTAAAGCTTCCCTTCCTTTTACATGTAAGTTTACCACAGGTTTATACTCTCATCATTATGTGCTTTCTTACAACTTTGTGAAGAATTTTCATTTCTTGTTTTCCCAGGTTTGCTTCTGAGCATCGATTTTGGGCACCCAGCGAAGTAGAGGAAGAAGTGGAAAATAAAGAAATAACTGAAATGTTAAAAACTAGATATATAACATTTGCTGGCAAGTTTGAGCCAGTGAAACATAGATGTAGAGCACCAATGCCTGATGGAAGTCTGTGTGAAAGACAAGATCGGATTAAGGTGGGCACTAAGTTACATAACTTCCAGGCTATATGCTATAAGGAGAAGATCTCATTAAAACAGATCCATAAAAGTTTATTTCACATTGTAAATATATCTCAAGGTAGTGGAAGAAAATTGTATCTGGAGAAGTTTACTGTTAATATATGCTTCATATGGGCAGCATCCTTTTGGTAAGGATGCTATAAACATCTAAGGAACTCACAAATATTTTGTGCATTCATCATAGGTATTTATATTTTATTTATTACTGTGATATATGAGTACTTGGCAGTAAAGCTGAGACAGTTGGTTGCTGAAAAGTTTTCTTCATTTAGAGGCATATTTGATATTAATTGTTTTTAGAAACTTGGGTGTTTGAGGGACAAAGAGATTTTATTTACAAATTAGGTTTTATGAAAGCTGAATCCTACACAGCCTCAAATTATGAGCCCTATTGATCAGAAATACTTTCCGTAAGTGCTTTGTTCTAATATCCCTGTTCTTCCTGTATTATGTGAGGCTGAAGGTTCTGAATGCAGGATCTTTAAATGGGATTGTTACAGGATAGAGATATAGCATAAACAACAACATATGATGCAGCATTGATGCCTGTGTTCCAGACTTGACAGGATGTGCTACTTGGCCTCTTGAAATCGAATACTCATATCACAAAGAGCTTACTTCTTTGAGATTCTGAATATATTAAAGACATGATGTTTATGGGATCCTAATGCTTTCTAAGGAGGACTGGAAATTAAGCGTAGGATTTTGTTGCTTGATTCCAGCGTGTGGCTTTAAGCTATGTTGAATAACATGTAAGCATTTTCTTTCAATTCAGAAGTTTTGAGATTTTTTTTATTTCCCCCCCCTTTCTTTCTGAAGTGCCCATTCCATGGAAAGATAATTCCTCGGGATGAATCTGGGATTCCCACCAATGCAGAGGACAGAGCCAGAGAAGAAAAGATGCGGTTTGAGAAGCAAGAGGCTCAGCCAGGTTTGTCTGCATAGCATCTTAAAAAAAAAAAAAAAAAAAAAAAAAAAAAAAAATTAGGCAGAGGCAGGAAATAAGCTTTAAACATATGCATAATATCTTTATTGTATATATGTTTGTATATATATTGTATACAATATTTACAATATCTACAGTATATTTACAATCTATACAATAACTATCTATTGTATCTACATTGTATCTATATATTTCATATATTGCATATACGATATATTGTATCTATATATAGATACAGTGTAGATACAAGTTGGACAACAATCTCAGTATACAGTTGGACAACAAATGTGACTGTCTACATGGGAGGAAGAGCGCCAGTTCTTTTGTTGCTAAAAGCACAGGTTGAGCTCCACAGAACTGGATATTTCTGTTTTGCTCCTAACCACATTCTCATTTAAATTCCTGTTGATTTTAATTTGCAGATCATTTGCAGTGATTCTTGCTTATGTAGTAAATATGGATGCATGTGTACACAGAATAAGATTAACATTGCATTTGTTCTTTATTTCCAATAGTCATCATAATGTTCCTAACTGCTTAGATAGACGAATTATAGACTTTATCTTAAGGAACATGTTTATTGAGGATGATTTCCTGGGAAATGCTTGACAGTAACTGTTCCCATGCTTCTGAAAAGAAGTCGTCTAATCTTGCTGGTTGCTAACAGAAAGTGATTTATGTAATGTAATGATAATATTACTAGGATCACTGTGTTACCACGAATATTGGCAGAGTGGTTTTATTGCCACAACGTGGGAACTTTTTTTCCTGTATCTATTCATATCTATCATATTCTGTATTTCCTTTATCTACTCATAGATACACATGGCCTTGTTATGCTGTGAGTCTGTGCAGCTTCGCTAGAAAATACTCTGAACTAGGGAAGCCCTCACATTGGGCTTTACTTTATTGGCATTGTAACTAGTCTGGATGTTCTAATAGGCATGATGTTTGTGATGGGCTGGAGGAAGGGAGCAAGCAGACCTGTGCTATTTAATTGTTTATATGTTACTGTTCAATACTCTGGATTTTGTTTTTAAACAAGGGGGATGGGCGACAAAACTAACGGCCTTCTCCTTGCACCCTGGCTGCTGCTTTCAGGTGTGGAGGGAAGACTTACCCTTCCCCAAGATTATTTGGGCATTTTTAGGCAGGATAAAGCTCTGGGCTTCTAGGTAAGGAATGCAGGCACTTGGAAAGACAGCAAGCAATTAATACACTGTCAGGAAGACTTCCAAGAGGAATAAGAGACAAGCCTCATTAACAATGGATGGAAGGTAGATTTTCATGGAGCACCCGGGGGGGAACTGCAACCAGGAAGCTACTGGAAGTTGATAGACTGCAAAGGAAGATGGGAGAGAGGGATCTATCCAGCAAAGACATTAGTGTATAATTGGAGGGAGCAGATTTGTTTTCAGAGCTTTTATTTAATCTGCCTTCCTTCAAAAGGACTTAGTTTTCTCTAAGTTATTTATTCTAGGTGAGTATTCTGCATTCTAATTAAACTTACCCATAGGCTTTATCATTTTGATATCTCGTAGTATACTCCCTTTAAGGAGTTAGTACTGTCTTAAGCTCTGACTCAACATTTCACCAGTTTCACCGTCATATAGATTATTGAGGCTACTGAACCTTCCATGAAACCCCTTCAGAGCATAAAGAACAGCTGTTGATCTGGTTTCCAAAAAGGTCTATCTCGAATTAATGTGCATTTAAACATAAAACTGACTCCCCCACTTTCCTTTAGTTCTGATTTGGCTGTCTTTGAGTGACTGTGCTTGGCCAGCACCACATGAAGGCGGCAATTACTGAACATCTTCTGGTGTCTGCATGTGTCAAGAAGTGCTGCGTTTGGAGGCAGTTTCCATCCTTGTCAAGGTGAAGTGCTATAAACTGGCATCCAGCCTGCAGCATGGGCACGGTTGGACTGTCACAGCAAAGCCAGGCCAGGGGTGTGGACATTGTGCTAAAGAGGAAAGTTCCCAGCTTAGTTATGCCAAACAAAAACTATCAAATTAAACTAGCAGGTGTCCTTGAGGGACTTGTTTCAAACTAAAAATTAATACTCTGGTATAAAAATCACTTGCACTGAAAAATATTGATTTTTTTTTTTTCTGTGAAATTGCCATTGCTGGAGGCTAGCCATAATACTTATTTTTATTACAGTGTCAGTGCGGTGTTGTTAGAGGCTTCTCACCTCTGGCCCACAAGGATGTGTGTGTTAGTCCCAAACCAGTGTTGACATTGTTGCATTGTGTTATTGAGTGCGGTTGTTAAGCTGAGATGTCATACAAAGGTCCATCCCATCTGTCTGGGGAGGTACTGAACAAACTATGGCACTTAATTTATTGGACAAAACCTTACAGGTTTCTAAAGCCATCTGTGTACCAGATGGCACTAAATACTTTTATCCACTGCTTTTTGTTCCTTTCTTTTTTTCTATGCCTCGGTATTTTTTATATTTGTTTTATAGTATTTTCATGAACCTTTTAAAATGCTCTTTAGTTTGTTTATTTTGGGCTTGTAATTTGGGAGGGGAGGGGTGTTTGGTTGGTTTGCACTGGGGTTTGGTTTTGGTTTGGTTTGTGGTTTGGTTTTTTTTTTTACAAAAGACTTGAAGCACATCTGAGCAGTGCTGCTACAGAAAATATGCAAGTGAGGACCCACTCTGTACAGTGCATGCTTTGGTCTTATGAGTGACAACATCATTTGCTAATGATGACAGTTTGAAAAATGCCAAACATTAACATTTGGGGATCAGTTGCGTGGTTAAATCACACCAAAATTCTTTCTACAGCTTTTTCCTGTTGGATGGTAGGTTTATTTTCATCCTTGTGTGTGAAGGGGAAGACAATTATGTAAAAGTAATACAGTTTGTGTGATAATGACTATGTTTTTACAACACTGTCATTGTTATTATGGAGCATTTTTTAAGTTAGTATAAAATGTTAAGCTCTAGCTAATGTCCACAAAATGGTGCTTTGGGCTCTTTGGTCCTGAAACAATGAATCAGGTGGGATTACGTTGACCTGCTAATCTGCCGTGTTCATCCTTTTCCAATAGTTCACACATAGGAGCAAATTAAGTGCCTATTTTTTGTGTCAACCTTGAAGAGTATCTGGTTTTTCAGCCCTTAGTGACTTGTTAACAAACAGGTATCAGGACAGGCTGGTGAAGGCAGGCCGCTGGCCAGTCAGATGTGAAATAGCATCTCTCTACTAACTACAGTATTGATTCCCACCTACCATTGCAAACTGTGTAATTTTCTTTTCCCTGCTGCTAAACTCAGTAACAATGTATGAAGAGCTTTAGGGGCCCATCAATGCTCAAAAAGGCTGCTCTTCCCTGGCATTCTATTGATTTTTCTCAAAGGCTTTTAAATTGCTCCTTCATTTTACTCAAATGCTCATTTCATCTCTACTGGATGCCGGCATTTTTTCGTTGTGTTTAAACAATTGCTCCATTCACTGAGTTCCTAAACTGTGACGCCTTCTTATTACCGGGAGATAAACTGTTTAGACAGTTTTCCTTAATCTTGGATTAATCGTTCCTGTATCTGAATTGTGCTGTTCTGTATTCCTTCACTTAAAAAAAGAAGTCTGTGAGGTCTTATGAAGTATATGTATTCTATTTTCTCCCTCTATACTTCAGTTCTTGCACGGCTTCATTTTCCTCATGCTTTTTGGTGTGTTGGATTTTAATCAGTCCTTGCTTTCATGTATCATAGCAGGTTAGATCAAACCTTTCCTTGGAAAATTGCTCTGGTATTCCTAAACACTCTGTTCTTAAGTGTGGACATTGCCTCTGACCTTCCTGAAATGTTGTTACCGATATTTGTCACTCTCAGTGACCATCTTGGTATATAAGTGAAATTGTATAGTCATTTAGAACTGTTTATTTTTCTATATCTACATAGATGTTAAGTGAGAGTTGTAGACATTTGGTGTTAGAATTTCTGCAGGCAACAAAGGCCAACTGACATACGGGAAACTGTATGACAAATGGTTGGCAATTGCTAGTTGTTAAAATACAGAATTCTGACATTTGTACTGAGTTTGGACCATGTTATTCTCTGAAGTGGTACTTGCTATATTTTTTTCCAACCGATATGCTCAAAATCTTTATAATACAATGCTATTTTTCTAAATTTCCACTTGAAGATATCCATCCTCTAGCCACATTTTTACTTTCTACTTTGTACTGTTTTGCTTTGTTCTGATATGCAAGGCTCTACACTACAGGTGAAAGACCACTGCTTCCTCAAAGAGTTTACAGTCTAAATTGTTCATGCTTTTTCCCATGATGGCATCGATGATCAGAATCCATTTACAGTGTGTGGTTGGATTGGGAAGAATTCAGGTTTTGATAAAACTGTAAAACAAGTTTTTGATGAGATAAATTAACTTGTCCTATTGTCAAGAGAAGAAACTTGATTTAGATAATTAGACTGTGGAATTGTGGGATACTTCAAAAGTAGTATCTTTTTCAGACGCAAAATTGGGCTCGTGGCAACAGGGCCATGTTGTCTTATTCAAGAATTCTTCTTAGGTGTTAGATACCAGTTGTGTGTTTTGAAGCAAATACGATTCTTTGATGTAGAGATGTTACAATGTTGTCACTCTCACTCTGCTCGATAGTTGACATATTCCATATTTATACGTTTATTTTTAAGCTTATTCAGAATTTATTTTTGGAGATAAGTTCCTCAGCTACCTTATTGGCATTTTGTTCAATTTCTAAATAATAATCACTGCATTTTATGTCATATCTCCTACATGGAATAGTTTCCTTGGAATTTTGCTACTGTACTACTGCACAAACTTGACTTAAGTCTTCCTGCAGAACAGTTTTATCTACAGCAGCTAATAATAGATACTAATCCCAGACTGGCAGGGCTTTTTCATCAAGATCTGTCACTTTAGCTAACTGCTCTATCCTCCCCTTCCTTTGTGTGTGCAACTTAAAGCACAGGGGCTCTGCCTTCGCCTAGCGGTGACAAGAACCTGTACCTTAGGAGACTGCAAATTCTACCTGTGTTTGGAGTTTCAAAGTGCATGTTTTTTTTTTTTTTTTTTTTTAAATAGAGTGGCGAGATCCGGAATTTATGAGAGAACTTGAAGCAGCTACAGGAATGGATCTTGGTTCCTCTAAAAATAATGGAAAAGGAGGGAAAAAGAAAGGGAAGAAGAAAAAATATCCAAATCTGACAGACCTGAAGCAGCAGGCTAATACTTCTCGTTCCCGGCTTGAGAAGAAAGTCTTCAATAAGTAAGATGCTTATGTTCTCTGAAGCCTGATAAATTGGTGTTTCCCTTTGTTTCAATGGTACTTTCTGTTTCTACATTAACATGCACTTACTAAACAAGTTTCTTCGCTAACTGCAGAGCAAGAATGCCTTCCATATCTCTGGAGGGTAAAGAGTAACAGGTACTGATGATCGAGGTTAGTTCTCTGAGAATGGTTTTCAGCTGATTTACAAAATTTCCCTATGAAAGATTTTTTTTTTCCTCCTCATTTTTTTGTTGTCCTTTTATTGCTGTAGTGGCTTCTCTGGATGATCATTTATTAATAAAATAGATGCTACTTTATGTGTGCAAGTAGTACTGGATCTGTAAAGAAGATGATGTGTTCAGAGTGACACAACTTACAGCATCAGACACACTGTAGTAGTGTAAATGGAGTGAAAATGAAGTTTTTCTTTTTGAACGCCTAAGGTGGGCTGTCCTGAGCAGAACTTCAATTAATAAAAGGATCTGTCAAAACCACTTGGCTTTTGATGTGTAGCTGTGTCTGGGCGGTTGCCCTCAAGCCTCTGGTGTATGCTCAGAGACCTTCCTAAGATTTTGACGGCTGCCTGGGCTTCTAGTGTATTTTCTCTCACTCTTGGGTATACTAAATTGCTAGCTGGGCCTGATGCAGCACTTTGCAATCCATATGTACACACAGTGATCCCTTCCTATACAATATTCAGTGACACACTGCCACTGCATTTTTTTCTCCTCCTTTACTGAGAATGCATTCAGTTGGTTAAGAAAAATCATTTGGATCCTTGTGTTATGGTCCTTGTTCACTTAACCCCTGCTGTCTTTTGTAAATATCAAGGACTGGAAGCTGCTGCAGGTCTCTCTTCAGTGTAAGAGTTTAGAGATGATTATTCTCTCTACCAGAGATGTGGGCACAGTGTTCTTCCCACAATGGTGCCGTTTCTGTATGTCTCCCTTTCTTCCCAGCACATGTGCAAACAGTAGCTCTTGGCCTACGTTTAGCTCAAGGAGAAACTGTTTGGATGGCGTTGCCATTTAGACATTTCAAAGGTGTGTCCGTGGCTTTTGTAGACATATGTGAGTTAACTTTAAAGCAGGCATGCTAGCTCAGATGGAAGTGGGAACGTATGAGCCCACCAGCTGAATGGGTTTTAGAATGTCCAGTAGCTATATATGTCCACTCTGTTATGCCGTTTCTGATATCTAGTCTTGGTTAGATGTGGCTGCAACATAAACTTGCCTAAGCATGCTCTGGTCTTTATCAAATGGGAAGCAGCTGCAGGTAATTGAAGAGTTTCAGCTGTCAAAAATGAAGTAGTCAAAGGAAAGTGAAAAGTGTAAAGTTGTCAAATCAAAAAAGCAAAATTATCATTATAAAGTCATCAATGCTGGATTATTCCCTAAACATACTGGATGAGTTGAACAGCATCCAAGGCACAATATTTGTTTGAACTCTGTTTTCCCTTTTCTGATGTAATGGTTATAATAACAAAGCCAAATCTACATTGCTTTTGGTTACAGAAATAGCACGTTTTCTGTGAAATTATCATGTTACCTGATCTTAGTTAGAAGTCAGAGACATATGGTTCTAATGATCAGAATTTCATACCAGCTTTAACAAAATAAATTTTAAAAGCTGGTTTTGGTTTACTATGATTTTTGCTAATGATTTTGAGTGTGTGTTAGGGCCAGGCATAGGGAATCAAACCTGTCATGTTTTAATAGGTTTCATGCTTTGCAGCACTAAACAAGATGATAACCTTGGCTCCTTATAACAACCCCAAATTACTTGAAATGTATAGGTGATAAACCCAGGCTCTAGTCTGCCAATAAAGTTAAGTGAAATTGCACACAGATCATCAAAGTGGGATCTCATTTCATTTACAGTATCGCACAATCCGGTGGTGCTAATGTAAAACCTACATGACATGAAAGTGTCAAGGCCACTCTGCGCTGCTAAAGGCTCACTTTTCTCCTACCAATTAGGCAATATTTGAAGTGCAAAACCATGACCGCATTTTCCTTACTCTGGTAACTTTATTGGCAGAATTTTGTTGAAAATATACCTCTTCCACAGTGTTTTTTCAGAATGTTGGCTTTTCATTACAGTTGCTGCTGAGAAAATCTTTAATCCCACCATTTAGAAGCGTTATTAAGAAGTATCCTCTGTTTTCAGATGTTTCAAAATGGCTTTTGAGATGAAGCCATTACAGAGAGCAGTTAGCCATAACAGAAGTCAACTTGCCTCTCAGAGATAACCACAGGAGCAGAGCTGGAATAGTGTGTAGGGCCTGATCCTGAAAAAGGCTGGTGCACGCCACCAGGTGGATGCCTTTTTCTCATTTCACTGCACAGCCTGCAGCATCCTCAGAAGTGATAGAGAAAGGCAGATTGTGACAATGCAGAATCTAACAGATAGCACTAGACTTGAAACCATCTACTTTGTGTCATAGAACTTGCTGACTGCGTTTCTGATGTAGAAATGAAAGGAGACCTCAAACGGTGCCATGTTCTTAAATGGGACATATTCCCTTAAACCAGTCCCTTAGCTGATATACTTCCCATGCTGGCAGAGCATCCAGGCCTTTACAGAGAATTGTTAGGAGACATCTTAACACACCTGCATATATCAGCTCATCTCAGAGATTTGGGGCTAGAAGCAACCAATAACTCAGCTGTGCACACCACCTACCATAAGTTTCTGTGAGGGCAGATGTACGCAACAGAGCATTCTCTTGATTTCTGCTACCGCCTTTCTTACCCCTCTGGAATCATGAACCCCTTCCTCTGCCTTCCCACTTAATGGATGTATAGGCCTACTCTCTCTATGCGTTTTATGAGAATCTCCCGCTCCTATTCATGCTGTGTAGGCATCGTTTTCCTCCCCTTCAAAATCTCAGCTGCCTAATCTTCACTCAAAACTTTGTGGAGGGAAGAAAAATGCAAGCGTCTTCACTCACCCAGTTCAAAAGCATAGCAGTCTCTCCCAAAAGAAGAGAAATCTCTAGGAACCATCTTTACTGGGAGGAAACAGTGGCAGCAAATAAAGAGCAGCAACACAGGGGCAAACCCTCATCAGATTTAGGAGCACCAGAAAGCTTAAGAGCTCCAAAGTTCATTCCTTTATTTCCTTTTTGAATCTGAAGAACACTCCAAAGCCTTCCTCAAGCACAGCAGGCGCTGCAGAGGTCTTGAATGCTTGCCCATCATGAGGTAGCAGAGATCCCAATCCACTTTAGAGAAGAGTAAGATATTGGACATACTGTCCTGCAGAGATCCCAATCCACTTTACAGAAGAGTAAGATATTGGACATACTGTCCTGGCTATGGTAAACTCTAAGCACTTAGCTGTTCTGGAGCAGTAATTTATCCCTCTGCATAGAAATACAGGACAGTCTCTGGTGTCTTCCTAAACTAGGGTTGTGCTTGTGTATTAAATAATTGCTGCTCAGGAACCGGCATACTGCTGCTGTGAGTAAAAGAGAGTGTTATTCTGCCCACAGCTGATGAAATGGGTTTTTAGCAACCTGTGAAAGTTGCTAAGTAAGTTACAGTTACATGAATTGAACAGCAAGCCCTTCCCTTACAAAAACATTCTAGATTCTGCAGGTTGGCTTTCGTAAGGGTTTCTGAATGTGAAGTTTTTATATCCTCTTACCTGCTTTTAGTTATTTTTTCCCCAAGAGCAGTTAGGTGTTTTTGAAAATCAAACTCGTTATGTGTGACTGTCAGAAATAATGTTAGGAGGGTGGAAAGCACAGCCATTAAGCTGAAAGACTTTAGTTTGTTTACTGCTGTTAATAAAATCATTGCTGAATTAAACTATTGATATTGCTGCAGCTAATTTACTTAACAAGACAGATTTGTTCAGCCTCAGTGCAGTGTTCAGAAGCCTGGTAGTGATTCATCATAGTTCATTTTCCGCCCCCCAACATTCATAAACATTTTCTGAGATTGTGTGGAATTAAAATAACTGGTTTTATTTATTTTTTTGTCTTTCAGAGGTGCTGTGAAACGGGTGGTGAAAGCAATGAACCGAGTGGACCAAAGAAAGCACGAGAAATTTGCCAACCAGTTTAACTATGCGCTGAATTAAATTGTAATAAAATGAAGGGGAAAGATAATTAACTGGAGTGCAACTACACAAAACCTTTATCACAGAACTTCATATTTACCCTAAAATACTGTGCTTGGTACACTTTTACTAGGGTAATTTTATAAGGTTTTTTTCAACTTCTCATTTGATAACAAGCAAATTTTGACAAAGATGTGATATAGAATGAAATGTGTTTAACAAGTTGATAATTATTTGAAATGTACATGAAATAGAGTATGTTTTACGACTTGTACATACTGAGTAGTGTGTTTAGGTTTTTTTTTCCTTCCTAAGGGACTCATGTAACTTATAACTTGTTTGCCAATATGTGTGTTGTAATTTGCCTCCACTTTCATGCCTTCAGAAAAAAGATGCTGTAGAAGCAATTCGATATCTACCAGAGGTGGCAATGCGCAGAGTAGTTACTCAGCCTGCCATTCTAGAAAGCGTCCCCCAGCAAGCACCACACTGGCTCCTGCGCTACCTCTAAAGACCTATTGTGTATGTACTAAAGAAAAAAAAGAATCCAAATCAATTGATGTGTTAAGCAGAGTGAACCAAACATTGACCAGTTGTGCTCTTGCAGGGTTTCATACAGCTTTATGAGTGAAGGAAATCCAGAACGCTGAGGAGGGTAGAGTGTTTGAAAAAAAAATCAAAGTGAACTACAGAAGTCTTCAATAAAATACAAAATACAAATTAGAATGGATTTTCTACAGCATTGGCTTAGTCACTCACCTGTTGGAGGTGTTTCCTCATGCATCAAGAGACTCTTTAAGAATTAAAAAAAAAAAAGAGAGAAAATGTAAACTCCTCACTGTGGCTTCTGACCACCTCAGACAAAAGCTACAGCTCTGCCAAATACCTTTTGACTTGCACGAGTACTGCTTAGAAAGCAATTAATGCGGAGTCTTGATAGTTTATCTTGCAGAGCTCTGCAGTTTGGAAGACTTTTTCCTCTTCACCAAAGGTATTTGGAAGATGTACTTCTCAACTACCGGAAATAAAGTAATAAATAGCCAACGGAAAGCAAGAATTTCTGAAGTTATCTACTGCGCTAGAAAGCAAAGCCACTTCTACCATCAGTCTAGCTAACTTGGCAGTGAAGGCTTCAGGTGAAAAGGTAGACAAGAACAAAGTTCATCACCAGGTCAATTGAATCAACTGCCAAACTGATTTTATTTCTTAGCAAAGATAAAGATACAAACAAACCCAACAGCAGCAAAACCTTGCACATTTGAGTGTAATATAGATCATTGGATGCTGGGATCCCAGAACAGTCTAAATGAAACTGTTTGATCTTGGAGATTAACATTCAAAAGAGCCACATTGGTCATGGTGCCACTATTCCTGAGATTCTTGAGCTTGCACAGCTTGAAGATGTTCATTTATAAGGCATGGTTTCTCTCCTCCCTGTAAAAAGAGGGAGGAATTTATGTTGTGCAGTGGCTCTTAACCCTTCTTTACTGTGGACTAGGAAATTTCCAGCCAGCAGTAGGTGTCCTTCAACCCATAGGGTCCCCATTTTGGGCCTTTAGTGTAATAAGAAGAAGAAAAAAAAAAAAAGCCCAAAGACTGAGACTGGAAAGGGAAATGGTAGAAGGCTGTGAGAAAAAGGTGTGCGTAGCAAGTTATGCTCCATTATGATGCTACTCGGTCACATCAGTTCTAGAATTATCTGCTGAAACTTCCTATCTGGACCTGAGTGTGGGATCCACGAGTTAAACCTGATCCTGTTGTGTGATCTGTATGCTCTCCCCCTTTCTTTATTGAAAACACACATGCACTCAAAAAGGTGTTTTTCTAGAGTGCCTCTTTTTATGCAGAAGGAGGGTTTGCAGAATTAAGGTTTCCCAGCAAGTGACTTGGAGCTGGCTAGGTTGGACAGAGGTGCATGGGCTTTGGGACAGGTTAGTGATGACCTTTTTTAAGATCTTCTACTTCCCACCTCCCCCCTGGTTTTGTTGCAAGAACTTTTCTGGTCAGGTAGGGAATATACCTAGTTGGATATGAATTTTTTTCTTCCTCTTTTTGCCTTGAAGCAAGAAAGACCACTGACTCTTCACAGGAGAATGTGTTAAACACATCCTCTCTAGCACTGCCTTTATACTAGCCTGGCCTCTTACCAGCAAGCATCTTCTCCTCATCCAGTCTTTGAGAAAATTGCCTCACTTAATCAAATGATTTCTATACAAGGGCAACTCAGCATATATACATACAACAGGTCTTGAATTTTGCCACTTAAGCATTCTCATTAGACCTGGTCAGACATAATTCAGAGGATTTGGGGGAGCTTTCTCCTTTTCCTGGGTTTATATCTGTAGCTCTGCTGGAGGAAGATTTTTTTTTTTAAAAGGCATCTATCTCCAGAGATCCAGCACACCTTCATTAAATAGAAATCCTTTTAAGTTCAAAATAAATTAAGCTACTTTTCAGATACACCACACGTCTGTATGTGTCACTTTGCTTACAGCACCTTGCAAATTTGAGCTCTCTGAGCTCACCAGCTCTTCAGACATCTTGGTTGCTAAACTATGTGTGAGACATTTCTACTGGAACTTTTCTATTCCTGTCCTCAGGACTTCTGGGGGGAAAAAATAATAAAAAAAGTACAAGTACCATTCACACAATCTCTGCTGTGTGTTTTTGCCTTTATAACTCACTCAAATGCCTTTGCAATTGTACTGTAACATACTTCTTACTGGGGGTACTGCATATGATCTCCAGGTACCTAAACACCTTGGATGATTTGGCCCTTAGAATGTTGTTAAGGTGAATAGTTGTAATACAGGTTGAATATTCTGCATATCTAACAGGACACACTAAGTGAGCTGTGCTGATGCACCTAAGTCATCCTTTTATAACTAGTGCTGTTTCAGTGGTAAGACAGGAACTGAAAGCAAAGACTTCTCCATGGTTATTCTTACCTAAGCATACAGTTGCATCTGGGAAGTAAAAGCCTGGAAGGAAGAGACTACAGCGTGTGTGAATGTATTGTGGTTTGAGGTTGGAACGAAGGGTCCGGCCCTCTAGTACAAAGCACTTAATGACATCAATGAGCTTGGTATGGAGCTTGTGAGCAGGGCTTCTGAGTAAAAACAATCCTTCAGCACATCCCTTCTGAAGTTACTGAGGCAGGATGATGAGTCCACGCTCATCATTTGCACGATAACTTGCAATTCTGTTTTCTCTCAACGTGCTTGAGGCTTGGCTTTAGCAATCCAGCTCTGGCTGAAGATTTCTACTTGAAAACTGTAACCCTTAAACATAACTTCTAAGTGCCTTTAAAAGATTTATTTAGATTGGGGTTTTTTGAAGCAAGACAAAGACACCAATTTGTAAGTGGTTCTGCGTGGACAACACATCATGCCATGTAAAACAGCTTGCAGGCTGGGAAGAGCATCAGTGAGTCCAAAGTGGACATTATTGAAAAAAACATATTTCTTTTGTGGAAAACAAAAAATAGACCTGTGCAGCTTAACTTGGCTGTGGAAATGGATGATAAGGATGTTCCTAATTATAAGGAGCTACTAGCCAGAAGCAAGAAGTATCAAATCTCAGGAACTCAGCCAGCAAAAACCCAATTCAGCATGTATCAAAAGAGTTTAGCAGAGATAGACATCTGGTGGTCTCTTAACACTCGGGCAAATACCTGGCTGTTCGTGCAACTGTGTTTGTAGCTCATCCGGTGCTATTAAACACATTAGTGGTTTTAATCGCGGAAGCGATGTACGTGCCTCTGTAGGTTATGCATCAGAAAAAGGAAAGGCTATCTGGATGTTACAGCAGTACTTAAGTGATGAAAACTGGTGATTTAAAACCATGCCTTTTGAGATGACACTACCGTATAGGGAAACTTCATGCCTTTACAGGATAGTCTGATCATGGCAAATAGGAGGGACCCTCTGCAAACTCCCCAAAAAAGGTCTAGATGCTCAAGTCCAAAACTGCAGCCCAAGAGATGCTCAAGTCTCCTGGGCCCTAAGGGTCTGTACATGCCGTGAGCTGCACTGGCCTTCCCACCTAGACCAGAGTTCTTGCTTAAGCCTAGTGAGACCCAAAAAGAATTGTATGAGCACTTGAGAAGGTTTGATCTGGCATGTATTTTCACACCTTGCCTAACACCCACCAAATGCATACCTTTAACAAAATCACTGTTTTTCAATAGACAGTGGCAATCGTAATGCACGTAATAGCCATAATGCTGGAGCACGCGTTCAGGCAAGGTGGAGTCCCAGGTCCCTTCTCGGCCCAAGAGGTGTGACAGTTGCATGTCCTATCTCAGGAGACAGCCCAAGCCACAGGTGACTTAAATGCAAGGGAACTGGAAAGAGGTAGTTCCCATCACCTGTTCTCCTGTAGGAGCTGAAACTGAACCTGGGTGGAGCTAAAAATGCTTTATGTAAGAGACTAGACAGAAGATAAGAGACAACCTTCCAGATTACAGCCCCCCGATTGAGGCAAAGAAGGTCTGGATCCAGATCCTCATTCACTAGACACATACCATTAAAAACACCGCTGAGTTTCACGGATGCAGGAAAGTGAAGGTCCCTCGTAGCAATTGTCACCAGCTAGAAGATCAGCCCTTCGGACTTCTTGGACACCAGACCCTGAGAGAAGGGTGTTACTCTGATAACTATGGGAGAGCAATTTCTCTGTATGTCTGTTTTGCAATGTACTGGGACAGCTACATGTAAATAAAACCAAAACAATCATCAACTCCCTGCTCCTGGGTGAAAGTAACACTTGAATTTGCATCTGGAAACAAAAGAGAGTTCTGCCGCAAGCAGTGCCCAAGGAAAACTCCACAGTGCTGGGAGTGCAGAGCGAAGTCAAGTCCATAGCAAGGTGAGAAAGAAAAAACAGAGCAGAGACTCTAGGTGTCAGGGAGAGGTGAGTCAGGAGCAGAGAGTGAAGGCAGGAAGGGACAGTGGCCTTCCTGACAAGGGGCACCATCCCACAGCACCCAAACAAGACCACCAAGGCTGGCGATAGTAACAGAGCCAGCCACCAGTTGGCAGTTACCTGGAAGTCCACTGAGATAAAAGGCAGGTCTGGAGGCAAAAATCGGGGTGAGGGTCAGTAAGGTGCACAGCACAGCACAGCACAGCACAGCACAGCACAGCACCTGCACCACAGCTCAGGCAAGGGACTCCACCTGAATGCAGTTCCATCCAGCTGGAGGGTTCAGGGTGGAGACCCCAGTTAGGTCTTAGCTGGTTTCATGGCAGCATGACCCAGGGTGGTGCAGCTGTGCATTATCAGCGCAGACCTTGAACAGCTGGCAGGGCGTGGGATGAGGGTACGGAGGAGGATTACAGAGAAAGGCGGTGAAAGGCTAGAGAGAGAAATTAAAGCCTGTTGGTACATTCAGAGCCCTGGGAGCATCCCTCTTACATGGATGTGGTGATGGTCCTTTCTATTACAAAATCCTCTACAGAAATTGAAGGAATTAAGAAAGGGTGGGAAGCCCTGAGAGAGGCTAAGGCTTCGGAGCAGCAGCCTGGACTCTCCCCATCCAGCAGCACCAGTGACCCCTTCAGCTGGGAGAGATGCTAGAGATCCCAAAACTTAGCACATCCCCGGGGAAAATATGTATGGGTGAGAGCTGGGTCTGCCTGGCAGCTGGACAAATCGTGACCTCTGGGACAAAGTTACTGCCTTTCCAGCTGCGGGAGTCCGATGCTGCCCCTGAAGGAAAAGAAGGGGAGAGAGCTATTAATTATTCATGTTTCAGAGCTGATGCTTTCCCTCCTCTTCCTCTCCTTCCAAGCTGATCCAGCGGAGGAAGAAATTATGAGCCTTTCCTATTAGCAAGGTCTGGGTAGCGCAGAGCCTAAAGGTAGTGCCGGCCCAGGAGAGCGGTCCGGGAGCAGACTCTGCCGCGCTGGGAGGAGGGCACGGTGGTGGTCGCGCTAGTGATAGGCTGCACCAGAGCCTGGGCAAACTGAACGAGACTTTACTCCAGTGCAATCTGTTTCTCTGTCCCTCAGTGGCTGTGTCTTAAATATTGTCATTTGGCTTTTTCGGGTAGGCTTCCCCTGGTTTTTCTGCCTGTCAGTGTCCTGAGCAAAACTCCAGCTCTCCTGTGCCAAGTGCTCACACGTTTTTGCATGAGCATCAGGAATCCACTCTGTCAAGGGGTTAAGGAAAAAGCTTATTAAAATTGTTTAAATGTGGTGCTAATTAGTTTAGATGTAATGAGCAGCATTAGGCGTCTGGTTACTTTGAAAGGGATTGTTGAATAACCATTTCTGCCGACATTCCAATTTGCATAATGACAAGGTGTTGGCATTGCGTCCACCATTAATTTGCTATATTTATAATGTCATTATGGAGCCACTTTTGTCCTCACGCACTATAAAAGGTATATGGAAATATAATATATGATTCTGCTTGTTTGGAAATTGCTTTTGGATATCTTTGAATTTTTGTAATAGTGTTTTTGGCAGTTGAAGGCTAACAGCACCAGGAGGAGAGGCTGCCACACATTTTTACTAGGGCTGAAATTAGATGTTGCTTCCACGTGTGCGTGAGCGTTTGTTTTCCCCAGTGCTGAAGCAGAAGCAGCCAACGGGAGCGTGCTCAAAGCAAAGCCAAGGATTTCGCTCAAAATCAGCACTACAAGGCGTAGCGCTGGTGCTTTAAGTCCCAAAGAGCGTTCTTAATTGCAAACCTCAAAATATTTAATGGGTCAGAGAGAGCGCAGCTTGGTACTACAAACTCTCGGCCAACACGAGGAGTTGGAAAAGCCCCACCAGCAGCTCATCCGCACGCACTCTTCCTGTGCTTCTCTTCCCCTCGTGCAGCCGCTGGAGAGCCAGGCAGAGGAAATAGAGCTTGCCGCCCTGCCTGCGTTAAGGCGGGAAAGGTGGGAAAGAGTCCCTTCATGTGCAGGGAAAGTTCTTGTAATGTATGTGTGTGCTTGTGGAGAGAGAGGGAAAAAAAGAAAAAAGGTAATAGTTGAGATATTTGTACTGAGGTTAGTAGATTTGTTTTCCCTCTCTTGAAAAAGCAGTGGTTTACCGACGGGTAAATCTTTACTGTGTCAGTCATCACCTCACATAAATATTTCTGTGACCTGCAGTGCTTTGCTGTAGTGTCATCCCTCCTTTGTTGTCTCTGTAAAATGTTTCTGGTTTGTGACGTTACAGAGAAGAAACTATAAGAGATGTATTTTAAAATAAAATCTAGCACTTTGGGTGTGGTGCAAGTTTTAGCTATCTGAGGATTTGTCATATAATGAGATTAAATTAGTAAATCATATACAGATATTGCCTGACCCTGCATGCCCGGGCTTTTGGGTACGGATCATGAGCTGTCCTCCGTGTCCTTGCTGTTTCTCGACTGATACAGGGCGCATCCATAGGATGTCCGACAGCCACAGGATTTCTCCTCCATGGGCACTGCAGATTTAGCAGCTCTAGATTTCCCATGCTATGATAACCTCCTGAGCTGCTTTGAAGCTTATTCTGTACGACGAATTCACATCTCCGCCAGACAACATCAGGAAAGCAGAAAGAGCTTTTAGTGTCAGGGTTATTTTCACTGTGACAACCGTCATTCTGTCCACCCAAGATGTCCATGTAACGTGGCTGTGCGGGACAGAACAGTATGGGCAGAAGGGAGAAAAAAAAAAAATCACCAGGTAGAGGAGAATGTGGTTTATGTAAACCATTTATGTAAACCCACTTTGTGAGACAAACTGATTAGGAGCCCATTTGTTTACTTGCCTGTCCCCTTCATCGTCAGTGTCCACTCTGATCTTACCTCCCAGACTCTGGCAGATCTTCCAATATCATAAAAAGAAATCTTTGTTTTATTTGCTCTTAAGAAAGGCTCTATGACAACCGTATTTGCTTGCTTACTCTTGGAGACAGAACCCAAAGATCAGAACAGCCCAGACATTGTAAAATAATGTTCCTTTGACTATTAAATACATCTGTGTTTAAGCAGAACAATTTTATACATGTAATACAGGAGTTAATGGGTGTTTGCCAATATAGCAGACTACAAGCAGACATCACAGTGTATTTTTGGGGGATGGATTTAAGTTCATACAGGCAAAACTTTATTTTTGATATTTTGCTTATGTAGTATAAGAATAGAAACATGTAATATGACTGTGAGTTCAGTCTGAAAGAGAAGATCTACAATACATGTGAAAAAAAATGAAGAACCCCTCCAAAAAAATAACTCACCAAAACCACATTCCCTGCTTAACTGGGAATAAGAGCAAGNTGGTATAACATCATTGACTGTTGTGTGTAAGCAATTACACAAAATATTCCAAAATATTTTGTTATCTCCCTGTCATTTGGAATGTATCTGTCTGTATTTGTATCCTTTTTTCTGTTATTTTGATTATAAGAGATTTTACTGCTATTTATTTAATGAATGTGAACGACTGAAACTTGTTCAGTATAAGTTGAAATATTTGAAGTAAAGTGGCAGTTTCCTTCTCTTTTTACCTCATTCAGTCATATAGTGAGCAATGGTAAGATGCAATTAATATCTGACTCATTTCTCACTAAAACAGGCTTGCACCCTTGGATTTAACATTGACTCCATGAGAATTAGTTCAAAAATATGCTGATGCCCCAGATCTTCTTTGGTATGTGCCAAAGATGTCACTTGAAAATACTGAATCAGGCTCCGAATGTGCTGCTCAGTGTATCTGAGATGAGAATTTGTCCTTTGGCAAATGCTTTGCTAAACGTCCTCTTGAATGTGTTCCGCATTCTGAATCCCCTAACACTAGATTTTATGAATGAATAATAAAGTAATTAAAAAAAAAAATAATTAACTCACAGAATGAACCAGAGCAACCGCCTCCTGCTTGTGTCACTGGGAAATAATCATTTTTCCTTCAGTCAGTAGATTCCACTTACGCTGTACCAGGGGTCTCTATTTCTCATTGATGTCTCACTGAAAACAAAGCCGCATCCCTCCAAAAATCTCCGTGCAGGAACACAGACCGTTGCATGTGGTGCCAGGAGGTACATCAGGTAGGATGCGTGGGAATCAGCTTTTGGGCCTTGCTGGGGGGTCAGTATGGGGGCTTTGGGGGCTTTTTACGACTATCTAGTGGGATCCCCTTGGTACGGTAACCTCAAATTGCTGCGTTAAGCCCGTTAACCTCTTTCTGTCTCTTAGAGAGCCAGAGTATTAATGGGCAGGACCACAGATGACAGAGTTAGGACGTTCGGACAGGTGAGAGCATTTAGCACGCTGGCTGCCAAACACTCATTCAGACCAGGGATGTTCCTCAACAGCTGCCCTGTGCTGATTTCATCGAGCTTCTCACAGTGTAACCACGCAGCCTGATCCAGCGCCGCGAACCAGCTGCAGAGCTGTGGTCCAGGGAGAGCATCGTTGGAGAGTGAGCTCTTTGGTGCTGCTCCTGCTGCTGCTCTAAATGGCCTCTGCATACAGGCGACACGCTGCGACGTGGGACACAGCGTGCTCTGTGCCGCTGCACGGTTTGCGCGCCAGGGAAGACACGCACTAGTGCTGAGGCTCTTGATTTCTACCGGATCAGAGCTCTGGATGAGACATTCCAGGAAGGATTATCAATAGCTTCCTAAACTATGCTGAGAAAGATACCTGCGGCTCTGTTTTCAGCACTGCTATAAAATGCGCGAAGCCTTGTCGAGTTTAATGACTAGGAATCTCAGACTGACTCCTTCATCCAACAGCTGTGAGTAATAATACTCACATGAACAGGTTTCACTGGCAGGATGCTAACAGACCTGGAGCACGAAAATCATCTGCTCCCAAGCTCTGAGCGGCTCCCTGTTGGAGCTGAATTATTTTCCACCGGAGGGAACAGTTTGGAGTTCTCGGTGCGTAGACAGGGTTTGACATATCTCTTAAGTCAGCTGGGTCATGTCCCATCTGAGCTGACAGTTCAACCTCTAGTGCCACTAGCTCAGACCTGGTCAGTAAAGGGTTAGTTTTACAGTGTGGAAGAGTCTCCTGAGTATCCTTTTCCCAGTTTAGATGGTTTTCTCCTCCCAGTAAAAGCTGCGGAGAGCTGTACTCGAAGCACTACTTGTAATGTATTCCCTGAAAATTCACCTCAGAACTTCTTTTATTGTAAAAGTTCTTACTTTCACAAACGCAAAGGAGTCTGCCCCGAGACTTCGGGCGCTTGGCACGCTTCTGGGCGGGGAGAGGGGACGAACAACCGGAGCGGGGTCGGGGTGCCCGCACCCTCCCCGCGGCTCCCCGCCGGCTGCCGGGCTCCAGCGCCCACCCGGGCGATGGAAACCACCCTCCCTGCGGGATGGGGGGGGGCTGCTCGCTCGCCCCTCGCCTG
>VZSZ01001657.1:25000-40000 GCA_013398815.1 Ibidorhyncha struthersii | reverse complement strand
TGTTTGTTATAGTTCAATAGGATTCAGTCCTTCCCCAACTGTTCTCTCTTGGTAATCGCCTGCAGAAGATGCCAGCAATAAGCTGACCTTACCCTGCCCTGTCTCCTTTGCATCCAACATGGATATTTCCCTCTTTTTCCCCAGCCAGTGCCTAACCAAGGCCATTAGTAAGGCGATGAGGTGCTAACTGAAGGCAAACCTGAGAAGCTGCTAGATGGATGCCAGGAGACGCAACTTCTGCAGGCACTGCTTGCAGCACCTTCTCAGGCAAGAACAACCCTATGAGCAAATGAAGATCCTTCTCCCACCAGCCAAGGAGGAAGGGAAAAAAAGAGATTCTTCTGCTTCTTTCATTGTTTTTATATGTAAAGGAGTAAATTAACACGAAGATCTAAATGGTTTACTCTTCATATTTAGGCAAGATGTTAACAATACTGCCAGGACTTAGCAGTTGTGATGGGTTAGTGAAGATGTCTCCTGCTCTTGTTGATGGCGGTTTGATTTTGAAATTCTGGCAGAACCGGGGAAGCATGAGTGTGCGTGGGGCACTTGGAGGGAGGCGGAACTGAGCCTCCAGGGTTTTCGGTTCAGGAGCAAAGCAAGAAGCCAAAACACCAGCCCTATTAGCTTAATTGTTCAGTAGAAGAAACCTGGTGAATTCAATGAAGACTGCCGCAGCCCTAATTTGCCCGTATTGACAGGCTGCTCCGGGCTGCTTGTGTTGCCAATACTCTGAGCTACAGGAAAGGATGCCAAGGTATTTCCATAGTCACGTCCCAATTTTTCGAACCTGACCAACTTCTGCTACATCCCAGACTTCTGCCCTCTGCTGCAGAACTTCACTGAAGTCCCTGCAACACTGTTTGTGATGAATTTGATTTGGAGAGGACAGAGGAGGCACACAGGTTGCACATATAGTTATGAATTACTCTTGTCAAAGACAATCTCTGATGGGCGAGCGATCTTCTTCTATCATGATTCTTTTATTTAAGCATTTAGAAATTAAGGTGATAGAGATATGAGACACACCGAGAATAAAAAAATTATCCTTTTGGTCTAACTGAGACAGTTAAGTCAAAGGGGCAGCTCTACAAACTGGTGCAAATTAGGCTGGCTCCATCAGCTGATTTACACCAGGAGGGGATCTAATGCAAAATTGCTTGACGCTTTATTGCAAGACCTTGTTGATACTTGAAATCCTAGTCTTGTCAGCGCTAAGAAACTCTCTGCATATTCAAATAAGCATATTGAAGGCACTGCCCAATGTGGTTTTGTAACCAGGCCGGAGTGTTTTAAGGTATGCCTGGCGTGCCGTTACTCCTCTCCTTAACACTACAGTCCCAGCTGAGATGTGGTAATTCACTATTCAGTTCCAGGCTGGGGAGGAGGGAAGGTGATTTTTTAGGCTGCCTAAATGCAGATTGAAAGCGTGTCCTCCTATTTATAGCCAAAATGGGTACACTACAGTGTTTTGCAACCATTTTCCGTGCACTTAGAATAGATGCAAAAAACTGCATCAGGCAAGAAGCAGCAGAAATGCCGTATGCCTCAGTGCCAGAGAGAAATGTTTCTTAATTTAGGCATTTGAAAGCCAAATTCAGGTTAGGGCTCCCATTTTAGCTATATATTCAACATGAAAACTTGGTCCTGAACTCTCAGCCAGGCACCTTGGATTCTGAATCAGATTGATTTATAATTTCAGAATTATTTAAATGGACAACTGGAGTATTCATCAAACAGATCGATTGATTGCTGCAAAAGATCCAAGCAATGTAGGCTGACGTGTATTTGCAGGGAAATCTGTGGGGCACCCGGCACGTGACAACTGCATGGCCAACATGACAGGACGAAAGGCTTGTGAACTCCATCAGCCAGGAATCTTAAATGTGAAGGAAAACAACACAAAGTGTGGTAAGTCAGTGACTGATAATACCGTGACATTTGGAAAAGTGCCCTTTTTGATATCAGTGGGACATCAGTTTGTGAAGATTAGGGAAAACTAGGGAAAAGATTTGCAGATAAGACTTAAAAGTAACTGAGCTTAAAGTCGAAAGCAGCAAAGAATCCTGTCCCATCCCTCAATATAAAAAAAGAGTAATTAAAAGGATAATATTTATTGTCTTTTGTAGCGAATTATCAATACCCAGAACATTAAAAACAAGTGTCAGCCAGTATAGTAATTGCAGTTACAGAAATAAGAAACAAAACTACACCGTCAGCTCTTTATATCTGAAGTGTACTGGGCTTTGCTTTGAAAATAGTATCATTCTGTAAATGATATCATTCTCTACCAAGCAGAGCTGTGTGTCAAACCCTTGAGCCCTTGCTCAAGCTTAACATCTGCTCGTGGAAAGCAGCATTTACTCATGTGTTTTTATCACTGGATGATGGGAATTTAAGAACAGCTGTATATATAATGTTGCTTTGATAAGCATATCATAAATTGAAGGAGAAAAAGTCATAAATAGATACCTAAGTTTGTCTGTAACAATGGTTCTTTCTCATAAACATTGTGACTCCCATTTTCCGGCTATTGAAACAACTGCAGATACAGGCTGCAGGAATAATCTGTACCTGTGGTTGAACCAGGAATGGGAACAAAACTCCCAACTGCCAGATTCCAGCTGTTATCTCTGATGATAAACTTGGATCGAAAAATAGATCGGAATGGCTATGAAACATAGATAAGAGTGAGAAAGATCCTCCGAATTACAAGTTTAATCTTTTAATTCTGCTGCCCAAAAGTTAACTGTCTACTCTATGCGAGTTGTCTAGGCTACCACCTTAATTATTGCATAGAAGAAAATGCTTTCATGGGGCATTTCATTCCACCTATCTTGGATGCCTTAGGATATAAGGCACACAGCAAAATTGTGCAGGTGGTAACAAGCACTATTCCTTCTGTCTTTTCAGACAGAGAAACCCGTCTAGGTTCCAGGTTGCAACTTTGCTGTTTAAACGTAGAAGTGCACATAACTGTTCCCCAAGTGTTTTGGGAGACTGAGTGAAGGGCAGAAGGCTTGCTGAAATCAGTGGTTCTGACATTTTCTTTTTCCGTTAAACCAGCTGCTTTTGTTTCCAAACTGCAATACTGAGATGACAGGGTCTTATCAGGTATATGTGCCTCTTAGTTCATCCATCAATTGAATCCTACACCCTGATTCTAAGCCTCATTGAAACTGAGGGGAATCTTGGTGTTAGTAGACACTGGCCCAGTCCCATAGACTGTTCCAGAGGCATCTTCGTTTCATTTTTAAGAGAATCAATTGCTTTAAAGCTGATGACACATGTATCTTTATTAGAGTGACCCAGTTATCAGTATAGGTTCACTTTGTACCCCCTTGGGTTGCCAAACACGATCCATTTGACGGATGTCAGGTCTATTTCTTTGCACGATCATTCTTCCAGCAGTCAATACTGAGGTTTTTTAAGGTATTGACCAGACAGCTATTGGATGAGGCAGGGCCACATGACCTACTGACCCAAAATACTGTAGCAAAAGTGGTGAAGATATGAAATCAATAACTTTATTGAAACAAATATCTGAGGTGACACTTTCTGCAGAAGGATTAAATGAAGAGGCTTGTTGTGGAAATGGGTCAAATTCTACTTAGTTGATTCATGTAAGAACCCAGACGGGTTAATGGGAATTCACACGTGAGCAAGAGAAGCAGAGGAGCAACATTTGGTCCAGTGTCAGGGTGTGCTGGGCTTAACCAGGCTGTGCGATCCAGCTGAGGAACATGCACAGAGGTCTAAAGGAACCAGGATGTAGCTGCTGGAATGACTCTGCAAATGCCAGAGATCTGACTCCTCTAATGCTCTGCTTCTCCTTGAATGACTCCATCAGCCATACCGAGGCGCTGACACTGTACGTTGGCAGTGGCTGGGAGCTCTGAGGAGCCTTGGCTGCTCTGGGATGACTTTCAAGGAAAAGTGTTGATCATCTGTTTCCACCGTTGACTTCAGGTTGGGTGCTTGGTAACACGCGAGTTCTGGCAGCCCCCAGAAAGTTATATGTGCACAAATATACTTTGTGTGCACATATACCGATCTTTAATTTGAAACTCTTTGCATGGCTTCACAAGGAGAGAGAAACAATAGTAAACCTATATCTCACGCATAGGCACACACTATATTTATTTTGTTTGCGTTTCAGATTTCAAGGGTGTTTTTAACTAGCTAGCATAGCCTTGTCATCATTACCATGTGCTCAATGATTATGGCTTTTCCACAGTTTTATTCTTTATCCTTAGCTCGTTTTTCCTTAATGCTCAAGTAAAACATCAGCCCTTTAGGTGAATCCAAGTATTTCTCAAAGCAGAAAATGTTGTCATCAGCACCGTATAGAAAATCTTGCCATCATTTACTGTGGAACCACAGGAAAAAGAATTTAATAAAATAAGTTACGTTGCTTTCTCAAAAAATAACATTTTTGTTTGATTGCGAAACAAAGAGGAAAGAGTGAGTGAAGAAAAGCTCAATAAACAGCCATTTTATTACTGTTGCTAGAAATAAAATAAGGGTACGGGAGACTTGGCCACTGTTTTATTGTAGCCGTGAATTCGCTTCTTTCATTTAAGTGTCTGTCACATTAGTAGAAAAATACAGACCACTCCACAAAGTGTGTACACTGGCAACGACTCTGCCCATTTTTCATTTTAAGTAACTTTCAGCTGTTCTTTCCTTTCTGGAGTTGGAGGTGGCAGGCTGGTACAGGCAGGTGTGCAAAATGAAAGCAGCATCTTTCCGTGGGCTCTAGCTCAGAATTTGGCACAAGTATCTCACTGTGGCTTTGCTCAGCTCACCCTGTAATACATTCTCAGATTAACTGGAAGAATTAAAATGAAAAGAATTGGCTTGAATATATGCGCTTTATTTAATACTGCCACATTACGTTAAACTTAATAACAAATGAAATTATTCCCAAATCACTTCTCACTGTTGAATGTGTGTTTTGTGAACTGAAATGAATTAACTATGAAGTCGGTTTGCATCAGTGTTTTTGTATGTCAAACATTTCTCTCCATACTACAATGCTGAAATGATGGCTCATAAGTCATTCCTAGTAGAGATATGCAAGTTTAACTGGATTAATTAAGGACTGAAGCAATTTTAAAATAGATTTGTAAAATGTTTTTTTTTTGGTAATAAATACAATGTTTACAATGTAAGCAATAATAAGATTTTATATAATACATGTATTTGGGAGATGAACTTGAAAAAGACCTTCTAGTGGTAGAAGACAGGAATTAGGATAGAAATGAACTTAACAATGAAATTCAAACAGGAGTTAGATCCCTCCGTGTTTGCTGCTCACATACAACATGTCTGTGGCACTTGCCGTTAAATTAGTCTGTGATGTCCCTCTGCATTTTAAATACCAGATAAGACCACCCTTCTTTCTCTCTGTGATATCAATTGGGCTGCTTACAGAGCAAAACTGTACCAACTGTGAGGAAAAGCAGCAGAATAATGCAAAAAGGACTTCAAAGTCATATTAAAATGGCAAGCAAGAGCATCAGTAACATTATGGTAGCGACTACACCCATGATGAGGCATCGGGGAGGGAACGTGAACCTGTGGCATTCGTCTCTTTATGTATACACCTGCCTTCGTGAGATAGGTTTTACTGTAGCTTCTTCAGAGCTTGAATGTGAGCTAGTGTGTTTTTTAACATGCTCTGTATCTTTCCATATTCTGTATCTCTGTGTGGAAATATTTCTGTACTTTCCTCCACCCCGAGTTCAGTAATAACAATGATAATAATGGCCAGCTCCGGCTTTCTCAGTTAGTTCTGTCTATTATATTTCTTTGGATTTATGGATTATATTGCTTTGGATTTACAGAAAAAAGCTATGTTCTGGTGTTACAAATACAGGTTTGTTAAAAGATAGTCACCAGCTCTCAGCCACAGCTCACTACTCTTAAGAAATTCGTCCTCTTTATTAATTCAAAGTCATGAAAGCAAGATAGAGTTATTAGCCCCCCTTCCTTTTAGTCTCCTGCATGCCACTTTCAGTGAAAAGGGCTGCCTGAACAAATGCCTGATGTTTAGGGCTTGATTAAAGTGTGTCTCCGATGATTGTATCTGAGTTCTGCCTTGAACACTTCTGGGGCAGTGGAAGTACCAGTTCCTTCCAAGGGTTACTAGCCCTCACTGGAAGCGGGGAAAGTCAGCCTAACTTGAATTTTTTTGGCCTCGGTTCCATCCAGTGGTTCTGTGTTTTGGGTTTTTTTTTCTTCGTTAGACTAAAAGGGTCTTCGGCGTCTGACAGTTTTCCTTCCACTTTACTTCCTAACTGCGTCTTATACATGTACAGTTACCTGATTGTCCTTCAGAGAAGTAACCTTTGCCACTGTTCTCCTTCTTCCAAAGCCAATGAAAGTAGATGAACCTCATGCCATTTCTAAAGGATAAACAAATGAAAGGATTTTAGTCCAAGGTGGGAGAGGTAATACCATAGATGAGGGCCTTTCACAGAAAATGGCCTCTTGGTATCCTCTTCTCATTTATCCATGCCTCTGCTGACTGTATCTGAAGCAATACAAGATGGGGAAAATGTATATACTGTCCAAGTCATTGGGCATTTTGCATTCAGGGACTCCCGAATCATAGAATGTGCAAGCTATTTGCATTCCAATGGATCTGTTCTTATATAGATGTTGGGGAAATACTTCATAGCTCTACTTTCATGACATATTTTATATAACAGTATTGTTTCTGTATACTATCTGGCTGTTTTCTATCGTAAGCTGAGAACAGACACCCTGAGGCTTTAGTATTGTTATAATAACAGGGGTCTGGCATGGCACAGCTCTCTGATTTACACACACACACATACACACTCTCTCTCTTTTTCTTCTTCAAAGTCTTTCTGTGACAATATGATGTTCTTCATGTATGTTTGTAAGCTTTTAGTGTCTCTGAACCCTGATTTGTAGCTCTGTTCTTTGCCTTGCCCCCACTGTAGTTGCTGACAGACTTTGGTTCAAAAGTTTGGGCTCCGACTGCTGGCGGGAAATCCTCACGGGTACTGAACTTGGTAGAAAGGCTATCTGAATTAAATTATTTATAATGAGCATGCATGGCAATTGAAGCCTTGTAATGCTAACCACTGGCTGGGTGTGGGAAATGAATGCATTCTAGTCAAATAAGGGGAAGAAGTCATAATGTTTGTGCAGCATGCACTGTTTGCCAGTCCATGGTATTTACATTCTATACCTCTTTCGCTTAAATGTTTATACCTTAACAGATATTTTCTCAAGATTGAGAGACCGCCTGATATAATAGCAGGTAATCTGTACTGAACCCAAGCGTCAACTGATTACCAGGCTTGCTTGAATTACTATATGCTATTACAGTATTTTAGGAACCTGTAATATCCACCATTACTTTCTCTTGTGAGAGTCCTTAGACTGACTTGCCGTTGCCATTTTTCCCTCTTCGGCAAATAAATATCGTAGTGTATCCAATACAATCAGCAGAGTGTAACCACAGTGTATGAGTTTTTAGCACAGATAATTAAAGCCCAATGTTCTCCAGTGTAACAATTACAAGTACTTGAGAAAACAATGACAAGGTCATCCTGCGAATGCGGCCATCAATCAGGGAATTCGCTGCCTTAATAAAACAATAACCCACTTGTTTAGAGACTAGCGTACAAAGGAAGCGACAACAAAATTGTTTCCTTGGACATATGTTCCCTTAACCACATAAATGTGGAGCAATAGCACATATAGTATGTTTAGTTAATTAAGACCAATTTCTCCTATCTGCCCCAGGTACCTTCAGTTGTGATTAAATCTTTGTGTTGGAACAGAAAAAGCTGCTATTTTCCTTCGGGAATGATGTGATGGCACACGTGCTCTACGGGCAGCCCTGACCTGAAGTGGAGCATGCTGAACTTCCCCAGCAGCACCCACAGCAGATATGATTGCACTCTTGCGTAAATACTGATGCGGCTCAGTTGTCCAGCATCACCTACTACCACATAGTTGCACAAAAATCGATGGTCAGGCATGGCCTTGGGTTGGAAAGGGAGAATTTTGAGTTTATTTAGTGCCATAGCCTGGGCGTAGGATCTGCCTTTCCATAATTTGGATAGACTGTGGTCAGTAGGTCATGCTTGGGTGACACATGACAGGGACTTGGGTCCCATCACATGGACTTGTGTCCTGGACTTGCGTCCTGGACTTGCCCTTTTCATGGCTTCAGCTGCATTACTCCTGTCCTTGAAGCCAACTTCCTGGGCTGTCCATAGTGCCTGTGTCCATGCTTGAAGGATNGGAAGGAAGGAAGGAAGGAAGGAAGGAAGGAAGGAAGGAAGGATGCTCAGTCCCTACCCTACCTTCCAGGATGTGGCATCATGAAATCTGAATTTCCTCACCCCTTGGAGTGACGCAACAGGTACAGAGCATGCGAAGTTCCATGTATTACACTACTGCCCCACATGCAGCTCCCTTGCACCTGGTGCATGGTGGGCTTCTTCAAAACCTCTGCCTGTGTCCAAGGCAAGGCAGGGGGCTCATCAACAGAGAGCCATCTGGACCAGTGCATTCTCAGCTCCAAACGCAAACTTCGCTGGGCTCACTGATCTTAGCAAGCAAGGTGTTGCCCTGCCACGAGCAATAAATCTGCCTATCAACAAAAAGCTGTGTCAGACCCCATGAGGAGAGCAGCAAGTCATAGCTCTCCTGGCCAAAACTAAGAATGGCTGGATACCAGTAGTGTATTATCATACTATTTTATTTCCTGATTTGGACTTTTTGCTTCATTTGTCCACGTGCTGCCCTAATCCTTCGGCTCAAATGGGAGATGCTTGGTCTGTGAATATGTAGGCTGTGTGGTATACGCAAGTTTTTCCCTTAGTAGGGAGAGGTGTGGATGGCTGTTAGTCCTAGGATACAACCTCCAAGCCAGATTCGGTATCGCTTCTGCTGTGAGAGTCAATCACTCAATTTACACTTGCTTACAAGCCTACTTTTCACTTTGCAGTCTTGACATGGCTCCTGTAGACATAACTTTGTTGCTTCTCCCTTGCTCTGTAGCAGCATGGGGATGGGGATGAGGTCCTGGAGTCTGTAATAACAGCCTGACAGGACTGGAGTAGGCACACTGCATTTGGTCAATAGCTTTGATGAAATTCATGGAGCAGAGCACGTCCATCCTGGTTATCTGTTTCCCAGCATAGCCACTGAAGAAAGAGGACAAACTGGGAGCCTAACCATGTCCTTTCATACACCTGCATCTAGGTGTCATGACACAGGAGAGACATGGAGGGACTGAGAAGTATCCTTATTTCCTTGTTGTTTACAGTTAGGTTTAGTTTATAATCTACAGGCTGTGTAGTCATGACATATTTTAAGCAACAAGAATTTAAAATGAAATAACTTCTCTTACCTGAGCACCTCAAGTTCTCTACAAAGTTAAGGGTCAGATCCCAAAGGGTCAGAAATCAGAATAGCTATGTCATAGAATCATAGAATGGTTTGTGTTGGAAGGGACCTTCAAGATCATCCAGTTCCAACCCCTGCCATGGGCAGGGACACCTCCCACTAGACTAGGTTGCTCAAAGCCCCATCCAGCCTGGCCTTGAACACCTCCGGGGATGGGTGTCGTGGTTTAGGGACAATGGGGCATCCACAACTCCTCTGGGCAACCTGTATCAGTGTCTCACCACCCTGACAGTAAAGAATTTCTTCCTAATAGCTAATTTAAATCTACCCTCTCAGTTTAAAACCGTTACCCCTTGTCCTATCACTACACTCCCTGTATATGCACCATAATGGAATTTTATTAGAATAAATTGGTTGAGTATCTATCTGAACAGGCAGTGTGGGTTTCAGTCCTAACACAGGCAAAGTTTCTACAATGCAGCCATCAAGGTCCCAATTCTTAACTATACTGAAGCACCTGAGTTTCAGAGGGAGTTGGCCATCCACAAAATTAGGTGCCTTTAGATTTAGTCTTAAAGAGTTCCTTCTGCTCAAGAACTGCAGAAGATCCTATAAGTGAAGCTTAAAAAAACAGCTGAGTACCATGATTTCCAGCTGGGAGTAGACTGATCCATAGGCTAATGGATGTGTTGAAGGGCAAATATAGCACAGGTAAGGGAAACATCCATTCTTCTGTTGATGGAGGCTGCTGACTGCCACTGAACTGGTTTTCAGAACAGAATCAACATGAGCTATCTCCTGATACCCATGTCTTGGCAATGGTGAAATGTACCATCCCTGTACAGAACTTTTTAATTTGTAAGTTCACTTTCAAGTGTTTTTTCCTTTTGAAAATCTGATACTGTCTTATAAAAAAAACCAAAAAAAACCAGAGGGAACTACAATGAAACATTTCATTTGAACCAAAACACTTGTTTCCCTCACAGCTGTTTTTTTTTCCAGTAAGAATTGCAACTCTTCAAGCTTTGTTCCCAGTCTGAATGAAAGCAAATGCTGATTTCCCACACTTTATTCCATAACACCTCTAATTGCAAAGCAGGTCGTCAGGTGAGACAGAAGTTGAACTCAGCTCCCCAGTTACCCAGCAGCGCATCCGTTTCAGTAGCACGTGCGCCTCCTTTTCTGTACCATGTAGCTGGAAACACCATGAAGAAATGCCACACTGAAGGTGGGACTCCCTGTGTGTGTTAATCAGTTAATAATACACAGTTACCACTTTTACTTCCCACCTTTCAGCCTTGATCTCACACAGAAACAGAGAATTTTCTCATTGACTTCCTTGCAACCAGTCAGGCTGAGAGTTTGCTGTTAGAAAAGCTTGTGTACAAACTAATTTCCACTGTTTGAGTAAAGGCTAAAAAGTAGAAAAAGTTACTATGAAAGGGAACTCTGGTTTCTTTTATGTAACTATTGTGGAATTAATTTTTAATTTATTTTTATGAATGTAATTATAAACTGATGTCTTGGAGACTGAAAGCTGCTTTTACGTTATATACAACTAACTACAAAGGTAATTTTTGCAGGCTTCTATTTTTAATCATTTGCATTTATACTCATTACTGCATAAATATGGCACAACTGAAGTGCAGAACTGTATTTCTAAGGCAACAGTAATTTTTTCAGATACTAATTAAGCCTATTAAAAGTACAGGACCTGCTCATGTTCCCATTCACAGAATGAAGACATCAAAGCAGACAATTTGGTACGTTGGATAGGATTTTTTTTTTTTTGCACAGTTTTATGTTGTGCTTATTTATAAATATATCTCTTGAGCTCCTCAAGGCCAAATTCTACAGGACTTCTTCAGGGCTGGATATAGGGAAGTTGAAGAGGGGCAAAGAGAGCCATGGCTGTAGTGACAGATATCTATGTAGATAACCTTGGCTTTGCAGGCTCTCCTCAGCTCCATAGACACTTTGAGTCCTATATTTATTCCAGGGACTCTGACCTCACTGTATGCCTCATGGCTGTATGAGAACACTTTCCCCACCCAGAACCCACAAAAGAGTTCAAAAAAGGTTTTACCTCTCCTTTCGAGGAGTGATACAGCAGCCAAGAGCTGCTGCCTTCACAAGGCCAAAACCACAGGCTCGCAGTACACAGTGAGAGTAGCTGTAGGTACCAGTGCTATTCCCAGAGGCTCTCCCATCCCTGAAGACCTGGTATGTCATTAATAGCCCACTGTTAGTTTTTGGTGAGCCACTGAACTGCTGGCTGCATCTATATTTAGTGGTGGTGTAACTTAAATCAAAGCCCTGACATTATTAACAGCAGCATGGACATTTAATTGGATTTAAGAAACACACTCCAGGCCAGCCTATCTTCTCAGTTACACCTGGGCAGCTCTGCTAGGACAGACTGGTTTGTGTTCTGGTTCTCAGAGCTGAGTTTGGCCCCAAATATGTCCAAATGGTGACTTTCCATTCAGCTCCGAGGAAACTCAGATTTTAAAAAAGCCCTGTCAGCTTTAAGTTAGGGGACAGTAGTGGGCACTGTGGCCCGTGGACTAGAACTGTGCATCGAAAATGTAGGCTTATAGGATCATAGGATAATTTAGGTTAGAAGGAACCTGAGGAGGTCTCTAGTCCAACCTCCTGCTCAAAACAAGGTCGTTTCTGAGGTCAGACCAGGTTGCTCATGGCTTTATCCAGTCTTGCTTTGAAAACCTCCAAGGACAGAGTCTGTACAGCCTCCCTGGGTAACTGTTCCCCTCCTCGACTGTCCCTGTGAAGAAGCTCCTGCTTGTTTCCAGTCTGTCTTGTCTCAGCTTGTGCCTATTTTCTCTCATCCTCCCACCATGAAACTCTATGAAGCATCTGGCTCCATAATTTTGATGACCTCCTCATAGGTACTAAAAGCCTATAATTCACATCAATCCTGAAGGACAGCTGGGGATCTCATCTAGGCTCCCTTTCCCATGAAAAGTTGGACTTGGACCAGATGATCTTCCAAGGTCCCTTCCAACCTGTTCTATGATTCTGTGACTGATGTCCACAGCTGGTGGTATCTGCTCTGGGGCACTCAGGTATACAACACTACATGTGTGTGTGGTTGCAGAAATCCAACAGTCTTTAATGTGCTAATCTTCTCTTGAAGGTCTTTCAAGCTAGTGGGTGCCCCTCTCCTCTAATTTACTTATCCCTTCTCTGGTTCAGAGTGATTCCTTTCAGAAAGTCCTGTCAAAGGTCAGGCAGGGCTGCTGTGGAGGTGGAGAGCTGCTTCCCAGTGGGACTATGAAACTCCAGAAGGGATATTTCCAGTTTCCCTATATACACTTCTCCTTTAAGGCCTCTTTTAGGTATTTAGGGGCTACTCTGAGAGCCCTAAACACACACAGCTCTTGAAGACTTTGCAATGATCTTCCCCAGATGAACCTGGAGTGAGAACTTGGGGATGAAAGTCTCAGCTCAGCAAAGCCTTTAAGGTGCTCCAAATTGTTTTGCAGGCTGGGGATAGGCTGAAATATCAGCTTTAAGCCAAAACCTGCATTTCAATACTTTACCGGTGTGCGCTCTAAGCCCATGGGCTGTGAGTACGCAGGCTGCATCCTAGTGTGTTTTTTCCCCACATTACATGGTAAGTTAAAAAAAAAAAACAAAAAATGTTACTGCTTTTTAAATTTAGACCATTGTTGCTAGAATTAAACCACGTTGCAGGAGGTTTATTGTTATAAAAGTGTCAACTCTATACATAGATAAGAGCACCAATCTGTTAATGACTTTTCCTCTGACAAATACAACAAGAATTTCCTGCTATCTTGGAAATTAGTGATCTTTAGCCTGAGATTCAGTTATGCTGACCTCTCTGTCATAACCCTGCCTATATTTCCAAAGTGTATGTTTTTCCCTGTCACAGAAAAAATCTGTAGCAACAGAGACAGAACCAGCTTTCCACAATTCACAGTTAAAAAAAAAAAAGAAAAAAAAAGATGCTGCTATTATTGTGACATAACAGATGTTATATAGAAAGGATTGCTTACAGATACATTGTAAGTTAATCACATCTTTTCTAAAGTATATTGAAAAATTCTCGTTAATGTCTGAAATGAAATACTTACGATTACAGGAAATTAAATTACTTACAACATTTTTTTTGCAGCCTCTCACTCTCAACACACTCTTTTTCGCACACACATATACACACACATAACTATTGTTAATTAAGACTGTCTCCATTATGGGGCTAATTAACAATTAGCATAAACATAATTAGCTAACGTTGACATTTAACTCATTACATTGTTTAAATAATTTTCAGAAATTGCCCTTAGTGGCATTCTGTCATACTGAAATAATGGCAGCACTTTGTCATGTAAATTAAATGACATTTGTGTTGTTTCCTCTCTAACTCGTGCATGGAAGATTTTTTTTTTTTATTTGAGCTACCTTTAGTTCAGAATCCAAGGTGATTCCTAAAACTTGAGCTACAACATGTGCTCCTTGGATACCCTCCATAAGTAGCCTGAACTTTCGGGGATCTGCATCCTTGTACCTCCAGAATCCCACTGGATATCTCTGTGAAGATTCCTTGTTTCCTGAGCACTCCCCGCAGGCTTGATAATGGGTAATGATTAGTAGGTGATTGGTTCAACTGCAGAGTATCGAGAAGGATAACCTTGCAGCTTGCTGCAAATGGAGTCAGGACTTGCGTTCTGCTCTTATGTATTTGTGCTTGCAGCCCAGAAGGCCAACCGTATCCTGGGCTGCATCTAAAGAAGTGTGGCCAGCAGGTCGAGGGAGGTGATTCTGCCCCTCTGCTCTGCTCTGATGAGACCCCACCTGCAGTACTGTGTCCAGGTCTGGGGCCCTCAGTACAGGAAAGACATGGACCTGTTGGAGGGGGTCCAGAGAAGGGCCACAAAAATGATCAGAAGGATGGAACACCTCTCCTATGGGGACAGGTTGAGAGACTGGGGGTTGTTCAGCCTGGAGAAGAGAAGGCTCTGGGGAGACCTTATTGTAGCCTTTCAGTACTTAAATGGGGTTTATAAGAAGGATGGGGACAGACTTTGTAGCAGGGTCTGTAGCAATAGGAAAAGGGGTAATGGTTTTAAACTAAAAGAGGGTAAATTCAGACTAGATATAATGAAGAATTTTTTTACAATGAAGGTGGTGAAACGCTGGCCCAGGTTGCCCAGACAGGTGGTAGATGCCTCATCCCTGGAAACATTCAAGGTCAGTTTGGACAAGGCACTGAACAACCTGATGTAGTTGAAGATGTCCTTGCTCACTACAGGGGGGTTGGACTAGATGACCTTTAAAGGTCCCTTCCAAACCAAACCATTCTGTGATTCTATGATCTGTGGGCAAGTTGCTCTACATGGCTTGCAACTTAGCTGCCCATCTGTGGGACAGCATCTGGTCCCGCGGCCAGAGGAGTGGCATGAGGCTACAAGCCCTTAGTGGCTCTCAGATATTGGAGCAAAGAGGATTATATCCATATATACATCCACTCTCCAGAGGAATGAAAAAACCTGTTCTACATGCAATCCAATGTACACAGTTTTTAAGTGTAGTATTTCCAATAAAATAACCTCTTCT
>VZSZ01001657.1:0-20000 GCA_013398815.1 Ibidorhyncha struthersii | reverse complement strand
TCCTTTCCCCTGATACAGGTGACTATGGAGTCAGATCCTTCAAAAAAATGCTGCAGAGGAAAAAATAATTCACATTTTTTTGAACACATGCTTTGGTAAAGCTCTTGAGCAAATTAGCACTGTAGTCAACAGCTTTCGGCTACAACTGGGAGTAGCAGGAGCAGCCACATGCATCATTTTTTGAATCATTTTTCAGCTTTGCTGTTCCTGGCCCCCCTTCCATGGGTGACCAGACTCCAGTAGCAGAGCTGAGGTTTTCATTCCCTGGAAAAGCTCAGAACCTGGTTTTCATTTAAATGTGTAAAATTATCTGGGTTGTTTTCCCCTCGATAAGGTTTACAAGTGTCTGTATATCTTTAGTTTTAACAGAGGGCAGTTCAGTAGACAGTTTACGAAGTACTGGTCAGGGAGATAAATTACCTTGTAGAGCTGCACAATCACCATTCACAATCTCCTCAGTGACTTTATAGCCAATGATAGGATTTTTCAAGTTCATAGAAACTCATCAAAACACTTCCTGGTATTTTTTCCTTCTCTGTCTAGCCATTCTCACTTAAAGCATAATCTGTACCGCTCCTGTGAGGGAGTGAGGGTTTGGTTTGATGCCTTAGGGCTTGCTGAGCATTTCTTTATTTCTGGCAGCTCCTTGGGATTTGCGAACTGGAAATGGGAATGTTTCAGGCTGCTGCAGGACTTTGACACGTTCCTTTCCCAGGGGTCATATCTAACCTCAAATGATGCTTTGTGTTTACCGTTAACAAGTTGACCTTTGCAGGGTTGCTCTGTAAGGTTATCATCAGGCAACTGACTGGTTTTATGTTTCTTTTGCTGCTTTTCTGGAGTCAAGGTTTCATAGCTGTGTATTTGAAGCTCCCTAGTTCTTTTGGGTGGGTGTTATTTCAGCCCATAATTTGTTTACAACATGATTGGCATACAAACCTCTTCCAGCAGAAGAGGGCATGCAATACATGGGGCAGCATCTGTGGTGGGTACCTCCTTGAACCTTTTATCCTCAGTTTCAAGGGCCTTTTTTGATCAACATGGTACATGGGAGTTGCTGGAGACCAACTCTCCTGTGTTTCTGAACCACCAGGTACCCCAGTCCCTGGCAGGACTGTAGTTGCCTGGGGCCAAAACCATACCAAAGTAATGCAGGTTATGCAGGTTTATACCACCGATGGCTCCAGTGCATGATCAGGTGCCACTCAGGTACCAATTGAGCTGAGAGGGGAACGCGGAAAGCAGGGAAGAGGAAATACGGATATTTTATTGTCCCTGTGAGTGTGTATCCCTCCATGATATGATACGGCTGCATAGCTGCTCACGTCAATGTTTAGATTGGCACTGTGATAAATGTTCCACTGTTGATAAATGCCTGCCTCTGTCCCTGCACAGCTCCAGGGAGGTTTGCTGAAGCAATAGTACAACAAATCCAGGTTTGGTTGTGGGTGCCGAGTGGGGAGATGTTTTCTCAGTTGTTTTCTTTTTTTTTTTGAGAGTGAGAACGTGCCGAGGGTGACTTCCTGAGGTAATGGGTTGGACCAGAGTCTCCTCTTTCAGGGCAGGGGTTAAGAATTGATTCAGATAAGAGTAGGTCCAAGTACTACCCTATCATAAGACCTTCTAAGAGATACTTGTGAATGGTCTCCATTTCTGAATTTATTTTTTCCCCACTTATATTCTGAGTCAGAGACACCTCTTGTTCTAAACAGGCAGCACATTTACCCTGAGTGATGCTTCCCACATCCAGGGCAGCTCCCCTCTGACAGCTCTGGCAGTAGGCATTTCCAGGAGGCTGTAATTAAGGGTGTTACCAGACCATTCCCAGCAGGCTCTGAACCGGTGGTCAGGAAGAAACTAGAAACACCTGCTGGGCCTAATGAGGTAGGTTTGGAGTGATGGAGATGTCCCATTCTCCCCTTCTCAGAGGGAAATGAGAGAGCCCGGTGTTAGGTATGAGAGGACATGGACTCAATGAAAAAGAAGTAAGTTGTTGTTCAAGCTGCGTATATGATGATGTTATTGATGCTTTAGTGGAGTGTTTTTCTTTAAGGGATTTTCTTCCTTATTTTGTTCATGCTGCTGTTTGCCCTAGTCCAACAGAAAAAGATGACTGTGCAACCAGGGGTGCTGTAAGCTTAGCTCTGTGTGAAGGACATTCAGCAAGATTTGGCCCCTACGAAGTGCTGCTGGAAGAGCAACAGTGAGCTAGCTGGGGAGCTGGTAGTCCCTGAGTTTTTAGAAATTAGTTCAGTCATTAGAGGGTCTTAATTAATCTTAGCCTCTTCCTAGGCTTTTTATGTTTCACTTTCACCATATTGCCCCTTTCTGTTCTTGTAGGGACTTATTCCCTTTGCTATTTAGTTCCTGGGGAAAAGGGGACATTCTGTCACATTTTTGGTTGCCTACTTTGAAACATTTCCTGCAACTGTGGCCAAATGAGGTCTTGATCGTTACTACATTGACTTAGGAATTTGTCGAACTCTTTAGAGCTCTATCTATGGCCTGATCCTGCTTGCTGTGAAACTGATGGCAGATCTTCTGCCTTTCTGAGCGGGTGTAGTCAGGGTCCTTCAGTAGCATCAAGGAAAGCTGCACTGTGAGCTTGCAGAGGGGATGAATGCTGTGGGTCTTGTCCTGATCTTGGTACTGGTGGGGGTCTGGACAGGTATTTCCCTTCAATGCGTCTTTTCCTTCCCATATTTTGTCTATTAGACATTAAGCAGTATGCAGAAGGAACTTGCAGTGGTTTTTCAGTGTCTCTCAAGTGTCTTCTTCCCAGATGCATGCAACAGGACATGCCATACCATAATGGATGGGCCTTGGACTGGGTTATGGGAAGAGGTTGCTGACGTTAGCATGTGGGAGGTGTGTGTGATGCTCAGAGTGGTGTTTGGGAGGCAAGGCCTGGCCTCCCCTGGCTGCCCATGGATCGCTGCTGCCTGATCAGCTCCATCCAATGCCCAGGGCAGGAAAGGGGGAGACGGAGTAAGTTTTGTGCTCGGTGCACTTGTGTGCCCTTAGCCAAGGGTGCCTCTGTCTTAGCGGAGGCTTTGGTTCTGATATTTTGCCTATGAGATCACAGGTGGCAGCTTAGTAAAATCATTTAAACATCTGTAACCCGCTATGTCAAAACCTGAATACAAATCATTGCCCAGATTCCACTAATTGATGCTAAATAGAAAGAAAAATAACGCAGGAGAAAAACCCTCCTAGAAACAATCAATAAATTAAAGATGCTTGGGGATATAAATTCAGCAGTTAAATGAGATACTAATGAAGATGGGAGTTTAATGGTGAGTACTCTCATTACATTGTTTTAAAAACTCCATTTGATGTAGATTTGGTACTGGTAAAAGGAAGACAGCCTCGTGACAAACATCCGTGAGAACAAAAGTTGTTCTGGCATATGAACACAACTGCTGCCGTTTACTGCCGAGCAGCTTTGCTTCCCCATTTCTGCAAGTTGTTGCAAGATCTGGGGGGGAAATGTGGAGCAGTTAATTAAAAAACAACTAATGACTGTTCCACAGGGTCAGTTTGCTTCTCAGAGCCTAAAACGTGCAGGATATTAACACATGTATCATTTTTTTGACACTGGAGGACAATTGCAGAGGCCAGCAACACTGCTACTGGTTTTAAAGCAGAACTTAATTAACTAGAGATGAGCTGAGCAGGTTTGGCTGGAAACGGGCATTGGGCTTCCAAAGAACGCAGCTGCCCAGATATTGCCAGACTGCAAATGAAGGACGCTGCTTCCCAACTCTTCTCAGCCCTGATGAGCAGCATGGTGCTGCTACCACCCCACTCCTGCCCCGAGCTCCATAGCCGGGTGTCATCCCTATCTCTCAACTGTAAAGGTGTTTTACTTAACCTGTTCTGGACAGCTGCCTTAGGATGAGATGAATTATGCCCCAAAATTCCCATTTCTCACTGCAGCCTGGATAACAACTCAGACTGACGAGCCTAGCGTTTGCAGCCAGGTAAGATACCCTGGAGGGGGCAGTTTTGCACCTACTGGCTGCAACCCACTTGTGCTCTGGCTGGACCAGCAATGCTCTCAGATAGAAAAAATACATCAAACTTCACTTCTGCACGTGCTCCAGCCCCACTGTGGCTGGGAAGAGGTGGCTTGTTAACGCCCCTGCTTTGCCTTGACACCGGTGAGGCATTTTTCTAATGTCAGTGTGGAATTTGGTGAACGCAATTATTTTCCTTTATCTCGCACTTATGTTTAAACTGCATCTCTACTGGTACATGCCCTGTTTTGATTAATATTAAACTTCCAGATCATCTTTTTGAATTGGAGCAATTTCTTAGGACAAATAGTCCGGAGAGCCAGATTTCTGAGTGATTAGTAGCAGGCTGAGAGCGCTGGATGCTTGGGGAGCTTAACGATTCGTGGCCAGATTCATTCACCATGGTTAGAGTGGTGGGCATGTCACAGCTGTGATTCCTCTGGCAAAACCTTGGCCTGAAATGATTTTAAATCGGGAGCTGAATTTTCCACCCCCCTTCTTTCCAGGCTGGCTGCCTTGCTGAGAGGGGGGAGGAGAGGCATCCTCCCATCCCAGGATATATTGAAAAAAATCTGTCTGTGTGAACCTGCTGGGCTGTAACTCTGTTCTTCCATTTTCTCTAAATTCCTGGGCACAGAAGGGAAAAACATCCCACTGGCTCCAGAGCACTGATCCCAGATGCCGTGCAGGGTAGGGGACGGAACTGAATGTGGCATGGTTGTATTTTGTTTTGGTTTATCTGTTTTTTTTGCATGGAAGATGCTGAACAGGGTATGGAAACAATGGCTAAAAAAAGGTAAATCATAGATATCACATGAGCTGATGCAACATGAGGAGAAAGATAAAGCCTTCACTGATTTCAGCTGAAATCTAAAGGCTTGGCACTGATGGAAGTTCTGGCTCAAGGATTTTAGGAACGCAGCACTGACATATTTGTGACTTCCTCTCAAAGAGACATAAAAACCATTCAGGACAAAACCATAGAACTGAATTCCAGGAATGCCTTAGGCTGGGGAAATACTGGTATAAAGCCAATGGGTTGCAATCAAGCACACGCAGAGCAGTTCCAGGACTAGCTGGTGGTGCTGCTCTGGGCTGGGTCACCAAATACTGTGCTACGGGAATGCAGAATGAAAAATAGGTTTTTTGGTGAAAAGGATGCTGAAGCCTTTTTTTTTTTAATGCACAAATGAGTTACCAGCAGTATGTGCAAAAGGTGGATTAACCATGCAGAATGTGTAACTGTGGTGTGTTGGCCAGAGAGCTAAATACAGATAGTCAGGTGAGATCACTGACACTGCAGGAAGGTAGAAGCAGTGCTTATGGGACATGAACCTCTTTTCTGACCAAGGAAAACGCTTTTAGATGAAGAATCTGGTTTTCATTGATGTTGATGCTTTTGGCCCTCAAACTGATTTTTCACTGCGAAGGTACGAATAACCTTATGAGCTGAATAAAGTCAGGAATTCAGCTGGGATTTGGACCTAGATATTTCAGGTTGTTATAGAGTAACATGTACTTGGTGCCTTCAATGGAGGAAAAATATGATGGGCCAGTCACATCTGGAAAAGTCACTGCTGTTGTTGATCCTGTGAAGTGCTGAGCACTTGGTGAATAGGAATTCAGGATTTCGAGTGTTTCTGGAGATTGGGCCCAAGGTCTGGGTACTCTGTTATTGAAGCTCAGAAATTACTTTAAGATGCTGAACATTGATGGTGCATTATATCTTGCTGTGGAAAAGGTCAGCCCTGTTATTTGTAGAGGGAGAGTTGCCTTTGCTTCATGGCTGGCTGACTTTTTGGGCTACATGGTCTAATTTATAACTACTTATTGTTTGCAGACACTGGGCTGAGAATACTTTGTGTGTGAAATTTAAAATTCAGGCTGTTGTAGTTGAATGTGTGGAACGGGATTCTTTTGTCCAGAGGGAGACAGAGACATCTGCTCTTGTCACCTTTGGCTTCCTCCTCAGTTAGAGGGGATTAAAATAAGGACTTGTTGGGCATGAATTGTCTTATCCTAAAATAACTCTCTAAAATAGTTCAGATGCACCAAGCCTCCAAAGTAGAGAGAAATGGATACTGGCAATACAGTATCTCACACGGTAGCATTTATGTTGTAGGAGTTACCACAGCCTACCTCCAACATCTATTTCCTGGTGTCTTTCTCTTTTCTGCATAGCTTGTGTAAAATCAAGGAACTGTTGTTAACGTGCATGAAAATTAAGAACGAACTTAGTGAAGGATTTGGATGCTTGAGCAATTTTCTTAAAATTGCTCACCAGCTCATCACAGTGAAGTCAGTTGCCTAAAAACATGAAGGAATGTAAATTCCTTAATAAATGCAGAACAATCTATCATATTTTTGGACTGTCAGACTCAGAATTTACAATTCCATGCAGAATTGCTTCAAAACTACCCAGAAATGCATTAGCTGTCACGGCCCATTTCTTCAGTGCAACTCTGGTTTTGAGTAGTAGCGTTAGCTTTTTAAGCTGGCTCCAGGTGTTGTTTGATACTGATATGAGCAAATGAAATGAGGTCCCCTTATGCCAATCACTGTACAAAGTAATTTAAGAGCTGTTATTGACCCGAAGAACTTCCAGTTTAATTGCTAAATTGTGCAAAGAATAGGAAAAAGAGTATTTCTCCATTTCTGTGTGTGGGGAACTGACTGTTCTGTTGCTCTGTTGGCACGTCAAACAGGTTGTACTTGCAGGGCCACACATAGCAGATGGGAAGTCCAAGTCCTTGATCCCACCCATGACAGGCTTAGGAGCCCAAGGGAGTGTGGCCTCATGTGACAGCTAACCTGAGCAAACCGTGAGCTGCTGCTTTTTGCCACCTCCAGCCAGATGTTCCTGTTGTTTCCCCTGCAGCTGTGTGATCTAATGTGAAGGGAAAAGAAAAAAACCAAACCTCACTTTCGTCTGGTTATCCAGTTGAATGAACACCTGCAAAATCAAGGTCTCTAGATCCCACCTAGTGTGCTTCTTTGTGAATTTTTGATGCTTCTGAGGAGGGCTGTTTCTCACTTGTTGCCTCCTCTGTGTGCGCAACTAGTTTCACTTGTTTCTTTGTCCTGTGTAAAGGTGACTGCTGAAATGGAGAAGGCTTTGCCTGCCCTGCTTACCCATCCCCTGTGTCCTTAACTAAATCTGAACAGTACAACACAGCTGTTTCCAGGTGTAATCTCGGTTAAACCTCAACACCTTTCCCTTCTCATGGCCTTTGCTATCAGCACTCAAGAAAAACCACAAGGGGAGGATGATAAAAATTGATTTCTGTTTCACTAGAAATATTTCCCCTTTTGGCCACAGGCTGAGACTGTTCTGACTCCAACTGGTCCTCCCCGGGGTTTGATAACAGTAGCTCACAGGAGGCTCTAGCTTATCTGAAGACCAAACAGTAAATTTCTCATTTCCGCTTAGTGGTGAGGTGTTTAATTGCTGCTTAGTTTCGCCAGTCAAGTAATTCACATTGACGTGCTAAAAGCAGCCACTAGCAGTTAAGCTTGCATCCAGGGGCTGCGGTGAACGATCCTGACATCTTTTTGCCGGCACTGGCTCTGCAGGCTGAGAGCGTTCAAGTTTCTTCTCTCGAGTGGGCAAGCAATCTATAGAAAATTAAGTCTGAAAAGCCATGAGGGGTTGTGAAAGGCAGCTTAAGGAGAGAGGCTCTATTGGGTGAAATTTCTTGTCCTGCACAAATTCAGGTTGAAAATTAAAGTGTTACCACCTTACTGGTAATTTAGAAAGAGGAGTACTGTTCAAATACAGTGAGACAGGGTTGAACAAGGAACAGAGGATATTCGCTTCACAAATTCCCTGCAAGTTTATGTACCCGTTGAGCGAGTGCTGTCCTTAAGAATGTATCGAGTTGCAGAGGTAGGCAGATATGGAGATTGTTCAGTGCAGAGTCTGTAACTCTGCTTGGTGGACTCCGTCCGCACTTGCACTACTGTAAGTCAGGAGTAACTCTTCTGAAGTGTAAAGCCCCACCTCGCGTGAGTATTTGCACTTTTTGGCAGTGGGTATAAAATGCTGCTGCTAGTTCAGAGTTCTGACTTAGTGGCAATTTAAATCTGCCTTGTTCTGTTTGGAGTAATTGTGGGTTTGCAGCAAAGTAGCACAAGCAAATAGTCTGTTNTTTTTTTTTTTTTTTGTCATGTCTCCTCTGATGGTGTGATACTGCCAGCCCTGTGTGGGATCTCCATGCATAAGATGCAGAATACCATGCACATATCTGAATATCTATAGGTACAGATGCTGTGCAACTTGGATGCTGATTAACAATTTATTTTCATGAGTTAGAAAAGGCCAGATAACTCATGAGCGGCAGAGCACAGTGGAGCCAAAGTCAATGATGTATGAGCGCACCAAAAGGGGGGAAGTAAATTGTCTGCCACAACTTTTCAGACTGGCTGCTGTGCTGGATGGGGAGTTACGGTTGTACCATCTTGAGGGCTGTCTGGGTGTGTTTTATTATGGTCATTGTAGAGCTTGTAGCATGATGGGTTATTAGGGAATGATCATTGGGTTTTAGTTTCTTGGTGGGTCACAACACCAGGGCTGTTGTAGCACTGCTTCGGTACCCCTGCAAAGGGCAGACTGCATGGCTGCCACGGAGCTCAAGAAATAAGTTGCTATTTAAAATATGCGATCAACTGATTAATATCTTCAGAGGTGCAATTGCTGTAATTGCAGACTAGATAATACAAAGCTGCCACTTGCAGTTAACACCGACACTCTTCTCCAGTTCAGATAATGCAAATAGACACAAAGAGATAAAATGAGATCAGTAATAACAGCTGTCTGATATTCAGACTTCAAGTGTGAGGGTCCCTAGATGAAATGAAAGCCTTAGAATATGAAATAGCCAGAAAACTCCAGAAACTCACATCTCAGAAATGGGTCTATAACTCCTGCTCCCAAACTTGTCCTCTGTGCAATACTGCAATCTCATGACAGCTGGAGAGATGATATTCCCCTTGTCTTTCAGTAAATGAATATATGAGTTGAAAGGGAATGGCAGTGTGGTCCACCTGAGAGCTATTACCTAGAACAAAGTTTATCTGTATATTTTTAGCTCCAAGTAGTTAATTAGCAGATTATTTCTTAAAAAAATACACCACCCCCCAAAACCAAAACCAGTTCTCCCCCAAACTCCACACCACTTGGCTGAAACCCTTGGGTGGTTTCTCATACCCAGCCCCCAGCTCTTTGCATTCGTCTGAGTTTGATGTCTTCAAACTGAGAACCACAAACCAGAGAATCGATATCATGTACTGAGCACAGCACAGTATAAACACAATCAATTAATTCCTTTATATGGAAGAGTTGGAATCCGGCACATCTTCTCTCTCAGGCAAATTACAGCGATAAGAATTTTTCTCTGAGCTGAAAGCAGAAGCACCAGCTTTCTGCACACTTAACCTCTAATTATCTATAACATGCATGGAGTTAAGGGAGATGCAGTTTTATTCACAAAAGTTCCATTATCTTTAATCAGCTTTTACATAATTTCTTTTGTATCTGATTGTTTTGGTTTTAAATATGTAAAATATTTCCTTTCCATGCCTGTGTAGCCAAAAGGTGAAGAATTCAATATTATGTTCACAGAAATACCCAGTTTGCAGGAGCTTTAGCACTGTAAATAGTGAAAATGGGAATACACCAACTTGTTTTCATGGGAAGAATTTTGAACCATTTAAGCACCTTTTCCACAGCTGTGCCCTAAAATATTGTACAGAGTAAAACAAACATTTTATGAAACTGTAATATAATCTACAGCAGTAGGAATAAACAAGGTGGTAGAAACCAGAGGAAAGAGGCCTTTTTTTTTTTATTAGGCTGTTTGTTTTTTTTTTTCTAAAAAAAAAAATCCTGATGATGTGCTGCTTATCACTTTTACTTGAGGCCACCTTTTTAGATCTTGATCCTGGAATATGCTAAAACTTGTAGAAATTTAAGGGAGTAAACAAATCTCTGTAATCCTTATGCATTGAGCGTTGGTATGCCTTAGCGAAAGGCTGTCTTTGGTTTCCTGAGGGCTGAAAATGGTCAGCAATGCACAAAATTTGACAAAAGCAGCCTTTCGATGCCTATTGTCAGTAGGGAGAAGCAGTTCACCCCATGCGTCTAAATGCTTCATTGGAGTATGGGCTCTGAGCTGGGCACTTCAGTCCAAGGAAGAGATGGACCAACTAGTGAGAGAACAAAAGCATACAAATAAAATTATAAAAAGCCCTCACATTTTTAGATATTTAGAGAATATTTCGTTCTTTTATTTAGGTTAAATAATGCTGGTATAGTCTTCAAATACTCCATATTACCTCTTGTTGCAGATGAGTTGTGTTCATGGGCTCAGATTGCATTCGATGTTGCAAATTAGGAAAACTTTTTATGGGTAAGGGTGGTGAAATGCAGGAATATGCTGGCTAGGGAAGTATTGAGGTTTGAGATATCGAAGAGGTCAGACAACTATCCGTCAGGAATGAAGCAGCTGTAGCTGACCCTGCTTTTGGAGAGCAGGATAGATTTGATGACTCTGCCTGGTGCTCTCAAGCCCTAAGTTTCTGAAGTTCATTGTGGGCATCTCATGGCTGACTACTGATGTAGGCCTGAGTTTGGAGGAAAATAAATTTAAATAAAATAAAAAATGAATGCTTACCTCCCTGCCGAGTATCTTACAGGAGTGACATGACCTGGGAACTGTGTTCCTGCAGATGGCTGCCTCTGCTTTTGACAAAGAGAACTCAAACGTGCCTCGTGCTTCTGTGATCTGTCTCATCTCTGCTCTTTCCTGCACTGGTGGCTCAGCCTCGCCTGGTTTCAGGGCTCTAGATCCTCCCAGCCCTGTCTGCAGATTGCCTAGTTGTGGGCAGGATCTCTCTCTATTTTTTAGAATCACAATAGTTTGGGTTGGAAGGGACCTTAAAGGTCATCTAGCTTCACCCTTCTTGCCGTGGGCAGGGACACCTTCCACTAGACCAGAACACTTCCAGGGATGGGGCAAGTACTTATTCAACAGCCAGTAGAATCTATGGAAACCTTCACTGAGCAGATGAACACGGAGATTATTTTTTTCACAGTTCTTAACTCCACAGATCTCCACGGTTATGGCTCCTTTGTGTCACCTCACCTGCAAATACCAAGATGCTGCCCAGCACGTGAAGGTGTTATTGCTGTTAAAAGGGAGGATTTTCCAGCATGTGATAGGCATTACACAATGTCTTTTATTTTTAACTTTTATTTTCTTCTTAGAAACAGCTGACCCATTTTGGATGAAACTTTCCAGAGTACATTAACCAAAGGCTCAAGCCTGAGAAGACAAATTCCAGCATGTGGGCTTAATGTTTGCCAGACGTATGAGCAATGGGAAACAGCTTTTATATATGGAAGTATTAGTTAGCCATAATAACTGGCAAATCTTGGGAGCATCTGCATGGCACATGTAATATACAGAGGCATGTGTAACATATGCCTCAAGTCTTCCTGTTGCCCAGCCAGGGCCTTCTGGTGGTCAAAGTGCTGACAGCCGTGTCGCTAAACATACAAGCAAAGGGATTTTCCTTTCATTGCGTCAAAGCCTGAAAGCTTTCCTGTTCACTTGTATGTGGCTGTACCACGTATGACAGTTGCCAACAGGTCAAACTGGATCCTGGAGCAGAGGTACCAATGACAGCAGCTTGATGTTTAGGTTTCCCTATTGCAGCACTTACTATATTGCTTTTGTACCTTTGGAAACACCTTGTAAAACCACTGGAGCATAAGATTGACTCTCCCCACCCATTCCTGAGCATCTCTCTAGCCAAGTATAATTGCCTCTGTCTAAAATCCCTCTCATTTTAAATGCTGCTTCCTTGCATGGCTGTTTGGACTATTGTTGCTTCTGGTGGCAGTGTGTTGGGACTGAAAGGCAGCTAATGGGGACGGATTCCCTCCTGCTGTTTGCCGGCGATAATGCCTGTTGGCTTAGGTCCAGCATTTGGTCAAATGCTTTCATGTCCCATGGTGGGTACAGAGCAGCCTCTGGGTCATGCACTCTACCTGGGAACAGCCAGAAAGGAGAGGCTGCTGCTGCTGCGTCAGCTGGCAACAGCATCCCAGAGCTCAGCTCACCCTGCTATGGGCCTGGGCAAGGGATCACTGAGCAGATTTGTCCAGATGAAGTGTTAAGCGGTAGCGCTCAGCAGCGTTATGTTTTCCAAGACAAATGCTCTTGCGTGCATTGACCAGGATAGGGTCCCTCTCTTGCCATCTGCCATGAGGCTTAATTGCTTCACCCAGCATTGATTAACAGCTCAGGATTCGAGATTCCTGAGAGATGTGGTGTAAATCTCTTCTTCCTGGCTGTTGTATGTGACATGCTGGTCATCACCACCATAACTCCCTGGGAACGGTGCCAGTGATCCCTACCGTTGGCTGCATGCATAGCTCAGGGGTGTGAGCCTCTGTAGCCTGCACTGTCCTTGGCTGTAATTGCATGTACCAGCAACAGTGAAACCCTGGGGACCTTCACTTATTTTCCTCTTGAACCTTAAATGTACAGCACCTTACACAGAGAGGTCCTGAGTCATCTCAAGTCACAAGTGGGTGCTGTTTATTTTTCCTCTGTTGTCTATTCACTTTCCAAAAGAAGGAAGATCAATGGACTATTTCAGCTCACATGACCTCTGGGAATAGAGGATGCTGCCAGAGTATTTTTTTTTAAAAAGGGAGGGGGAAAAAGGGAAAGGAATAATAATAAAAAAAAAGTTAATGTTTACATACAGCCTCTTCCATGACCCCTCTCCAAACCCAATATTATCCTAATAAAATAATGTGTTGCTTGTAGTTATTTTATTTTTTTTCTCGACAAGGACTGCAAGTTCATTTGTTTGTTTTACATTGCCTGATTGGAACAGTGTAGCTCTATGAGGTTAAAGAGATCCTCCGAGAAAGATCCTATTGATTTTAATTACCGAGAAACAGCCCACAGGGACAAAAGGACTTTGGCTGTTTATTTAGCCATCGCTGTGCTGCAGTATTGTGTAAGGAGAGATCAAATCAGTTGCCCTCATTATTACAATAATAATAAGGCAGAAAAGGTGCTTCAGGGCCCCAGGATTTTTTTTTTTTTTAAGAGGCAATAACCTCCACCACTCCTCCCACTAATAAAACGCAGACTTGAGGAACAAGGAGCAATTACTATTAGTCAATATTAATTCAATTACGCTCCTGTTATTTATATCATGAAAAGGATTGTTTAATATTTTAGAAATATCCCAACCAAACTAGAGGCCACATCTGTTCTTTTACAGATTGATTTTTACCGCTGCTAAATGCACATTGAATGGTTTCTACCTCCTTTGGACTGAAGCTAAACTTAATTAGTTATTCAGCGTAAACAGCAGCTAAACCATGTACCCAGTGGTACAATGAGTGTTTATAGTAGTATCTGGGTTACGCATACATCTACCTGGGTGGAAACCTTCCAGGGATAAGCAAGTGTTACTTGTCTGGGATCTCTTCCCACCCATTCTGAACTAACCCCAAGCCAGATTTATGGTGGTCTTGGTGAGAGCAGTAATCAATTTGTTCTGATTATGCTTATTATTGTTATGCTTATGCTGTTTGCTAGTTTTATTTTTTTGGAGCCTGTGCCTCCGTGTTCGTCTCTGCTCTGTGACTTGGCACGAGTTGCCTCATGAGAATTTAATATTTCCCCATGGGTATTCTCTTGCTTAAATCCTTTTTAATGAATGCCTGATACTTCTGGCTGGAAGGGCCCAAACAGCCAAATTAGTGCTTTATGTGAACTGTGTCTCAGATCTCACTTGTGCCTTAAAGAAAAATCAGCCCATGTTCTTGTTGGCATTGATTTTGAAAAACTGTACTTGAGCGACCCAAGAGCAGTCCAGCAGGCGGGCGTATGCAGGGGCTGGTTGTATAACAGTCAGTGTTTTAACATGGACGTGAGCACAGCTGGAAACAGTTTTTGAAGACAGAATTGGTCTTTCAAACACCTTGGCCAGGCAACAGGTAGGTGACCGTTGTTGTTGGTATGGAAAAAAGAATAGAGCTGCAAGTCATCGAGATGAAGCTGTAATTTAGCTGTGATCGTGGGAGCCCTGTGCTCGTTGAGGGCTCTGCAGGAGGGCTTTAAAGAGAGCCCAGGAACAAGCAGTTTAGCTGTCAGCATCATTTGCAGTCTTCTGTGCAAAAGGCATGGCAGAAGTTGACTCAATGTCTGTGCACCAGCTCAGCAACTGACTTCACACTTAAGGGTTTTCTTTATTTTCCTTTAAATCATGGTACTAAGAAAGTGTGTGAAACCATTTCCTGGTTCTTGTTCTGCTTCAGTTGAAGCTCTTTGAACTTCAGATGTTGTTACATGTGGTTTTAGCTATTTGAGTCATCCTCTGGGCCACCAAATCTGTTCACTGACTACTTGTGTGACTAATAGAGATCCCAAGTATTTCAAGCAGAGAGGTTTCAGCTGGTAAGGTTGATAGAGCACAGCACTGGGCATGTGTTGCAGGTCAGTCCCTTGTTTAAATAATATGTTGTTCTGCTGATTGCTCTTCCTTAAATGCCCAAAGATGGTGTAGATTTGGCCAGAAAGCTATGGAGGGCATGTTTCTGAGCTGAGAGCTGCATTGCCCCAGGATGTAGGAAAATTCCAGGTACAAGAGCTTTCCCAGTGGCTTGCTTTCACAAGGTGGGTTAAAACTGTTGACTCAAAATATCTTATTAATATTTTAACTTTTTGTCAATGTATCAGTTTACTGTTTCACTAGTTATCCAAAATGGAGTGCATCAACTCAACTAGGTTGTCTTCACCCCATTCACTTTTTAACTGAATTTAACTGAAATAGTCTGTTCCTGACTGGTAAGAACAACTGTTGATAGTGAGGGTGGGAAGTAGCACAAATGCATTTAGAAAGATGATGAGCAGCTAATAACAAAAAACCTAAGATGGGTTTAGAAATTGCATTTTAGGTCTTCAATTGTATCCCAGGTTTGAAGGCTGTATGTTTCATACTTCCATTTTTTTCCAGCAAGAATGTGGACTAGGAACATACTACTTCAGATCTTCTATGATCTGGCCATCATTTGTGCTATTTCTGTTCTATCTGTTCTATTCTATTTTGTGTTGTAGTCTATTTCTGATATCAGAAATTAATCAGAAGATTAAGTCTTAAATGTATAGAACCGCGATAAACAAGTACAATATACAGGATGTGTTGACAGCCTGTAAATATCACGGGTGATCAGGGTTTATTCTGTGGAAGCTGGGAGTGTGAACTGGGGTGTTGGCTGTTTGCATGGACATATCTGAGTACACTTTTCTGGACAAACTTTTTCAGGCAGCCAGTAAATGCTAGCTGGGTTGCTGCAGCAGCATACAGCACAAGGTAGGCTAACTGGCCAGGTATTTACTGGGTTGGGGTTTCTTTTTTTTTGTGTGTGTGGTTTTGTTTTTGGTTTTTTTTTTTATTTTGAAATTTGCACTGGGATCACATATGTTCTTAAGTTTCCAGGTATGGTTTCACTTTCCAGATACCTGGAACTAAGAGCTGTGCTCCAGCTACACTGAGATTAACAAAGAATTAACTGTAAATTGGACCATGACTTCAGGTGAAGTCCTTCCTTTCGTTTGTAGCTTAGCTTGCCACTGGTAAACTGCACTCCCCCTCTAGTTTTAAACCTATTTTGAGTTGTTTCTTGGTGAGAGCCATGAAATAATTTTTTTTTAGTGTCCCTAATATAGCCCTCAATGTGGAGGTCAGCCTCGGTAATGTTTCTCCGGTGCATATCCCCATCAGCCCCAAAGACCTGTTTGCCTTTTATCCTCTTCTCAGTCCTTCTCTTATCTCCTGTTTCCCTGTCTTTTCAGCTCTATGTCTGTCCCTCTACCTATTCCATCTGCATACAAAGTATGCTAGTCTCTTTCATTTCATATGTTCTGGATTTAGCTCCTGACTCTCTTCTTGTTCACCTCTGGTTTTGACCTCAGCTCATGTGCGGGGGTATCTACAGCTGCTGCTTCAACTTCTGCTCTTCTGAAAAGCTTTCCCTGACTGCAGTACTGATCTTTTCAGTAAATATGAAAAACCTGAGGAACTCATTGCTGCTTTGAGGTAAAAGGGCAGCTGAAGGTCTAGAGAGGTCTAGAATCACCTTTACGTGTGCACCCTTCCAGTGCTCCTTATACGTTAGCCAGTTTGTTTACTGCCTGCCGTATGGGACTATAACTCAAAAACATACCTAAAGCCTAAGGATCATAAGCTCTTTTGGGCAGAGATTCTCTTCTAGTTGTGGGGATGTTTCAGAAATTTTCTGAGAAATTTTTTGGAAATCGAGTGAAGCTGTCTCAGATTTCTCCAGTATTTGCCACCATCTTTTGCCAGCTAATTCTTACCTGGGCACATCAATATTTATATATCTTAGCTAGACATGATGTGAATGGTATTAACTGAGCCTTGTGAGAGAATTCTGCTTGCTTCTATGGAAATTCACAGGTGGGGCCCAATCCCCAATGAATTTATAGCGGATCAGGTCATTATGGTTGGGTGGCTGTATGACAGTGTTGCAGAATGGAAAATCTTGCTGTTTAAAGCACTTTTGAATCAGGAGGAGTGAATAAAAGGATTCTCTTGTTCACCCTCTTGGTCATGGCTTTTGGTTATGGTTATAGCTTAACATAACTACTCGTCAAACAACCGTGAATTTTTATGATCACATGTAGGGTGGTTGGTGGTTGCATAGGCAGAAAAGATTTAAAGCTGTTCTATATTTGTTTTTTCTTCTTGAAAGCTACATTAATTGTTCTGATGTCTGAGCATCTGCCCGATACGCATTGTTTCCCCTGCAGACCAAGGAAGACAACAGCTAAATACAAATTTATTGAACAGGCAAGCTATAAACCCTGAAGTTAGCACAATATTTTAATGGAAATCATACTTTGTCAAAGGCACATGTATCAAATTTTCTTGCTGGAGGTTACAGTTCATCAGTACCAGAATTAATTAGAAATATCCCACCAAACTTACCCGCAGCTCTGCTGATTCTATCTATAGCTTTTTAGCTTTATAAACTAATGGCTAATTGCAGGGGGGCATGTGTCTTTTATTAATTTAAATGCATTAAAAGAAATGTCGTACTTTGTAAAGGAGTACACTTTTCTGTTGTCAACCACTTGATTTCCAGCGGCAAAAATGTTCTTTAAATAATTCTCCAGTTTTCATTTTATGTATTTTTACAGTGTTAACTGGTGGAAGCTGATTCATTATCTGCTGTCCTAAGTTTACCTTCTCTCAATAACTCACAAGTTCAGGTCACCCTGCAGTGCCTCCTTTCGCCTTCGCTCAGATACCATGTCTAACTGAATGGAATTGACCTGTTTAAGGCCTCTTCACTCCAACTAAATTATTTGATCATAGCCACAGACATCTGTTTGGGGCAGTAATTGGTTGTTTATAAGAGCAGAGGAGAGCCACCAGCAGCAACAGCAGCGGCAAGACAATAAAGGCAAGGGACAAGCATGGAGGGCATGTAGACAGGTCCTGACAGACCACTGTCTGCTTGAGATAAGCAATGCAGATTAGTTATATGCACTCTATCTCACCACTGGGGCCTAATAATCCCCTTTAGCACTCATTCACAGTTATGTAGCAGACAGAAAACTAATACAGGGGGGAATCTGGTCCTACTGCCTTGCCACAAATCTCAGACACAGTTTCTGGAATCCGCGGGATTTTACCGTACAATTAGTTTTAAATGTCAATTTCATGGCGGCTCATGAGATGGAAAATAGAAGAATAGTAGGTAAAGATACCCATTGCAAACCAGATTATTTGAGAGTGAAAGATGGCTATTCACGATGCAGCTGCCACTACTGCTTCCTGGCTTGACAGCGACAATGTGAATGTTGAGGTAAAGGTAAAGGATGACAAAAATGTAACTTGAAGGGCTGAATCACTGGAAAAAAAAAAATGACATGGCATTTCTGTGCTGTTTGTGTACAGAGAGGAGACAATGTGGATTTTAATTGATTTGCAAAAACTTTGTTGCAATTATCATGGAACACAAGATGGTCGTGCTTGAGGGTGACTTGCAATGACAACACGCATGTAAAGCAGTGTGCAATGCACTGGGTTTGTCCTGTTAGAGCTGCACGTGTTCTCCCTTACTGTCAAACCAAAACACATGACACATCTTGTGGGTGCTGCCGGTCAGGGTTTAAAGAAGATTGGAGGTGCTGGGATTTGATTAAGAGAACTCCATGTTTGCATTTAAATGTTGAATTAAATAATTCAGCTACATGCACAAAAAAAAAAATAAATTGCAAAAGCAGAAAAATGCCAGAATAAGGCTTGTTGTAGTTCAATTCCCTTTTGCAGAAAGTAGGAGAAAATATATGATCATGTACTGTTTTTCCATAGCTACCCATAATTCTAGCACTGCTCTTGTGATTGCTTGACTCTGCAATCTTAACAATTTTATTTTAAATGCACACTCAACATAAGCATAATCACATACATCTGCTAGGTGGCATCTTTCAAAGCCCATTTGACGGAAACAGGACAACCACACTATTCATCACTGGCTGTTGATCAGACCCACATCATATCCAGACAGACACAGAAAACTCAGTCACATAAAGGCTCCAACAATACAAGTTAGGGATGGTGACCACCCACCTGCTATAGGCATGGGTCATCCAGATATTATACATCCAATGACTTTTCTACTGCACTGTGCTTTCCTGTATTCTGCACATGGAGAATTGTGGATAGAAATTGTAAATTAATCTGGATTGCTAAGTAGTTCCACGGTGTTCTTGTATTGTAAAGTCACTCACATGGAGGTCAAGATTTTTCCTAGGAGCAACTGCTTTTTGAAGTCCACCAAAATACTAGAAGCTTCCAATTAATTTTATTTTCAAATTAAAAGTCTGCAATTTGCCAAGAGATTGATATTTGTTATAGTTCTGAGCCAGTGCAGAGAACGAGAGAATGCCTAGACTGATATTAAGACAGACAGATTCTGGGATGTTTGCTTGAATCCCAGAAAAACAGATTAGTGGGATGTGGTGCAGGTAAAGTAACCAAAAGACTGTTGTAAATGTGGTTGTCATTAAGCTGTGCCACTTGTGTCATCGATAGCCTTCTCAGTGTAACGTAAATATGTGCTCATATGCAAATAGGTAAGAAATATTGTACTCCAGAAGTGCCAAGGTTTTAGTGATGCAAAGAAAGTGACTCTGGCTTCTGAGCTTTTCAAGTTCCACTTCTTGAAATCTAGTAATTGTTTATGCAAATAATCATGAAAGCTGATTGTAGACAACAGTGAGAAAGGAAATCTCATCTCAAACCACTTTCTTTAAAAACTTTCCTACTACTCAAGGTGATGTTTTTCAAACTTTTCAGTTTACAGTTTGTACTGAAAATAAATTCATATTATCACCCATAAGCCAACAAAAGGATCTATGCTGCATTGTTCCACTAGTGACAAAGTGCTGCACCTTCCTGGTAATGACATCTTTACTTTGATGTCCATTTATTCTCTTTATTAGCAGAGATAAACTTTCATGAGCCAAAACTCCCTTTGTGTCTTCAGCGTGTTTGTCGCCTTTTCGCCCCTCTTCCCTTCTGTATTCAGTGTGGAATTAGCAACATACTGAAAATTCACTTCCCTGAGTCTCTTACAAAGTAAAACACCTGCTTGTAGTGCATATAGGGTACCTACTACTTAGTTAGTGGTGGTAAATACTTTTGCTGCATGTGATGGCTTGCTCTCCCAAAAGATTCCCCATTGCTCTTTCCCTTTATCATTTTGGTTGTGTCTTCTCGCTTCTGTTCTGTTTTGGCCATGTCCAGCCTCATGGGAGGTTTTGGTGGCATGGTATGCACACTGCCCAGGCATTACCAAGCATGGGGTTATCCTTCTTCCTCTGATAAGAGGTAAGGTCTTCGCTGCCAGCCTCACAAACA
>VZSZ01001656.1:0-20226 GCA_013398815.1 Ibidorhyncha struthersii | reverse complement strand
ATGACTTCCCCTTGGTGAATCCATGTTGACTCCTTCCGATAACCTTCTTTTCCTCCAGATGCTTGGAGATGACGCCCAGAACAAGCTGTTCGATCAACTTTCCAGGGATGAGGTGAGGCTGACTGGCCTGTAGTTTCCCCGGTCCTCCTTCTTGTCCTTTTTGAAGACTTGAGTGACATCGGCTTTCCTCCAGTCCTCAGGCACCTCTCCTGTCCTCCAGGACCTTTCAAAGATGATGGAGAGTGGCCCACCAATGACTTCTGCCAGCTCCCTCAGCACTTGTGGATACATCCCATCAGGCCCCATGGACTTGTGGCTATCCAGTTTACTGAATTGTTCTCTAACTTGTTCCTCTTCAAACAAGGGAAAGTCTTCCTTCCCCCAGACTTTCTCTGTTACCCACAAAGTCTGGGACTCCCGGGGGCTGGCCCGAGAAGTGAAGACAGAAGCAAAGGCGGCATTCAGCAACTCCACTTTCTCTGCATCATCTGTCACCATGGCACCCGTCTCGTTCAACAGCGGGCCCACATTTTCCCTAGAAAAATTGCTGCCCAGCTTAATCATCAAGTCGATAGTCTCACACGACTGCGAAAAACTGATATCGTAACTGATAACCACGAATGGGAATGTTTGCTCGAACGCATGTTGCATGTAAAACAAGGCCACAGTGGACGAGCTGATCTATATGGGGAAGGCTTAGCCCGTGGATGGCCTGTATGAGTAAAGCTGTGTGAACCAGTGGTGAAAGCCTGTTCACAATGGCATTTGCGACTTAAAGGCCATCCAAGTAAAACACCTCCCCTGCATATCCAAGATAAGAAGACATTGTGTCACACTTTGCAGATTGATTACATAGGACCACTCCAGCCTTCAGGAGGTAAAAAATACATACTAGTAGGGGTGGAAGTTGTTTCAGGAATAACCATGACTACAGCAGTTGCAGCTGCCTCTGGGGAAAACACTGTCTGATGTTTGAAAGAGTGGTTTAGCACACTTCCCCTTCCTGAGGAGATTCAAAGTGGTAACGGGTCACACTTTTCAGCTACAGTAGTCCAAGGCTGGGCAAAGGAAGAAGGGATTCGATGGGTATTCCATACTCCATACTATCCCCAAGCTAATGGTATTGTTGAGCGAACAAATGGGTTGGTCAAAAGGTTCGCTAAAACCAATGAACCTGGGCGGCACCTACAATCGTCTGATGCCACCTATAAGTTAAATAATCGGTGGACTGGAGATGGATCCCCAAGGATGAGGGCTTTTTGTGTATCAGCCTCCACCATTGCCTGTAAAGTACACGCTAAACTAGGGGAATATCCTAGAGGATTTTATGCAGGCCAACCAGTAATGATCAAAATGCCCCAGAATGGAAGAGTGGCAATGGTGTTAAGTCCATGCTTGGGAAGCAAAGGACAGTTCTGGGAAAACACGCCAAATTAGTACCAGATGGGTGGTACCTACCTTTTAACTTAACTCTGTCAGTCAGCATTCTCTTTTGTTTTATTTGCAGAAACTCTGACAAATATCAAAACTACATTCCTTTTAATGCAACATACTCTTAATAGGCAAATGTCAAGGTGAAAGACTTGAGAACTGAAGAAATATTTTTAAATACTTGTATTGGGTCTGGCTGGGATGGAGTTAACTTTCCTCATAGCAGCCCTCATGTAGCTAGAAAGTGTTGATAACAAACCAGTTTTGGCTACTGCTGAGCAGTGCTCGCACAGCATCACGGCTGTCTCCCCAACTCCTCACCCCCAAAGGCCAGCAGGCTGGGGTGGATGAGAGGTTGGGAGGGGAAATAGCCAGGACAGCTTGACCCAAACTGACCAAAGAGATATTCCATACCACGTGACGTCATGCTCAGCAATAAAAGCTAAGAGAAAGGAGGAGGGGGGGTGGGGCATTCATTATTAAGGCGTTTGTCTTCCAAAGCAACTGCTACGCATACTGAAGCCCTACTTCCCAGGAAGTGGCTGGACATCGCTTGCTGATGGGAAGTAGAGAATAAGTCTTTTTGTTTTCCTTTGCTTCCGCATGCAGCCTTTGCTTTTCTTTATTAAACTGCCTTTATCTTAACCCACAGTTTTTCATCTTATTTTCTCCCCCTGTCCCACTGAGGAGGGGGAGTGAAGGAGAGTCTTGGTGGGCACCTGGCGGCCAGCCAAGGTCAACCCACCATAAATACTGAAACAAATAGCCCTCATATACTCATGTCATTTTGGTATTTAGTTGTGTGTGTTGCAATGGTAGAAAAAGCAGTGAAACCAATACCAGATTTTTTGGCCCTCAATCTGCTTTATATGACAGGAAAAACAAGCAGGAAAGTTAACCTTATGAGTTAGCTGGGAAGATGAGCCTCACATTACTCCCACTTCAGACCATTCCACATTTAATAACTGTGGCTACAAAGAATAAATGTTCAGAAAGGTAACCAACCCATTTTCTTGCCTTTGGAGAGGTTAAGGGTTTAGGCAAGTTGGATAAGGTCTCTTTTAGCTCAGTTCCCCCCCCATATACTTCAAATATTTAATAGGGATGGGGATATAGGCAGAGATGCTTGTTGATTCAAGTTGACATGGTCTAATCCTTATCCCACAATGAAAAGACTGTTAGGTTATGCTCTAAGAGTCTACCTAACCATAATCAAGAAACATTGCCAATCCTCTTGACTTAGATAAGGAAACAATCTATAACCTTCCACCAGTTGGATACATCTAAAGGTAGCACAATCTCCTTAATCTGGACAGAGAGAAGGAAACTAGAAAAACACTTTAAAAGAAGTTACCGAAGTATTCCATTCATGAATTATCCTCTGAAAGGTTCTTTTACTAACCAAAGCTTTGGCTCTGATAAAGAATTTTCTAGCTCAGATGAACAGAACTGTGCAAGAACAAGGTCACAACTGCAATTAGAAAGCCCTTTTGTCTGTCAAATGAAATACATCTTTTTTTCCTTCTGCTATGCAGAAACTTTTCTATTCAGAGGAAAGGGCAAGAGTTTTGAAATTGAATTCGGTTCTGCAAGAGCATTCAGTCTTAGAAGTAATTCTTTTACTTTGGTCAAGGTTTCCCTACAAATGTCTTCTCTGAGAGGGAAAAAAGAGGCAAACATAACAGGCCAGTAACACAATACACACAAACCAAAACTAACAGCAACAGATTATAAATACTGTGCCAGGCTTTGGGACAGGTCTGAACACAACAGGAAAGTACTTGGAACAAATCTTGGGGAGGGGGGTGTGGTGTCTGCACTGCAGGCAACAGAGAGGAGGCAAAGGGCTGAAGTTACAAGTATGGTGGGAAAAAGATTACCTTGAAAGCCAAAAAAACATATTGTGTGGCTCAGAATCCAGGTGTGGGTTTTTTGGGGAGGGTTTTTGTTTGTTTGTTTTGTTTGTTTGTTTGTTTGTTTTTTATTTTTGGAAAGCTGATAAGTCTACCATCTTGCTAGTAGTTTACTGGAACAGAAAAATAGAAACAAAACAGCTGAAGAAGCTGTGTACGTAACAGGAGGAAAGTAAATTCTTGGGAACACAGATGAGATAGAATGGGGAGGAAGAACAGGATGACACAGGACTGAGGCAAATTTTGTTCTACAGACTGTCAAGTTGAATTTTTATTTATTTTTAAGTGAGAAAAATACTACCTTTCCTCCCTCTTTCTCACTGGAAGCAACAAAACCCCCCTGAAAACAACAAAAAAATATTCCACACAGTTGGGCTTAAAACAGATTAAAGAAATCAACTTTGTGGAATGTAACATTTTCTGGAGCAGATTAATTCTGACAGCTTCTCTGTCCTCTTTTTTTATTCGTTTTTTTGGTAAACGTGGTCACAGTATAACATAATAGGTATACTGGAACAGAGCTAAAAAAGCCATCAGATACATAGGACTGGACTGCTGTGCATTTTACTACTAAAATCATGCAGGTTCTTATTGTAAAAACATTAATGTAGAGTCAGTAACAGACATCCAAAACATAATACAGTTTTATGGTAATCACAGAATATACTTAATTCTCTTGTGACAATGTTTGACAAGAGCAATGAAAATCGTATTCATTGTTGCAATATATATGCATCGTTTACAGAAAAATACTTACATATATCTGGATCTTTACTTTTCTTTGTTTTGTTACTAAGACTTATCTCAAATCTATTAATATCAGATGAAAGATCACTAGGGGAAAAGACAGAAAGCCTCAATTAATACTATACTTGGCCAACATTTAAACTTATTCTAAAGTTATTTCAATCCTGAGTTCTTATGAACAGCCAGACAATTATATTAAAAAAGATACTTAGATACATACATAAAATTCTACCCATGCATTTGTGGCTGAAAGGTGGCAGCCATATAACCATGCATACAGTATTTTTAAAAAAGCATATTCAAAACAGTAGAGCGTAAAAAATCTCAAATGCAATGCAACTTTCAAGTGAAATTCAGTAATTCAATAAGATTAAGACTTACTCAAAGACAAATTCTTCTGACCATACAGGGTTCTGCCCTTCCCTGATATGTGTTTTTGCTACCTGGACACTGTTCAGGTAGATGTTACAATACGGATTAGTAAAATGTTTTACTGGGAGCGTATGAGCTTCTTCTACATGCAAAATAAGACTGCTGACCTAAAGAAAATACACAAAATTTATTTATTTTTGTTTTTAAAAGAAAGAATGGAATTTCCCCCCCATGTGAAGGCTTAATGTTAATGTATAAATATTAAATACAAAATATAATTTCCTAACAGAAAGAGCAGGGAACAGGAATAATGGAACAAGATTTTAAGAGGCACCAGTAACAAATTAAGAGCAACTCAAGTAAATTGATAATAAACCTCCAGCACCATAATTTTAAGTCATTTTTTATTTTTAAAACTATCACTACGAGGCATTAAGATTTGCAAATACTAAGTTTTCTATGCATAGAAAATTCTACTGAAGTCAAAGAATTGTATCTTGAGTAAGAGCCATGGACAACTCCAAACACAATGCCATATTTGGTGCTTTCCTAACAGATTAGGGTCAATATGAGTCAGCAGTGTGCCCTGGCAGCCAAGAGGGCAAACCGCATCCTGGGGTGCATCAAACACAGTATAACCAGCTGGTCAAAAGAGGTGATTATCCTGCTGTATTTAGCATTGGTGCGGCCTCACCTTGAATACTATGTGCAGTTCTGGGCCCCACAATTTAAGAAGGATGTTAAGGTCCTGGAATGCATCCACAGGAGGGCAACAAAGCTGGTGAAAGGGCTGGAAGGCATGTCCTACGAGGAGCAGCTGAGGACTCTGTGTTTGTCTATTTTGGAGAGAAGGAGGCTGAGGGGTGACCTCATTTCTCTCTACAGCTTCCTGAGGAGGGGAAGTGGAGAGGGAGGTGCTGATCTCTTCTCCCTGGTATCCAGTGACAGGACATGTGGGAATAGTTCAAAGCTGTGCCAGGGGAGGTTCAGACTTGACATTAGGAAATATTTCTTTACCAAGAGGGTGATCAAACACTGGAACAGGCTTCCTAGAGAGGTGGTCGATGCCCCATGCCTGTCAGTATTTAAGAGGCATTTGGACAATGCCCTTAATAACATGCTTTAACTTTTGGTCAGCCCTGTAGTGGTCAGGCAGTTGGACTAGATGATCGTTGTAGGTCCCTTCCAACTGAAATGTTCTATTCTATTCTAAACAACAGTAGATTACATAAAATTCCCTTGTTTAACACACTACACCATTTTCTCCCTGTTAAAAGGAAGATATTCGTCTATACTACAGATTCTCAAAATAATAACACTTGGAAACTCCATTTCCATAAAATGAGAAGTGAACTCTCTGAAATCATTTACATTAAATAAGTTTTAAACAGTATAATATTTTACAAACTTCTGAATTGCATGCGATTCATAGCTTAATCACATATCTACTGATATCAACTGAAGTCAATTTAGACAAATGCAGGAAATATACTTGATGAGGTCAAAATTCCATTTAAATCCAGATATTCAGTACCAGAAGTTGCAAATGACAGTTCAAGAAACCCTGAAATTGATATAATTTCTATAAGACACTCAAAACTGATATAATTTCTATAAGACACTCATGGAAGTATGATGTTTGATCTTTATACACTTTATCTTCCTTTATCATTCATGCTTTTTATACTTTTCACCTCTCTAAATAGTTAAATATTTCCCATACTTATTTACTTGGAAATTCTTTTACTCATTCCAGTCTATAATGAAAATAATTTTCTCATTTCCTTTATGCAGTTTGATATAAGATCATCAAAACTAACTGTATCCTAAATGAGAATACCATAAATATTAAATAGCATCTATTTTCTATTCTATTCTATTCTATTCTATTCTATTCTATTCTATTCCTTCATGCAGTCTAACATTTTCTTTGATTTTGGAAGTACAGAATTAGTTCAGATGATCACTCTGTAGGTGCTTTGCTTTTGTGGCTCCCAATTTCTTCTGCCAGTTCATATATTAATTTACCTAATTTAGTTTGGTTCTTCAGAAGTATTAAATGATCTTTAATGTTGACTACAGAATAATTCTGCGTTTCCTAAAAAAAAAAGTTTTATTCATTTTTCCATAGACTGATAAAACAGCTACTTCCAACATTCGTAGCATTCAAAGATACCAGGGATTCTTGATTTCTGTTATTCTCCAATCATCACTGATGTAGCCATTTATAACTATCTGTCCTTTACCTCTGAAAGAAATTCTGGCCACAACAGTACTCTCAAGAGACCAAAAGAAATTACACCATAATCACAGTTCAGTATGTATTTGTCACTGAAAAATATTAGTTATGCTAGTATTTTGGTTACATGTGACATAAGTCTGTCAAATCTGGTGAATTGTAAGAGTTAAGACAATACGAATGCTGAATTCTTGACACTTTTACTCAAATGTGGTCAGAAATTAATACCTAGCAAAGCATCTCCCAATTGCCTAAAAACATTTTGTTCTTTGTGTATATAGGTATTATAATAAAGTGGAAGGCATTCCAGTTGGTTTAACAAAGGTACTACATAACTTCAAGAAAAAGAAATTACATGCAGGATTTACTATTGTTGAAAGGAAAGTTCTGAGATGTATCATCATCATTTTGCAACAAGGAGACAACCTCTCCCCCTTCCCGTATCTATATAGCTTCACCTGACGTAGACGTTTATTTGATGTCCCTGGACTGTTTTTTCTTAAACTGCAAAACATCTGCAGAGCCTTCATCCAGTCCTAAGAGAGAAAGGCACAAAACAGTGAAACAAAAAGTCAGATTCAGCTTCTTGCAGTAGAGCAGACATCTAAAAAAAAAAAAAACCCAAAACACTGAAGTATCTGAAGTTGTTTCTTTAGCTTAAAAAGAACCAACTTGTATGCAATTCAAAGTATGAAAACTTGAATAGCAAAGCTAAATTCATATCTTTCTCAGTAAAACTAAACAAACATTTGCAAATCTGAAAGTTTCTCTTTTAGAAATATCAAGCGTTACTAATGGATATACAGTGTGACCTTTATCAATTTTCCAGATTAGTTATATTGAATTAAATACAAAGTGGCATATAAAATGAAGCAAGACTTGGTTGCTTCTGAGAAAATAACAGTCAACAAGTCAAACTGTTCTGATCATTCTCTCTTCTATTTTTATATTGCAGTTGTATTATACTCCATATGCTTCAAACAAAAAACAAAGCAGCATTAACAGAAAAACACCAAAAAGTATAACCTACACCCCCATTCTCTCCACTCACAAATACATAAAGCAGAGTAGATACTTTTGAAGGTAGAAGACATGCTATAGCCTCATTATCATGTTTTCACACCCTACCCCCCAATTTTGTAAGCTCTTATGAAGCACAAAATTTAGGCTTTAACTACCATTTATAAAAGTGTAGCTCAAAGATCTACTACCTACTCTCAAAGTACAATTTAATAATACCATTAAAGAAAAAAATATTTTTCAGTCTTACCCTTTACTTGTATTTTAAAAATGTGGAAGATAATGTACATTCTATATTGCAGCTATTCTCAGGTAAACCACTGAGTAAAGTTTTAGCTTTCAAAACCTTCCACAAAAGGAAGAACTGTCAACTACGCATCACATTTTTATTAGCTTGCTTTCTTATTAAATAAGGAAAAGCAAATAAAGAACCACAGAACCTACTAAATACTCTAAATTAATCTAAATATTTCCTAGATACAAAGTCATCTTTATTCCCACTCTTAACAGGAAAACCTATCCCCTTAAATGCCAAAGTTTACAGCAGCACCACAGTATGCACAATGACACTAGCATACAAGGCTGCACTAATGGAAGTTCAGTCCATGGGACCAGACTAGAACTTGTTCAAAGTAAAATCCTTAAAGCATAGGTAATGTAGGTGCTGGATTTTCAGCACCAACTATTTCCCTTACAGATCTGCTACTACTGCATAGTAATATTTGCTAATGTAGACATAGCCACCATCTGTGGTACGCTTGCTTTCTATTAGAGAAGGATAACATCATTAAACACTACAAAACAAAAAATTACTTTTAAAGTTATATTTACCAACAAAAGCTCTCACCTGTGCTTGTTCTGGAGTTTCTCCTGCAAAGTAAAAGATGTAATGCTCTTCACTGAAGTGCTGAACTACGATCTGAAAACAGTTTGGCCTTAAAAACAAACAAAACAAAAATGTAGCATCATCACACTTAGAAACGGGAAAAATCCCAACAGGAAAAGTTTCTACATGCTTCAAAAGTGCATTTTGGTTTGAATGAATTATGTCATTTCAATAAGATTGCACTGCAGTTCAACTAGTTTGTTTCAGAATGTTTAAGAAACTTGGAACAGTTTGTATTGAATGTGCATGTACACTGACTTACAGCTGAGGCAAAATACACCTGATAACATAAAAGACTTGTTAATGAGGACCATTCCCAACAAACATTTTAAATGATGCACAGGTTCAGCATTAGTTCCCAGTTAATTAATCATGCATTATGGATTTGTTGTTTTAAGAGTTCAGGAAACTATATTAACATAAGGAATTCCTTATCTGAATATGTTCCACAGCTCTCATGACCAATAAAACATGCATTGGATAACATACTACTCATTGAATACATGTGATATAAACTTCTAAAGCTTTAAATGCAATTATAAGATCTTCACCATTTTATGTATCTACACCCATTTTTCAAGAAGTATCAAAAATATTTTGTACTGTTACATTACAAGCTAAAGCGCGCACTTGATTCACAGCCTTTCACATTACGTTCAAGGGAATTTAGTTCTCCCAAACACAGGGTTACATGAAGGATCTTACTTCACTTGCAAATGATGTTTCAGTCTTCCCTTTCCACCATCCATTGCTTAGGGAAACACTGGCATGGCATTTTGTGGCCATGCCCACAGGAGGATTGGGGAGGAGGAGAGGGGCAAGAAGTAGCCAGGTCAGGGGCTACTTAAATCATTTTCACCAAAGACATGCAAAGATACAGCCCTCATTGTACTTCTGAGAAAAGGGGAAAGGTAGTTTTTACCACCTACTTAAAATATAGGAGGAATTTTGTCTCAGCTACAGTTCTTCACCAACAGCTTTCCCAAGCAGGTACAACTATGCATCTCCTTCTACCCACACTTTTAGCGTTACATATTATTCAACTACATTTTAACCCACAGTACAGTGTTTCTTAGAAGTGGCTTAACAGACAGTCACCATTAACCAAAATGTTCCTTGTTTACAGTCTACACCAAAGCTTCCAACATAACTGCCAACTTACATGAGGAACATTTCAGTAGTTTTGTGGGGGTTCTTTTATAATGGTACTCTCATATCTATGGCTCCTCATTGCAACAGTTATGTAGATTTTTCAAAATGATTGAGAAGTGTATAAAAATCAGATGGTGCAAGAACACGAGATCTTAGCAGCTTAAGAAATGCCACTAATTTTAAACGTATGTCTTCACATTATCTCTGTGAAAAGACTTAAAGTTGATTAAATACTTTTAATAAATATTAAGATGGAATAACCAGAGCTTCTGTTTAATGTGTGTTTCTATCTGTTACGAAAAATAATAACATTTGTAGGAGTAAATGCATCTTTTTCTTCTATATCACACAGGACTGCACATTTTTTTGTAATTAACAATAAAAAAAAGAGATGTGACCTCTTTCATCTTAGGACAGTTACCAATGATATCAGAAAGTGTTTTGATTCTCAACTACTTTGCCAATAATCAAATCACTTGCAGTTGACATATTTTGAATAATCAAAATTAGTACAGCAAATGAAACTGTGAAAGTTATCTCTGAATCTAATTATCTTTCAAAAATAATTTGTAAAATGTTTGCTTATATGAACTAACTTACTGTTCTAATGTTGGTCTAATCTCAGTCTTACTGATTCTTAAATAGAAAAGCACTGATAAGTTATCTAATTTAGCTTTCTAATACCTATAAACAAAAGAATGCAGGTCTTTTGGGATTGTCAAAATTCTCGATCTTATCAATTCTTGGTTCAATAGGATTAAAACCCTCAATACAGTTGCTTCGTAATCTTTTTAATGCCTGTAATATGAAATGTGGAACAGTTAATACACAGTACTGAAAAATGACAATGCAAAAGGCCAAATCATTATCACATCGTATTCCATGAGAAAATCTTAAGACTAAATTCTAAAATTTCTTACTAGAAGTTGTTGCTAGCAATCAAGTTGCCATGGTTTAACAAGTTACCATTAATCAATTAAATCTGTCTACATATGCTCTTGCAATCTACACCAACTATGGAATAAAATGCAATATGAACCAGGAGTCACAATGCTTTCATTTCACAATCTGCAAAAGCTAAAAATCACACGTGGACAGTTACCAGGTCTCAGGTGTCAAAAAAGCAAGTTATTGTGCCAGGCCAACTTGTTCATTAGTGTATATGCCTCAAACTAGTAGTTAACTGTCCTGCTGCATGTACAATAATTAAAAGCCAGTGCCCTACCTGCCAAATAAACTCTCATGTACTCCATAGACTGAACACACACTAAGGTCTATTAATCCTTTAGGTTTTGTGGCTCGTTTTTCACTTTCAAAATAAATAAGCTGGGCATCATTTCCCTCCAATATAAAGTACAAGTTTTTCCATCTCTTTCCTTTACCTGGAAGGAAAGCAAGTAAGAAGTTACAATATTGTTTTAAAGAAAATGTAAATTTTGTAAATGAAGAAAAAAAAGGGCAGGTAAGGTTTTTGTCAAAATACAAACAGAAGAACAATGTACAGTTAATCACGCTTAAGCAATAACGTCAGTATACATACTCAATTTTTTGCAGCATGTAGCTAAAATTAGACCCTCTTCACAGATTCAAGTACAATTTTAGATGGTTCTCTAAACATTTTCATTAATCTCAACAGGATTAAGCAAGTGCATATGAGCTCCGTTCATATCAGTGGGAAGACTGTGTCTATACAGTTTGCAAAAAATGTGTGATGCTGTAAAGTGATCCAATTTATTATAGCTATTTTAATTAAGAAACAGATTTCTCTTGACATGAGAAAATTATTCCTAAACTCAAATCAACTGAGCAGCATAACAGATTGCATAACGATATCTTAAATCAGAATGACTGAAGAATATAAATGGGAATACAACATATACAAACTTGGATCAGAACCGTGCCCTAAACACACCACCTATATCTAAAAATTTGACCAGTTCCACGTTTCAGAAAAAAAACATTGAAAAAAATTAATAACCATTGATTTAAATGTCAAGGTTTGTTGGAAGACACATTAGATCTGTCAGTAAAATCTGGATTTAGCCACTGACTAAACCAAAAATAAATCACTCATTGTTTAACATCTTCTGAATTACAACTGATAAGGAACTTCCTACCACTAATTCATACATAAACCACAGTACCTTTTAGAAAAACATTCAGCCTTAATTTTCAACTTCATCATCATAGATCCACCACAGCCCTTCTACAAGCACTAGTACTTACTGTTTTGGAAAACTGACTTTAACATACAGTTGTTATACTCTACTAGATGGAAGAGTGATTTTATTAAATTTCCGTTCTGTATGCAGGTATGTGCATCTCTCCACACCTACTCAGTACTCCTGCTTGCACATTTAAAGTATCTCATTATCCCTTTTAGGTAAAGATTTTCACTTCAAGTTCATTCTCAGCTGATTCCTCACCCTACCACATCTCTCTACACCTTCTCTCAGAATTAGCATTCTCAAGAGAAGAGATAATTTCCTTGCTTTATACAGAGGATCTATTTTTTGTCTGAATTTCCTTTGAATGCATCTTTTAAATTTGGCTAGATTTAAATGCTTACCTTCTTTCTCACTTTTGCTTGCTATCCAAATCACTATCTGGTACTTATTGTTTTAGCTACTGTCTTTGTCATATGCAGAAACGTTATTACTCTCTTTTTATTTTTTGATTTTTTCAAAATTGACTTTAGCGGAAACTGAAACACTAAAATCATGATACTTGGAAAGGGACTAGCTTCCTTGGAACTTCAAAATCTTGCTCAACAGTAATTCTTCAGGGGTATATTGAGATGAGTCAGGCAGCTTTTAATCCAATTATTCTATGCTATGTTGACTGTGCCAGTGTTAGAACCTTAAAAAAGTCTCAATGTACCTTGTACACCAGAATATACACTTTTAAATTAAACATATTACCTAACTTGGAACAACAAAATTAAACCAGCTCTGGTCTCCAATGAATGTACTGATTTACATTAATCTAGCTCTCTTTAACCCATGTGATCAGCTTAAAATTAAGCAAGTTGTGTATTAAATATGAATACATTTTATGAAAATGCACTTCATTTAATGATTCTGAATTACCTTTGATAAAAGGCGCTTATTTTTGTGCTGTTTTATGATTTTTTTTCAGAAAGAACTGCCAATCAACATCTTAATACATAATGTGACACATAATATAATGTCTTTCTATTTATGTACTTCTTAAGGAAAAAGAACCTTTCATACCCTTTACAGGCTTTCTACCACCTTTTGCTCAGTTCAATTTTGCCTCCATTAGTACCAGTACTACACAAAATATGCATCCATATCTGCATTTTTTAGAAAAAAGCATTTCATAGAAGCAAACAGAACTCACTTTTTTTCAGAAGATATCCTTTTTTGATAATATTTTTATAAAAAGCATCCTTTGTTTTGCGACGAATTGTATTGTAGATTTCTTTTCCATCCACTGTATCATTAAGCACTTGTTCTTGATGCTGGTAGACAAGGAATAAATCAACATTTTTTTTAAGCTCAGAAATCACCATGAAACAATTGCACACTATGGAGCTGCAACTGAAATTTTATTGAATGCTACCAATTTATTATTATGTCTCATGTGTTTAAACAAACTAATATAATTTAATACAATACCTTTGCCAGAAAATTAATATAACTATTTCTCGTGGAATTATTAGGCCAGAATTATAATATGAGAAGAAAAATAAGGTTTAAATACAGACCAACTTTTACAAAGTAACATCTGTATTTATTTTTTTAACACTAAATAGAAAGGAGCATCTTTCACAGTGATTTATGCAAAATTTACACAAGTCTTTAAAGGTTATTTAGCTTCTAACTCTCTTCTACCAAGGCTTTTGGGACTGAGTAATTAAGGATAAACTCTGAATCAACAAGAATGGTGCAGATCACAATTAAAATTGAAAGATTAACACACAAAGTTGCACAGTCCCTCACTAATCTTATTAGTGCTCATGTCCTAAGTGAGTATTATTCTAACAAAAAACAATAGGAGAAAGTAGAAACGGGAAACAGAAAAATGATAAACCTAGAAAACTAAGATCTGGAAATGTAAATACCAAGCTAGAATGGCCAAAAGCCAAGCCAAGTTTGACCTTACCGAGTCAGCTGATCAGCAAAAGTTCTTTAGCCGTAAGAAAACATGAAAAGCAAGACTGTCAAACAGTGAGAACAGTATCGAGATGAAGTGATATATGCACTGGCTCCATACTAAATACTCTAACTTTTCTCCTTTCCCCCCCATATATCTATAAGAATTATGGTTTTGAACAACATGACAAAAGCAAGATGAAAAACATTTCATAAAAGGAATTACAGGACTCACAGTGGAAGCAATACCCAAATTTTTACTAACTCAAGTTAATCTCCATAGCATAGCTATGAAAGAAACAGTGTACAAAACAACAGATCTAGTGAAAACAGTAAAGTAAATTTCAAATTAAAACCAGAAAGTCTATTAGATTGAATTGAATAGCATGCAAGACTTCTGAAATTTTGTTCTTCAAAAACAGAGCATGACAGTATGTGGGAAAACACACAACCAAATGTAATTACACTACCAATTCCTTTGTTTAAAAAAAAAAAAAAGTTAAGTCACAAATATATCTGAATAACTTAAAAGAATTTGATGCAGTCTCACGCGGAAAATTAGTCAATGCAGACAAAGTTATTGATACAGGAATCATAAGAGGATATACAAAGTGCCAAAGTGAAGACGACTGCCATGATCCAAAAAGAATTATGGAGAACAAGGAAAGTCACTAGGTGAAGCTTTTCAAGGATCAGTCTCGGAATTCAAATTTCCTCACATTTGTCTCAACCACATTACAGAGCGTGAGTTAATAGTAGCAGACAACTGGGAAGCACTGATGACAAGCCAATCAGCAATAAAGGAACGATCAGAATAATAAGTCATAAGTCTAGTAATACAACATAAAATTTGCACTTGTTGATACTTACCAATAGAAAACAATATAATATAATGTGGCTATGATAAAGACACAGATAATATTCTAGGATATATCTGGTAAGTACTCTCACAGAAAAAAGGAATTACTAATGACATGGTATTCTGAGCTGTTCTGGTCCATTACATTCAAGAAACATGGATTCACACTGGAATTGGTGGTAGTAGGGCAACTACAAGAATGTTATGAAGAGACAAAAAAAGACTTGGTATGCTCAGCTTAGTGTGCTGACTAAGGGAGAATACAAGAAATGCCCTTGTATTAATAAAATAGATCTAACAAAGGGGTAACTATTTAGGTTGGAATTTAAAACCAAATTTCTAACCATCAAAACAGGAAAATTTGAGAATAGATAGGGAACAAAGTATACAAATATACTTTAGAACTAGCTATAACTTTATGAAAAACTAGACGATGTGGTTTGTTTATTATCGGTGGTGTCTTAGGATGAATTTATGCTACAGGGCAACAATGTTCCAGAACACGCCCTGTAATCCCAGCCCCCTGATCATCTCTGAAGCTTTCTGTGCAAATAGGTTTTCTTTGGGGGAAGAAAGAGGACAGATACAGAAGAATGGAGGGCAGCCTAGCTCCCCCCCTCAACCCAACATAGTATTAAGGCACAGCATTGGTTCAATCAGGAACCAGAGCTGGGGACAGAAGACAGAGCATTTACACCCCAAAGGACAGACAAATCTTACCATACCTTCTGTTTACTACAAGCCAACCTTAGATAAGTGAATGCATATGAGGATAAAATGAAAGAAACACACAAGCTCAAAACAAAAATTCAGGTGAGGATGATACTGTTTAACTATCATGGATACCTCTACTGTAATTCATTTCCTATATTACAAACATTTGAGGATTAAGGCAATATCTTCAATAACAAGTGTTCAGAGATGCCGTTTTACCTGCACTGGAACAGGATCTTTAAGGTAATATCCTTCAACAATCTGTTCTTTTCTATAATGTTCAATGATCTCAGCAATACTGTTCAAATAAGAAAAATAAGATTTAAAATGTTAAACCAGTTAGTTTTTCATCTGTATGAGAATTTGCTTTTCCATGCAATCACACTATGTTTCCTCACAAATTTATAATAAAAATCAAGTGTTAAACATCATAATCTCATTTGCAGCAATGAAAATTTACTAATACATTAAAGTCAAGAAAAGTCACAGAACTGTACTCATAATGTATTATTTCTAAACTCCACAGAACGTTTCCAATTAGTTGGTAAAAATGCCTGTATTGGCTCCAATATAAAGGGAGTTAACTTTCCTCATAGCAGCCCTCATAGAGCTGCGCTCTGTATTTGTAGCTAGAAAGTGTTGATAACAAACCAGTTTTGGCTACTGCTGAGCAGTGCTCGCACAGCATCACGGCTGTCTCCCCAACTCCTCACCCCCAAAGGCCAGCAGGCTGGGGTGGATGAGAGGCTGGGAGGGGAAATAGCCAGGACAGCTTGACCCAAACTGACCAAAGAGATATTCCATACCACGTGACGTCATGCTCAGCAATAAAAGCTAAGAGAAAGGAGGAGGGGGGGTGGGGCATTCGTTATTAAGGCGTTTGTCTTCCAAAGCAACTGCTACGCATACTGAAGCCCTACTTCCCAGGAAGTGGCTGGACATCGCTTGCTGATGGGAAGTAGAGAATAAGTCTTTTTGTTTTCCTTTGCTTCCGCATGCAGCCTTTGCTTTTCTTTATTAAACGGCCTTTATCTTAACCCACAGTTTTTCATCTTATTTTCTCCCCCTGTCCCACTGAGGAGGGGGAGTGAGAGAGGGTCTTGGTGGGCACCTGGCAGCCAGCCAAGGTCAACCCACCACAATGCCAAATAACTACACTACCTTTTCCACATTCAAGTAACGCATGTGCATTTCCCAGCTTTCCAACCAGGCTGGAAATTGCTATTAGATTTTCAAAGTCCTAGAGTAACTAGGGAAGGGGAATGGGAGATACTTCAAACAGTGCAAAGCACTTTCTTTCTAGGAAGACAGGAGTGGGAATAAAAGGTTTTGTAACATGAATTATGCAGATTATACTTCAAAATCATTGAGCTTTCTCTATGGGGAAGCTTGCATTCTAATTACCAAATCAAGTTTAAATTGTATTTTAAAGGATCAGGAGAGAAGTAGTGACAGATGCAAGCTAAAATTCAATGTATCTTTGAGATGCTCTTATTTTTGCAGTTATTGAATGTTACACTGAAATAAAGAGAAGTAACATTAACATCAACACAGATTAATCATTCATATACAAAATATCAACCCGAAAATAAAGATCTAAGTAAGTGGAGAACAAAAATATACTTTATGTGTTTTCCCACTTCATATATACTGTTAGCTCTGTGTGCGAATGTAAACAAGACACGTGTAATAGATCTTTATCTTATTACAGTTGGATAAAATTTTGTACAAAGGAAAAATATAGGATACTATACAAATGATCATAAAAACGTAAATAAAACAATAGAAAGACATCTCTGCTTTTTCTCTATCTCATTCTTCTAAAGCTATTAACTACTGTATGCTTGTTAAATCAACGTATCTTCCCATGAACATTTTTATTTTCCAGGTTTGTAAAGTGACTTGAATTTCTCAGTATTACTAAAAATCAAAGAAATTTCAATTTTTATTGATATGCAACATGCATATGCCATTTTCTCCATAAAAATTTAAGCTTTACCACACCGCATAAAATAATCACTCGTATTTTGCATGTTGAACAGCTATTGCCAACATCTTGCTATGAGGGCAATCAATAATAAAACAGCTGTATGTAATTTTTTTCCTCATTCATCAAATTGAGGATACCTTGATTGTCAATGTCTCTTCTCCTTCCTTGGTTAAAAAAACAGGAGTCATCCCTCAACATAAGAAGCAATTACCTGATTTCTTCCAATGTTGTAAAATGAGCTGAAGAATAAACTGAGCTGAAAATTCATTTTGGAGTTAAAGTACCATATAGACTAGGACTTTATGCCTTGATGGAGTGATTAACTCAACTCATATAGTTGTTGTATATTATCTTACCACTAAAGCAGCCTAAATGACTGAACAAGCCAAACATTGCAAACAGAAAGATACCACATAGCTTCAAATACACTTGAGAATGAATTTGCAAGTGATCCAAGTTATCTAACATGTAAAATGTAAAGCATGAAATCAGACTGACTACAAAAAGAATCTAACAGAAAGGAAAAAAGGGTTTATATCTCTTTTCAGCATCTGACAGCAACAAAATCCTACTTACAGAAAATACATCAAGGAAAACATAAATAAGTATGAATTAAAAACCTGAATAGCTAAACTGGGAGAAATAGAGAAATAAAGATGAATCTGAATACTACATTACAGTTACTTTAGTAATTGTAAAATGTTTAGAATAGGGATTATTAGGCTGCCCAGATCCTAGCTACCAGGATAATTTTAAAAGCATTTCATCAGCACGACCAGTATCGTTTTTTTAATACTTAATGGGTGAATTAAGAGTTATTCCAACTGCTGACGTGTCAGTTACTCAGTTCCCAGACCTATGATATCATTGGTATAAGGGAGACTTGGTGGAATGAGACCCACTACTGGAGTGCTGGCATGGAGGGCTACAGGCTGTTCAGGAGGGATAGGCAGGGCAGGCGAGGTGGAAGAGTTGTACCATATGTAAGGGAAAGGTGACTGTACAGACCTTGCAGTTAGGGATGATGTGGTTGAGAGCCTCTGGGTGAGAATTAGTGGGGTAGAAAAGAAAGCAGATGTCGTAGTAGGTGTCTACTATTGATCGCCCAACCAGGATTTAAGCACTGATGAGTTATTCTATAGGCAATTAGGAGAAATCTCTGGACCAGTAGCCCTTGTTCTTAGGAGAGATTTCAACTTCCCAGGCATCAACTGGGAGTACCATACTTCTGTGACAAGCAAGTCTGGGAAATTCTTGAAGTTTGTGGAAGACAACTTCTTGTCACGGGCTCTCAGTGAGACAACTAGGAAAGGTGGCCTCCTAGACTTGTTGTTTGTGAATAGAGAAGGACTCGTGGGGGATGTGATGGTAGGTGGCTGTCTTGGCCACAGTGATCACAAAATGGTTGAGTTTAAAATTTTCAGTGGAATGAGAAAAAAGGTCAGCAGAGTTGCTTCCCTGGGTTTCAAGAAAGCAAACTTTAAGCTATTCAGGGAGCTAGTTAGCAGAGTACCCTGGGAATCTGCTTTTGAGGGCTTAGGGGTCTATGAGTGCTGGTCAGTTTTTAAGACCACCTTTTAAAAGCACAGGAGCAGGCAATTCCATTGTGCCACAAGTCAAGCAAATGGGTCAGAAGACCAGCTTGGCTGAACAGGGTACCCCACTTGGAACTCAAGAGGAAAAAGAAATTGTATGATCTCTGGAAGCAAGGTCAGGCTTTGCAGGAAGATTACAGAGCCCTGGTTTACATGTGCAGGGAGAAGACATGAAAGGCCAAAGCTCAACTAGAGTTGAAACTGGCCAGTCTTGTGTCAAACAGCAAGAAAGGCTTTTTTAAGTGCGTTAATAGCAAGAGGAGGTTTAAGGAAAACTTTGGACTGATACTTGAAGATGGTCACCTGACAAATAGGGATGAAGAAAAGGTGGAGGCATTCAGTGCTTTTTTTTGCCTCAGTCTTTAATAATACTGATAGACCTTGACCTGCCCGGTCCCCTTAGTTGCAGGATCACAACTACAGTATGGTCCCTTTCTATTTGTGGAGACTGACATTGTAAGGGACCAGCTGTATCAGCTGAATGTTCACAACTCCATGGGGCCTGATGGGATTCATCCCAGAGTACTGAAGGAGCTAGCAGATGTTATGGCAGGACCCCTCTCAATCATCTTCCAAAGGTCTTGGGAGTCTGGGGAGTTCCCCGCTGATTGGAAGCTAGCCAGTGTTATTCCAATTTACAAAAAGGCTGTGAGGGAAGACCCAGGGAACTACAGGCCTGTTAGTCTAACCTCAGTATCTGGAAAAATTATGGGGAAGTTCACAGTGGATGCTACTGAAAGGCATTTAAAGAACCATGTAATCATCAGGCACAGTCAACATGGGTTCTCAGCAGGCAAAGTCCCGTTTAACTAATCTGATATCCTTCTACAATAAGGTCACCTGCCTAGTGGATGAAGGGAAGGCAGTGGATGTAGTTTTTCTGGAGTTTAGCAAGGCTTTTGATATTGTCTCTCACAGCATCCTTCTGGACAAGCTGTCCAACTGTGGGATGAGCAGGTACGTGGTGAACTGAGTGAAGAACTGTCTGAAGGGCAGAGCTCAAAGAGTTGTAGTGAATGGAGTTACATCTGACTGGCAACCACTCACCAGTAGTGTTCCTTGGGGTTCAATTCTAGGGCACGTTCTGATCAATATTTTTATCAATGATCTAGAAGCAGTTGAATGCACCATTAGCAAGTTTGCCGATGATACCAAACTGGGAGGTGCTGTTGACCCTCTTGAGGGACAAG
>VZSZ01001655.1:488495-525051 GCA_013398815.1 Ibidorhyncha struthersii | reverse complement strand
CATGCAGGTCTCCTTCTTCCCTTGCCTGATTTCTTTCTCAATACCTGTCTTTACAGGTAAGATATGTCCTCAGAAATCTCAGGGTCTTGAGGCCAGTGGGAAAGTCTGGAGCAAGGAAGACTTATCCTTGATAGGGGAGGATCAGATGAAAATAAAGGAAATTCTATTCAAATTTGAGAAAAAACTCTTTTACGGTGAGAGTTATCAAGCACTGGAACAGGCTACTCAGAGGGCTTGTGGAGTCTCCATCCTTAGTGATACTCAAAACCCGACTGGACATGGCACTGAGCAATGTGCTCTGGTTGATTCTGTTCTGAGCAAGGGAATGGCTGGACTAGATGATCTCCAGAGGTCCCTTCAACTGTTCTGTGATTCCGTGAAATCGGTGTTGTTGAAGCAGCCCCAGAATGAAGACCTGAAGGTTTGACTCCCAACTTCATATCTTCAGATTGAATATTGCAGAGGTCTAAGTCAGTGCATAACCTCACCCAAGACAGTAGTTACTTACCAAACTGTTAGCATATATTCTTCATTTGATTTGGGATATCTTATTATGTTAGTGGGCCTGCATGTGCTGTAAGTAAATACAGAACTGGACTTTCCTTGACTTTTGGTAAAAATGGAAATGCCAAAATGCACCAATAGGAAGGCAGGAAAAAAAAAGCAGGTGTTGAGAGGTGCCTTCCATGCTATGCCCCTTAATAAAATTAAAATACAGTAATGTTATGAAAAAGTGCAATTGTGCGACTCTATTACCAAACTGTAATGCTATTTAAATGCAAATTCCCAAACTCAGCACTCTTTCGTCTCCATAATTAATATTCTTTGTCTCCTGTTATTCACACCTTAATATCCTGTGCTGAAAGCAAATGCCAGGTCTTACCCATGTGAGTAGCTACATTGAAAAAGTTTGTCATATGAGCACCAATACATACATTGACTGGGGGCGCCATCTGTAAATTCTGTGTGATGAGGCATTTAATCTGTACATGACAAATTCTGCTTCCTTCCTGTGATTTTAAATTGGATGGAAAAAAAAAAGAGGAATAAACTACTACTAGATCTGGGTAAAATAAGGTACCTTCGCTATAATCAGTAACCTTGTGGCACTGAACTGGGATTATTGTTAGTGAAGATGCTTAGATCCATTGTTTTCTTACTCTATTTGGAGGCCCAGTCCATAAACTTTTATGAGCTATAGTTTAGATAATGTTAGGAAATAGCTTGTCTGGAACTAAAATTATCTCATTGTTTGAAACAGGCAGGGACGGGGTTTTGGTCTTTTCTGCATTAGTCTATTTGCTATTAAAAAGATCTTATCTTTCAAGTATTATGGAACTGCATGTTAAATTTCTGGTTTTATACATGGAAATACAATAGATCTTGTTTCTTGATGTCTGTGGCTGCATGTGAGTACAATAATTAATGATTTAGTTCATAAGAAGAGAGATCTGTGGAAAAAAGCTGAAAGAATGTTTATGTTCTGTTGAGGCTTTTTTTTAAGAGATTCTCAGGTTTATCTGCCTGAGTATCTTTATGATTTAGAAATGTGTTTCCTTTGACGTATTCCTATCACAACTGGGATTAACTGCATTCTGGAGGCTGAGTTTAAATTTACTTACACAGTAAATCAGTGACAGAACAAGATGACAATCCAGGTTTTCTGTGTTATCCACCTACCTTGACTTCTAAGAAGCAGATGGTGATTTATTTCTAGGCTTCTTGGATTTATATAGGTTTTAGCCTAAGTCAGTGGAAGTCTCCTCCCTTCTGATAGCCTAAAGAAAACTGTTTATTTTTAAAAAGAGGATGTGCACTATCAGCAAACTGAAGTGTGCTGCGTGCACGGTTACGACTAATGAACAACAAGAGCACTTTCTTCACTGAGTTTTTTTTCCAGTAAGGTAATATACTTAGTATCTTCTGGTCAGTTATAGTTAGGGAAGATGATTTTTGTACAGTATTATAATTTTTGCAGTACTCAGTAAAAATTTATTCTTGCTGATGGTAGCTGAATCTCAGGGAATTGCTGCAAAATGATGCTCTCAAAGAACAGTGCTGTCAGAGATCTATGGTTTTAAGCTCTCAGTCTTAGTAGGAGTTCACGCTGTGTTCAAACAAGTTCAGTGTTGTTTGCACTGACAATGTACCAAGTGAGTACTCCACCCAAAAGCAGAGCCGAGGTCTTGGAGAGAACGCTGCTGAACAAAGGCACAATTAGGAAGGAGCTGGAATTTGTGATGTTCAGAACTATTGTTCAGCCCCACCATCTCTATCTTGAAGCCCCCACATTTTCAAATTCAGGGTTTTGATTCAGGCTGACTTTTCCCTGGTGTTGATTGTTTTCAAAGACTTTTTTCTTTCCTTTTTTCTTCTTCTGTCAAGAACTGTTAAAAGAACTCAGCTCTCTTAAAAGTGCCTCCCTTCTGCTATATATTTCTTAACTGAGTTCTTGGCATAAGGAGGGGAGAAACTATTTCTAGCTATTAGAGTAGCTGTGTGAACTGGGAAAGCCTCCAATTTCTAGAAATATATTTAAAGGCTTCAAGAAGATCCAAATTTCCAAATAACTCTTACTCCTTTGCTTGGTCAGCTGTCAGTATTTGATAAATAGGGTGGGACTATTGTCAATATTTAACAGCTCAACACAAATATTATTCTTCATACATTGTAAAAATAGTATATGAAATGCAAATCAAGTGCTTTATTCTACAGTTTGATAGTAACAGAAGCAAGTGATAAAATCTCCCTTGCCTCCATACAAAGGCATAGAGAGGGTGGAAAACATTACCAGTGGTAACAGTCTTCCCTGCTGGGAAACAAAACAGTGAGAGTCCTCACTCCTCCCACCTAAAGTCATGTCCCAAGGAAGGTTCTGTGATAGAAGTTTGTTGTGAAGTGTTTCTGAGTAAGAAACAGCAAGGTATGATTATTAATTCAAACCAGATTTCCAGTGAAGTCTTCAGTAACCACGCTTCTCTTATCTCCAGCAGCACATCACTGGGACCCCTTGAACTGCTCTGCAGTCGTATATTGCAGTACAAACAAATTCTTTCTGGAACTTTCCCTATATCTGGAGGCATTCCTACCCAAAGGCCACCGTTTTGCATCAGCTTGATGAATGGAGCAGCCTGCCCTGTCCATAGTCATGTGCAGGGTGACTATGGCGTTACTCTCATTCAGAAAATCAAGATGCGGTGTAGTCAGTGTGAGATGGGTTTAATGAGTTGCACAAGTAGGCCTGGATGTCACTGCCCAATCCTGTGTTCCTAAATGGTTTCCCATGATTTTAAATCTTTAGAAACATATCACTATGTAAATAGTTTGACATGATAGCCAGGAGATACTACTTTTTTAACTGAAGGAGAGAAATCGAGTGTGAGATGGCCCAGCCACAACCATGCTCAGCGAAAACTGAGGTTAACTCGTAAGGAAGTACCAGCAGCACTCAGCCTGGCGTGCCTCAGCAGTGTCCCTTTTATTGGTTGCTAGATTAAGCCACCACCCACACAAAACAAAGGATAAGGAACAGAGCCAGTTTAGTCAGGAGACTTTCAAATCTAGCATTGTTTTGGTTTTGGCTTTGGTCCAGCGTAAAATGCATTTTGTGTGTTCCTAGAGCTGCCCCGTAGAGAGGGCCCTCAGGTAGCAGGAAACAGCTCAGTTACTAGAATTGTAGTTTGCCGGTTACTCTGTAAATAAGTATGAGTAAATCCAGGAAAGAAACACAAATAACAGTAAAACATTATTACTCCATTTTGTCCAAAGCAGTCAAGCTGCTTTACCATTAGTTAAAACTAATTCTTCCTCAAATCCTTTACTAGGATTACTGCATTGTTAACATGTTTCAACTGTCATCCAGAAAAGTCAGATCTCAAAGCCCATTCCATCCTTTTCCTTTCCACCACGCAGAGCAGTGCTCCATTGAGAACTAGAAAGGCGAGCAATCTTGACTTACAGACTGAAGGACAATTTCAGTGCACTTTAAGCACATCATGTTCCTGTACACAGGTTCTATTCCCACTTTGTCTTTAGTCACTTTCTCATTAGTCACAATAGAGCAGTGGTACTGTCTTTGCTTATGAATGTGACTCCTCTGAGATCTAATGATCAATAGCACATATTTCTAAATAGTTACGAACTTTCAGACTTAGGCAAATATCATGTCAGTCATAAATCAAATTAAAAAGAAAAAAAAAGAGGTAGAGATGGAAAGATTCCCTCTCAGTGAATACAGGTTACACATGTACCTGAAGTGGTTGCACTGAAATTGTCCTTCAGCTTCTGTGAATCAAGTTTTTTCAACCTCCTGTAATTCCAAACACCAAATCTGGCATTGCTAGACAGGAGGAGAGTGTAAGGATGGGGGAAGCACATAAACTGGACTTTTCCACACGAGGACTGAAACACGGATGGCAGGTTATCCTGAACAGTTAAATCCTGTACTGCACTAATTCCGTTGAAGTATTGCATTTCAGTCTAATGTTTTGTCTAGCTAGTAACTCATATGTGTCTCGCAATACTGGTCTGGTTATTTTAGCGTGGTCTGATTCTGTTAGAATAAGTCTACTAATTCTATTTGAATTAGTAGCAGCTACAGCTGAGAATATGAGGTTGTTCAAAGGAAAGAGGCTTGATATTAATTTTCATTAGTTTATTTCTATAGAACTTTGTTATTTGAGAAAACAGAGTAATAGTGACTTCCTTAAGGAAATATTTGCAACCTTTGCAACTTTTATATCATGCGCGAAGATATCAGCGGTTACTCTTCAAGTGTAGCCAATGAGCCGTGGGGTGCTGGGGAAGACTTTGCGCATGTCCATACACTTCTTGTCAATGAAGAAGGAGTTCGCCTTCACAGAAATTTCATGTTCCAGGTTTGATTTGTTGAGGATCAGCATCTGCAGAGTATCATGGGCTTCTTGCAGACGTCGCTTTAAGGTCTGTAAGGTGTCATCTATAGTGTGAACTTCAGTGACAAGCCTGAAAAAAGAGAAGGGGACAGGTTGCTCACGTAACTCTAGCAGTCCCTCACCACATTCCTTTTTTGACAGTGGGCAGGTCACACTTTCAGGCAGGATTTGAACAGCTGTCTTGGACTGAATCAGTATGAAACCTATTTTCCAAACTAGCTTGCATAGCACCTGTAAGAAGTGGTGATTTCTTGCTCACGTTAACCTTCAGCAGCAGACTAAGCCACTCTGCTTTGATAGATCTTTCTAATTGCTATCTTCTCTGCCTGCAGCCTCTCATTTATGTAGCCTCTCTAGGGCTAGCATGGCTGTGTTGAGTGCTCGCGTGTAGTCCTGTAGGATACGTTTGGGGTGGATGTTACTGGCAAGTGTTGGTGTCATTCATGAGACCTTAAACTTGTGCAGCAGGATGTACTAAACACTCTAGATTTGGTGCAGAAGCATGTTAATTGGAACAAGAATGACTTGCCAGAATAACCATTGAGTGTGGACCTCTGACATGAAGATTTTCTGTGAGCTGTATTAGCCACATTTCTTCAGTGGTTTATCAATGGAGGGAGATATGGTGAATCTTCTTGTATAGTCACTGAGCTGGTAAGCTCTCTTTAATACTGTCAACTTTGTGTTTGTCTAACGTACTATTAATTGCTCAGTGCACTATAGGATATAAGAAAGATTGTTTTTTCCAAAACCCACTTTAAGTTGTTTTGGGATAATCCCAGTTGTTTCAGCACAGAAAAACTAGACTCTATTAATTTGTTTTCTGTTTAATTCCTTCAACTACAAAGCTGGCAGCACACACAGAGAACAAGTGCCAACATCAGCACTTCCTTTCAAATAAACAGCAAACTCAGATAACATTTACATGTTACAAAGAAGTAGTTCATTTGATATTTTCTTTCCCTATTACAGTTGAACTATTGGGCTGAGTTCCTTCTTACTTTAAACCACGTGAGAGAAATACACTAAACAAATTATTTAAAAGCAAAAAATCCTTAAAAAGTGAATTAGCAAATAGTTTTATGTTCTCAGATAGCATTTTGTCTCTAAGAAAATACATCTTGTTTGAGATGTGAGCTCAGCCAAAAACTGGGATAGAAAAAAGTGTCCAAATCTCAAATTCCCTGTCAGAATTTCTATTTCTAATTGCAGTTAGGATGAAGATAACAATTATTTTGATCAGATAAAGCATCCAAAATAATCTGGTCTGGATTAGGGAGCTGTGGTAGAGCACAATTCATATGCATTTGAGGAAGAAGAACAGGATATGCTGATTATCTGTCAGTATAACTACATTCAGTAAACAGTGTACTTGTATAAACATTTTGGTTAAAATATTAGAAATCCTATTAGACTGACAGAAAACTTACGTGTACGTTAAGCTTAAAATACTTCCGAATAGCTGTGAAACAGCTTGTGAAGCTCTCATATAACCTAGAAGCTAGTAGGAATTCGATTGATTCAGAACCCCTATGTACTTTTTGGATTTAAGTATGTCACATTAATGTCCTTTCACTCTAATTGAAGAAAATATTCAAAGACTTTCTGACATTCCAGTGACTTTAAATGAAGCTTCCTTTTTTAGACAGGACCCTTTGGAACATTAACAGCATCCCTGGCAATTGTGGGAAGAAGCAGCAATAATGTGACACTCTGCTTCAGCGCATTTTTCATCCTAAATCAAATAACGTTTACATCTTGGATACATGCAATCCTGCTGACTGGACTGATATCAATTATAATGCTGCAGACACTTTTGTGGAAGAGATCTTCAGGGAGGAATTGGGGAAAGAGCAAGACTCAGAGTGAGTATAAGACTGGAGTTGTGTATTAATATTGAAGCCTATCTTGTTTTGTTGTTGTTTTTTAATTAAATGCTGATACTAGCTTATTTGCATACCTAGTAGATGGTGTGGTGGTAGCTGAAGTGGCAAACGATTTGCTGCCATAGTAAATGTAACTAAGTGAATGGTATAGTGCAATAAGAAGTTTTTCTGGTTTCTCACAGCTGAATTCCTGCATCTAGAACAGGTGTGACTTATGTGATATGAAAAGCCACATGAATAAAACTATCCAAATGGATATAAAAGAATTCAGATCCAAAACAATATTTTGTGACAGAATGGATGTGGAGAGCAGAGTGTGAAGTTGAAGAAATCTCATATATGGATATGCCAAAGGAAATGTCAAGATCTGATTAAAGAGAAAAGAGGCTGATAAAAAGATATATTGTATTTTACAATTTATGGTTTAAGGAGCTAGAAAAATTGAAAAGATGCTAATACAATAAACTATGATTTATTGCCCCTTCCTTGTCTAAGTAGCTTCTTGAACTGATAAAACAGTGTTCAGGAAAAATAATATAAATACTCAGTTCAAAGCATTATGTACTACTTTAACCTCATTGTATGTTAAGCTGTTGTATACAGTGGGAATTTGTTAGAGACAAAAATGGAAAGGGAATGGTTTTCTACTTTTCATTAAAATATGCAAAATTTTCTTACTGAACTGTGAAATTCAGGTATGGGAGGTACCCTGGTGCAGTATTTCTTGAGAACCCCCCCCCCGAATATTTTGAAGACAATATTTTAAATAAGATATGCTCGATAGAGTTCTTCTGGAACACTGATGTGTTCCAACTGGATTGGAGGAAGATAAATGGGATTAAAATTCAGAAGACCCTTCTTCAGTCATTAGAGAAGGAAGGCTAGTATCTCACACATCTTGTATATCCAGAAAGACACAATGTGCACTATACAATGGATCATAGCACAGGGATCACCAAGCTGATGCCAGCACGTGCTGGGAAGCCCCCACAGCTATACAACCGAAATGTATGCCAAATGAGCTAACCTGTACAAAGATGATACTGGAGTCACTAAATAGTTGGAAATTAGCTGAGGCGGTAAGAGATGCTGCCTCATACTTGTTTGCAATTAACTTTTGCAGGACTTGGACCATTAGATAGTTGGGGTCTTTTTTTGCATCAAAAGACAGAATTTTGTCTGGGATAATGTGTTTCTATAATTAGGAATTTATTTTAATTCCATTCTGTATGAAACACAAGATTTCACTTCAGGAAATACCGAAGTCCCGGCTTGGACGTGAGACTGAATTCCAAAAGATAACAGCCACCAACAAGCAATTGAGCTCTTAACTGTCCTGGGATAGGGACTCTAAAGGCAACTACACACATTGAACATTAGATGTTTTGGCCTGTTATTTCAACATAGCTCCTTGGATTTTACTACTTTCTCCCAGAATTTGTATTGCAATGTAATGAATGTAATTCTCATCCAAGTAGTCTGGCCCTTACTTACTGGAGCTGAGGTGCATCACAGCAAAGTTCTATATTGGGTCGTTTAGTTCTTCCCTCCAGGCGAGTCTGAGCCACTTTCAGTGGGTACTCCTTTGCCTTTATGGATCTCTCCAGTAACATGATTGTATCTTCTGTCTGGAAGATTTCCTGAAGTATCTGAACAAAGCAGAATGTTTTTGTAAGCCTCACGTGCATACAAAATCAGAACTCACCCCTGCTTTTAAACACCCCTACAGGAACTGCTTCTATTCTGGCATGTCACTTTGCTTAATTTCGGGGAGGAGATCACTATAAACTCACATCAGTCAGATTTGTATAATGTATATTTGTATAATGTTGGCTTGATCTTGCCATTTCTTTATATGGTAATCAAATCTCGTAGGAGAGCCAGAAGAAGGGGGCTGTACACTTAAACATCACATGAAAGCATTTAATGAAGTTGTTCCTGGAAAACAGGCAAACAACTTCCACTAAGAAATGCACCATCTCTTTCCTATTATAAAATTAAGAAATTTGCAGGCAAATTGGAATATAAATTTACTACAAGCAGAAGAAAAGCACTGAATTATTGTGATGGGGGAACTTCCGACTGTTTTTTTGATAAAGCCATTTTCATAGAAGCAATATTTATAGCTCTACAGGGACTCACTCCCATTTTGCTTCATTATCTAATTTTTCTCCTAAATAAAAAAATCTGCTGTTTGATCTATGAACATTTTGCAAACATAAAATTCTAATAAACTTCCATTTTCATTTAAGTCTTCATTCAATTCTTATTTCCTTTTGCCTCATAAAAATTCAGAAGCAATCAAATATGTCCCCTGTGAAATTGTTTCATACTCCAAGTATTGTGGGGACATGTGCTGCAAGAACATAAGAACAGAAGTTATATTTTCATACTGAAACTACATTCTCAAAGTTTTGAAAACTCCACTAGGAGCTGTAGGGGGAAGACCAAATTCCTTTAAAGGCTTATTTTCTTTAAATGGGAAAGACATGGAGTGAAACATCACCAAAAAGGAGAGGCCCATGGAATTAGTATATCATAGTTTTCAGTTGCAGTGCATGTTATTGTACAATCATATTATCCCTGAGAATCCCGTAAATGCTTCTTATATGTTTTAATCTGTATGAAAAATGAGAGAAATTGCAAGGGAAAAGTTTTGCTCAGTCTTAAAGAAAGAAGGGAGAAAATGTTTATATTCAGGTCACATTTCCCAGACAATTGATTATTATGTTACTTTCATTTATCAGAATTCATTACAGCTAATGTGGTGGACCTGTTCAAGCTTTTCCTATAAACAGCTTTAAAATGGAAGAGAACAAATTGAACTAATGTAGTTTCTCAGCCAGTCTACTCAAATAAATGCAACTTGAATTTCAACAACCATTAAAAATGGTGTAATGTGATTTAAATTATGTTGCTGTTTAGATCTTGCTTACACACTGAGTTGTACCAGGCTTGCGAATGATGTGTGTGGTTTGAAAATTCAATTAGTTCCTGCTGCTGAAAGGTTATTTATAGACAAAACCCAAAGAGTTAAGTGTGCCAGGAACCTGCGCCCCAGTCCAAATCCTTAAGGGCTTGTTGACATTATATAGTAGAGCAATGTGAAAGATCTCCTGGCTAGCACTGTGCAAACCAGTTCAACCCTTACAGCAATGCAATTTTCCAATAGATGAATCATCTTGGACCCTCAAGCAGCATATGAACATGACTGTACTGATTAGAAGCCAGGTCTCCACACCACGCTGAGCCCTTTGGGTCCAAGGTTGGTTCTCACAGAGCTAGCTTGAGACCATCTTCACCCAAAAAGGAACTTTAATTGCTTTTAGTCTGCGGGGGGGGAAAAATCTGGTTTGTTATGAAGGGAATGCAGTATGGAAGAAAGTGAAGCTAATGGTAGTAAATTTCTCCCTATAATTTTATTCTGCAGTGGTTTCTTCTTGAGTAGATAATCACTGTAAGCTAGCTGTATTTTACAGAGAATATGTATGCAGGTAATCTATTTTGCTATTTGTTTTGCAGCATAACTGCTTATGACAAGAGTGCATTGTTAGATATGTCGTTTTTCATCTTATCTATGATTTTACTGGTTACACATACTTATTTCTATAGATAAAAACCAAGGGAAAGAGACTTAATGAAGACATTTAACTTCACTATGCATCAAGCCCACATTCTTCCTTTTCACTGAAAACACCAAGGATTTGGGTCTTCTGCTGCTCAGATGCAGAATTTGAGTAGTTTGTGCTGTTGTCAGAACTTTGATATTTAACCTCCCTAAGAGAATCCAGTGTGGTTTTGTCTGTACATGACAAAGATGAGGTCCAGCTCCTAGGTAGGCTGCTGGTAGTTAAGCAGACGTGTGTCAGGGAGAGTTTTACAAGCCCATCAGTCCTATCCTTTGCTCCCACTGTTCACCTTCATTGCTAACCAAAAACATCAACCTGTAGGGACGTACCAAGGCTGTGAGGCAAAGAATACACAGTGCTTTTAGAGGTCACCCGCTGCTTAGCGGGGTCCTCCTTTCCTGTGTTTATGTTACAGCTTCTGTCACTACAGCAGTGTTTCCTATGCTACGCCTCGCTGTGTGCAAGAGAGCCAAATTCACTGTGCCATAGTTCTCTTACCTGCAGTGGGGTATGGTGAAGATGTTGGTCTCTAACACTTAGTCTACTTACAGTTTGGAGCAAATTGTAAGCAGATTCATTTCTTTTCAATAAAAAGTGTGATCCAAAGTAAAAACAATGAAATATAGTGGCATGTATCTCAACCCAGTAAGAACTGGGCAAAGTTACGGCCAAGTTTCAGAAAAGATTGAGGGGGTTATTTGGTTTCTACTTATCGTGGAACATGGACTTGTATTCTCAGTTCAGATTCTGGGTAGGACCTTTGTGGTTCAGACTTGGAGCTTTATTGGTAGTAACACTTTCTTGGACAGCAGGTGGAAATGGTGATTCACCTTTGTGGAGCAAATCTATCAATGAAACAGTGCGACAAGAGCAGCCCAGAGCACTGGGTTAGAAATGAACCACAACTGTGAAACCAGTTCCCCAGAGCAATGCCACAGTTTAGAAATGTGCTTCTGTTATGGTAAGCATGTAATGTAGTCACTGTGCTGATACTTTCTGTCCTGTGATAATACGAATCAAACCAATTTAATTTCTTCAGTAAGTGGAGTTAGGTTACAAGATCTCTTGCACTTAATTAGTGTTAATTGTTCTAATCAGGTTAGAGAAGAGGCTGAAATTAATATTTTCTGTGAGACATTTTTTCCCTGCCCTCTTTGAAAGCAGTGTAAGTATCTCATGTTTATTCCACATAGGGAAGGAAAGCAGGAAGCCGTGAAAGGGGATGTGGCATGTGCACAGAAACATATTGCAGCAGACTCTGGAAGCATTACACAAATTTGTAAGAGGACCAAGGAAGAAACTTAGTAGTCCTTAGTATTTCAGGTAACAGTGCCACTCCTCTGCCACAAATCCTTACTGTGTAAGGATTGCCTGTGGCAAACCATGGCAATTCCATACTATGCGACAATGCTTCTGTGATGATTGGGTGCCCTTTACTCTTTCATTCTGCTTGCATGAAAAAATAAGTTACGTATCAGATAATTTTTTTTTTTTAGGATGTGGAAGGAACAAGCTGATTCTAGTACAGACAATATTGAGCAGATTGCCCTTGTATAAACTGTCCTCAGTCTCTTGCAAAGGCCATTTTCTTTTAAGTTCAGCTAGCAGAGTGGTTCCTCTTTTGATGCATTCATATGTGGCCAGAGTGCAAGTACAACAGCAAGATCATAAACCCATGCATTTCAAATTCAGTAGTAGCGTTTCAAGTGCATGAATGTTGGTAATCATCAAACCTGCGGTTTGTTTCCATTCCTGTACAGCGTTTACTGTGCTGTGCTGCCAGGCAGCACCTGGCTGGTCCTCGTTGCCTGCTGTATGCATAGTAAACCCATAGGTGTTCTCTTTGTCACACAGAAGCAGGAGACTGTATTGTCCTCTCTTTTTAGAATACTAAGTCATGTATGTGCCTCCCCAATGAACAAGGGCATATAACTGACATAGGACAATAGTAGTCTTCTATCTAGAAGTGACTCAATGTTTGTAGAGCTTGCACAGCCCGCAAATTCACACAGTGTTAATGTTCAAAAAGGCCAAGGTCTGAAGTCTAAATAGAAAATGTTTCTCTTTCTTCAGAATCCAGTAGTTCATTAGTCATGAAAAGAGAGCTTTTATCTAAAAGTCCCTCAAAACTCAGTTTTATGTCCAAACTTTATAACATTGTGTTGCCACAATGTGCAGTAACTACTACACTCCCATGCCACACGACTTCCCTGTGTGCTGTGATGTCCTGCTCATAAAGGTAGGAGTAGTCTGCAAGCACGTTACGCGCAACCAAGGCAATTGATTAGTGCTACTGAGCAAACCCCTCACTCATTTGCTAAAGAAAAATATTGTTTAAACCTGCCTGTGAACTCAACATTCAAATGTGAATCTATACATCCATCTTTAAGCCCTGCTTGGCTGCATGTAAGTGGATGTGCTTTAGGTTCATTGTGTGTTCTCAAATTTTTTCTTACTTTTTTTTTAAAAAAAAAAGAAGCGCTGTCATTTAAGACATACAAAGAAAAATTTCCACAGGGGAACCACCTCCAACGCATTACAGAAGCTTTGTACAAACAGTTTTTGATTACTCATTCTGGCCGCACATTGGATAAAATGATTTAGATAATCTGCTATACATAAACGGATTGGTGGGGAGGATCACCAGATAGTGTTGCACCAGGCTACGTCATTTCTGGATGACCTCCAAAGGCAGGAAGCAAAACCAAGAAATGCTAAGCAGCATGTTCCTAAGAGCATGGTGAGGGATTGGCTCAGGCAGCTGCCCATCCGGAAACTTTCCCTTCCAGGCCATGAGTAAAGTTTTGTGCTGCAGCATTCCTGGGAGCTTGTAGAAAACTGCGCTCCCGCTGTTCTCTCACTTCACCGAGGCCATGATTTTTATAGGCTGGGTACAGTAAGACCAAGAGGAAGAGCCATTGAAGTCTCACGTTTCATCATGTAATCAGGATAGTCTTATGTACAACATAAGCATTTTTAAAATGCTACAGTCTGACAGATATCCTTGTTTCTTTGTTGTTTCTGAGGTTTGCTCAGTGTTTAGTATCCGAATGCAAAAAGCAGCAGCACAGTAATATGGCAGGAGGAATATTCTTGTGCTTCCTCATTTTGTAAATTTCATTAATATTTTGTCTCTCAGGTTTTTTTAAACTTTTTTTCAACCATTTTTCCATATTTCATCCAAATTATTTTGTAAAAGTTCCATTTGTTGAGGTTATCATACGTAATCAAATGAATAGTGTAATTGTGACTGATTTCACAATTAATTTTAGGGTACATGACCACATTATTTCAAAGTAAAACTATGCTATCTTGTAATCTTTGGATTACAGGTATAATCTAGGTCTCAAATCTGAAATGGATTAGGACCTGACGGTTTTTACTGTTGTGTCATAGCCAATTCTTGATAGAGGTTACCATGTCCCTTGCTCTAGTTTGTTTTAGGGTTTATTTGTTTGTTTTGAAGCTTAGTTGTAGGTCACTGTTTTATGACTTACTGAGTTTTATTTTGTTTTTAATCAGATGGTGGTGGGAAATAGTCCAGGAGTCTTATAAGAAAAGAAGGAAAAAAAATCTAAAAAAAAAATCACACTCAACAGAATATGACTTCAGCAGGTAATGCATTCAGATAATTTATGTTGAAGCAGAGTCAGAATCATTCAAAGCAGTAACTTTTGTGCATTTGTTGTGTATACTCATATAGGATAACTGAGTTTTGTAGTTAAGAGAATCAGAGGTTTAGTTTGCGCCCAGGGAAAATATCTTCAAACCAATGCACTGCACAATTCATCAAGCATATCAGGACTGGAAAGATTGATCTGGATTTTGGAATATTGCAAGCTTTTATTTATAAAGCTTCATAAGAATGGGAATAGGGCTGGCATAAATACAGTCAACAGATCTGAAAGCTAAAGCATACTGTAAGTTCTATGCGTGCCAAAGGATACCTATAAAATCCCCAACATTTTCTTTATAACTGTCTTAAACATGACGTTTTCACAGAAAAGGGGAAACTATCAGAATGTAAATACTATACTTTTCTATATATATACACACACACTTTTTTGTACTTTGGTCTATTCAGCATAGGCTGAAACAGAGGACCCAGGGACCCTGGGCCTTTCATTTGGTCGGTATAACAATTTACAGTCTTACAAAAATCCTCTTTCCACTGAATTCCAGTATGCATTTTTTACTTTAATCTCTCAAAACTATCTAATCAATTTCACATTTACATGAAATCAGTTTCTATTTAACTTTTCCACTGGTCCTAAAAATGTACAAGATGTTTATTTTAAAACCGCTTTATTAAAATTAAAGGAGGGGGGAAAACATGGGATCATTTAACTTGACCTGGATTTTCTAAAATCTTTTCAAAATAACTGAGGAAGCAATAACTATACACAAGGAAACGCTTAACTCTTTGCATACCCCCTCGCTGTACTTTTAATTACTGAAAAACAAGTGCCAGAGTTCTGTTGTATTTCTCCTCCATTTTGCACTGTATCACGCTTTCAGATGCTTGCAGGACCAGCAATTTTAAGAGTGCATCATAATTTAGGAGAACAAAATTAAATGCTATGTTATTAACGTATTTTTGCTAACCCTGGTCAAAATAACAACAAAACTGGCAGTTTGGGCCTTCTGCATGCTCATTTTTGTCTCAAGTTACCTCATCTGAGAGAAGGGTGTGCATCCCTCTAATACAGCGAAGATGTTTCTAGGAAGATATAGTGCAGGAGAGAAACCACTATGGCTCATGCAGCTACTCTATATACTGTTTCTTATCAGGAATGAGATTCTTTTCAGTCGTTAATGACATTTCAACCCAGTCATGGTAAGCCTAATTTGCGCTGCCTTTAGAGTCAATGCGATGCATTTGCCTCGTGATCCTTTAGAGCCTGAAAATGCTTCTTTTCTAGAAAAGCTACTACATATGTCCATCTCAGTTTACTGCAAGACAGCTCTTTCTGAGAATTAGGAACAGTTTTATAAATACATATGAGCACTGCTGCCTTGAACTAAATCCTGTTTCCTTTGCTGAGCTTATATGAATTGCCTGAGTGCAGATGGGTTGCAGGGGAGGGAGCAGCAATAGTAGCAACCACCTCAGTTTCTCACACACAAATGTTCTGGCAGAAAGATGTTATCAGCAAAGTCGCATCCATTCAATCCAGGCAGCTGCATGTCCCTCAGAGGGAGAAGAGATTTCTGTTATTTTGCAAATAAAGACAACTGGATTCACGACAACCTGAACTCATCCTGATGTGCAACGGCTGTCACTCTATCCTTCCCCATTTCATGTTCCCCTTAGGCTAACCCATGAAGTGGAGCGTTGCTGCATGGCACGCTGAGGAGCCAGGCTTCTCCTACATGGTTTCTCCATTTACCCATGGTTGGTACTTTGATGTAGTCTATGCAAGCCTTTGTTTTCATCAGATTAAGCAACAATTTTAGGAGAGAGAAATCTGGTTTTGTCTTCAAGTGAGTGCCTTAGCTTTCTTCTGTAATTTCTCTTGGTTTGCAGGCAAAAGTCTGTTCCTAGCTTAAAGAACTATTTACTCATTCAAACAGGTTTTTCCAGGCAAGTTTGAACTGCCTACACCAACCAGCACACACCTTCCCAACCACTTCTGAGTCACTCACTCTTCATTAATCATCTGAAAACTTTATTCTCATACAGGTTCCAATACTAAATGATAAGATTAACTGTATATCCAGCCACCATAATCGGGCATGAAAACCTGTAAATAACTGAGATGTTAGGGCATAAAAAGAGGAAGAGAAAAAAGTGATCTACAAAAATACAGTAAAACAGTTACATGAGGATAGATTGGGGTCTGAGATGGAAGTCTTTGTTAGGCAAGTGCCACAGGGCAAGGACTCCCTCTGCTATATGCATACTCCTTCCCACAGCTCACAACACTGCTGCACCTCTCCTGCGTGCTTCTTTCATGGGCACCTCCCATCATATTCTAGTATTTATTTGTGTTCCTGTTCAGAGGAGCAGGCTGCGTCCTTTTCAACAGCCGTAGGAGGGCTCCTTTCAGAATTTCTCAGATAAGAAGTTTGAAAACTATTTCAGAGGCTTGTAGGCAGTTTCTGGTTTTATTGCCACTAAGGTTTTCCTGGCTTTCGTTCTATATTTTATGCTGATTATAAAATTAAGTAGGTTCATCCCTTGAATTAGAAGGAAATTGTGTAAATATAAAATGTATTCAATATTTTCTTCTAGCCACCATATAAACATACTCAATAGCTGTGAAAACAGGAAAGGTTTTTTTCTTAAATGTATACATAAATTTAAGAAAAACAATGTGTGAAGGATGAAGACTCTGAGGGGGTAATGTATTTAAGAGATGGAGTAACTTACTAAAACAAAGTTCCATAGGCTCTTCAAGTACAGAGTAAAACCATACCAGGCAAAAAGGAAAGTGAGAGTTAATTTCCATCATATATTGATGTAATATACATAATTTTCACACCCCAGGGGTAAAAAAAAAAACAACTTGGAGCTGTTTCTAAAAGCACACATTCTCAGTGAACTGAGTGGAAAAACTCAGAATCATGGCTACTTGTTTATTAGAGCGGGTGGTTATTTTTTCATGGTTCTACTAAACAGGTACCTGTTTTTCTGGCATCTTTCTGATGCCTGTGCTCCCGGGTAGTGGGATAGCAAAGCTTGCAGGAAGGGTGGTGCTGGGCACTCTGCCTCTGGGCATAGGAAAGCTTCTGAGCACAGTACAGGTGTTGGAGCTGGCAGAGATAATCTGCTATTTAGGTATGGTATAAATACCGGACTATGTAAACATGTCACTTGCTGTCTGATTCCCAGAGCTCATGTGCGTAAACATCCTGCCCTGTTGGTTATTTCCAGGAGACTGAATCCAAGGTAACTATTTATGTTAATATTAACTTTATGGAAAAGAGATGCAAACATATTAATGAGGGGCTGGCACCACGATTAAAGGTTTTCCTTCTTTTTCTCAAGATTTGTGTACTTCTACACCAGATGTAAAATATATTTACCATAATGTCTCTTGGCATAAACTGAGTGTTTCTTGAGCCACACTGAAGACAACGTGCCACCCTCTTCTACATTGAATTCTGCACGCTTTATTTGCTGTTCAGTAGTCTAAAAATCTGGTCCTAGAGCAGCTCTGAGCCTGACCAGAGTCATACATTGTGATTAGACTCCTGCAGAATATTTGCATCCCCAAAAACCACATGCTCTGTGAGCCCAGTAATGATGAAACACAGTGGAGCTGTAATACCTTTTTTGGTTTGTGATCTAGCCCTTGCCAAATACCTAGCTAGGGCTTCTGGGCTTCTGCCTCCAGCACCTCGTATTTCCAGCATGCTGCTATCCAAATTCTGGATGAACTTCACATTGTCATGACCAAGATTAATCCCAGAATCAAGTAAGATAAATTAATCATAGACTTGTGCAGTTGGGACAGAAATGGAAACAGGACATTTTCAATCTTGGGGTCAGAAAGAAGTCTTAGTTACGCACGAAGTCTGCATTGCCTACAGGTCACACTAGTCTATCCTGTAGAAATTCCTCTTTGTAAGCCAGTGCCTGTAGAGAGATCAGAGCTTTCAGGGAGAACAGTGATCTTGACTTTGAGTTCCTGGTGCTAATGAAGCCATCTATCTGTGGTAAGCTGTTGCAGTGATGAATTCCTTTGCTCTGAAAAATAAGTGCCTATGTTTTCCATCTACATTTGTCTGGCTTTTGTCTGGCTGCTGATTCTTCTGTTTTGTCTGCTCAAGCAAAAAGTATTCTATTACGATTCTTTTTTCTTCTGTATAGATACTTGTGGGTTTAGCAAGTTCTGCGCCCCTACCCCAACTGTTACTTGGATAAGCTAAATAAAGCAATGTCATCTAGTGCTACTAACATCACCCCTTTTCAGCCTGCTAAACAGAAAGCTGAGGAACTTATTTTATCAATTGCTTGCTTTCTAGTCCTTTAATCATTCTTGCGGCTGTGATGACTTTTTGGGCTTTGGAGTTGCAGTAGGAAATGCTTTAGACCACAGCCTTGCTCCCCCTACTCAGTTTTTGTTGCCCATGTAAAGATGGCAAATTCTTAGTCCTCTAGAAGAAAATCAAGCAAAAGTGGGCAGGCAGTAGTTTTACATAGAAGCTTTACAATGAGCTGGACAGGGATGCATGTAAAACAGGTTTTTAAGGACAGCGTTTCCCTTCTGTATTCAATAGTTTCCTGTTCAAAATTATACAAAAGCAATTTAATCCTTTTTTACGGTTCCTCTATGCAAATCACTTCCAAGACTTCTGATGGACTTGGGGTTTGTCAGCCTCACTAGCCTGCTTCCCCAAAAGAAGCGGCAGGCAGGAAAAGCCAAATAGTAGACAATGAAAATCTGAAGTAAAGAGAACTCAAGACAATTTCCTGAATACATCAATGAAGTACCAGTGGGAGCAGAGGGCAGCTGGACTGAGAATGCAGAAAAGCAAGTGGGAATCACTGACAACCAGTGCTCTTTGGATACTTCCCTTGTGCTGACTTGGTTACTTGATCTGAATTTGGAGCCTACCCAGTGTTGGGATTCAGACCAAACTCCAAGTAGAACAAAGGATAAAACCACATCTGATCTGCCCCAGGAAAAGACATCTTTAAGTTGCTAAACCATCCCTCTAACTAAATGCAAGTTGTAGGTTTATAGTAAAAGATGTGATGGGACAGGTGAATATGTATTACAAAATGGTAGTGTGTGCATGTTTTCATCATGTGTGTTGTCTGATGACTAGAAATTTAAGGCATTTGGTCTTATTTGGACTGTTTTAGACATGAAAAAGAGGCAAAGCAGCTTGAATGTTGGGGTTTGAGAAAGTTATTTAAGGAGCAAAAATCTGTTTTTCAAATGCCTATCAGGAAAAGTTCTTAGGTGCGTCTCTTGGCTTACCTGGATTGGAAAGCGTGTATAGTTAAGGGAGACTAGCTGAAGTCTTTTTCTGAAGACTGTATTTTGTTCATGTGCTTCTAAATATGATGTGTGAACCTAGGTTAATTACTATGACAGAACCTCAACCAGTTACAACAGGAAAATTCTTGGAGTCTGTTATTCAATTGTATTTCAGTAACTCAAGGTAAATGGTGCAGGAACGTGTTAGAAATTGAGATACAAGTCCACCAGCAGTACTAGAAGCAGACAAAATGCTTAGAAAAACAGATGGACTGCTGTGCAGTTATTACTCTGAGACTTGTACAGTTTGTAACCTGAAATGGAGACATTATGTCATTCATGGAGAAGGTCTTGGCAAAACTCCTGGCATTATGCTTGATAGAAGTAAAAACAGGATACCTTCATCACATAAATACATTATATGTATCTTTTGGTATACAGAACACACTTGTCTAGACATCAAGGAAGAACGTATCCTAGAATAAAACTAAACAGAATAATAATGGATCACTCTTTCTTTACATTTTGTTTATATGAGAAATACAAATTTGGTGGTACTTGGAGAAGGAAGTGTTGGAAGTACTGCTGTAAATTGTTCGTACAGAGCTTTCAATAACAGAACTGTTATCAACTACTGTTGAACTAGAATATCAACTCAGCAACCTTCTCTGGAACAGCAGTCCTGTCAAGGGCTGCTGCAGACAACAGCACCCAGGAAAGGAGGTGTATGATGTAATATGTGCAAATGCCTACTAAGGGGAAAATCCTAGCTCTTTAGAAGTAACTGGTACAGCAAACTGCACATGGAATTCCTTAGCTTGCCTGGGTAAACTCATAACTAAATCTCGTTCATTCCTGTATTTTTATTCCTGTTTGTTGTTCTCCAAGCAATAACTGAATAGCACTCTGCTCACATAATCTCTTCTCCAAGCAATAACTGAATAGCACTCTGCTCACATAATCTCACATGTGATATAATACTGTCATCAAGCAAGGGAAAGAAAGGCAGGAAGAGGAAGGCCCTTTACCACTTGACTACAGCAATGCAAGAATCTTCCAACAGACCATTACCAGAGCAATGCCCATGTTCCTTTTGGTAGTGGATTTCCCTGAACAAGTTTGAAGCAATGACATTCTTGCACAGAAAGTCAGAACTGTAAATGTGTGGCCATAAAGCCATCATACTTACAGGCAATATGAAAAAAAATTTAGGCCAGGAGAAACATTTTAATTACATATATGACAAATGCTAACCATAGCACACAGCATAATCACCACCATAATATCAATGGCAGGCACCAGTTCAGTGTACTGATCCAAGAGTTTAAGTGTAATTAGATGAGTTTTTACTAAACGCTTAGTTCCAAAGGGAAACTAAATTTTTCCAGGGCCAATAGATGAAATCTACAGCATAAGACAAACTGTTCCACCTGGTGCTCTGTGCTTCTAAAGAGCATGCAGTGGACCACAAGGTGAGGCATTAGGCATTTGGTTTCTAATCTTAACCAGCCGATCTTTAATGTGCAAGTGATATAAACAGAAGAAAATGTGCCATTTCAATATAGGATCATTTTTAGATCATCACTGTATTTGCACTATTCACTCTTTTATGTATTTTTTGATTCTTTCCTTTTTCAGGGTACTGATTTTAGAAACAAACGGTTGCAGGAGTTCTCTATAGGATCTTTTTTTTGTCTGGAAGAGATTTTGCTGTTTCACAAATCAAAAAAGTATTTTACATTCCAAAATGGGCTCCAGACCTCATTAAATTAATAGCTTTTCCTGGTTCCAAGATAGCAAATCTTTTCTATGCTCACTTTCCTCTCATTTTATGGCGCTAGCCTGCTTAGCTAGGAAAATAATTTGGCAGAGAGAAGTATGTGTCTGAGTGGTATTCATTGCTTGAGAAGTCAATGCAAAAACAGCCTTTGAAAGACTGACTGATTTTTTTTAAACATAAAAACCAAAATTGTGGCACCCATTGTCTAATTGCTATTAGATGTGAAGGGAACAGGAACTGTAGTAGCTGCATTTGACTATAATCATGTCCCAGTGGAAGAACAGAAGTGCAGTAGGATTTAAGAGACAGCCATTGGCTGTCTTAAAGTATATCCTAGCCTTTTTTTTTTTCTTAGATTATTATAGACTATACTGCAAGCCTTGAGAAAGAAGAAAGTGTACTCTGTTATGCTTACCTCTAGATAACTGTTCAATAAGCACTCACTCCTTACTCACTTCTGCCCTCACTTGTCTTCTCCTTCCCCTTGTCCATATAACTTCACCCACATCATAACCAGCAATGTTTTTGCTCAGTAAACCTATTGTATTTTCCTTTCCTTTGACAACACTGACCAGCTTGAATTACTCCTCACCAGCATATGCAATTTTCTTCTTCACTAGCATTTTGTTATTCTGATGTAACTACATTACTATGGAGTTTGTGGTGAGTAACGTATCTCTGCTATGTACGTGCTAACTAGTAACTCAGTAACAGCAGCGTTAGTTCATAGACTGCAATCTTGACACTTTTTTTAATCCATGTATACCATACAAACTAATTATTCTTTATATAAATACGACTATTCAAGTTTCTCCAGAGAGCTTATTATAGCTATTTAATGGTGTAACATTATAGGGATGTAATTTTTTTTTTTTGCATTATATACTAGTTGTCAGCAGTTATGTAATAGTATCAGCTGGACTCTGTGACAAAATGCCTGCCCATATGTTGACATCTTACAATGCACTTTGTGATTCCGTATGTGCACCGTGTGCTACCTTAAGCTAGAAATTCTTTTCTAAAAGGGGCATTTAAAAGCATTAGAGAAGGTCAATGGAAAATGTAAAGCAAATGTTCATAGATTAAATCCATGAGAAACTTAGATGGATGGCCAATTCAGGCATAAAGTGCTATAGTTGGCTAGAATCACATATACTCAAAAACACACGCAAAACTACATTCAACATTTTTCATGCCTTAAAAGCGGGGGGGGGGGAGAGAAGAAAATATTAATTCATGTGCTGTGATTTAACACATATTTAGCTGGTTAGTTTGCACTTTCCTAAGAGTCCCTAAAAATAAACTGAAAACATCATAAACTACTTATGGCAAATAGAATGGCAGGAAAACTCTTATTGTTTCCAAATGTGCATTGAAACAAATGAAAGTGCAAAAACTTAGTCTTCTCCTTCCTCTAAAACAGTTAAATGTACTGCCGTCTGTAGGCCTTTTTATTTGTATGCTTTTCAAAGTTAGTTCACTGTTTAAAAAAAACAAAGTGGTTTATGTACTATTTCTGTATCAGGAAATGGCCAGGGAATATCATCAATAAATGTAAAATAGAAAAAAATACTGTCTAAGTTACCTTTCCCCACTTTAAGCATGTGAGTTGCAAATTAATATAATCAGTGTATGATTATGGACAGATGATGCATGGTTCCTCGTAAAACCTTGTCATCTTGTCAGTCTGCCTGTCTTTGAGTGAGGTCTTCTCAGGCCACGTGTGATTCAAATGCACCATTTGAGGATAGGTAATACAGGTATATCTTTTGAGGAGGGGCTTATTTGGGAAGGATGTAAACACTGGAAAAGATTTCTATGCCTTTCAGGTACAACTAAGATAGCGTACAGCTGCCAGCTCTCAGTGAATCTTACCTTGGCCAGTTGTGCTTGGAGTTTGTTCTTTGCATCGGCTACTTCAGCAATACGATTATTAAAGGCCAAGTTGGTACTGATGAAATGATTCCACATCTCCTCAGATATGATCTCCAGTCTAACCTCTGCATCCTCTCGGAGCTTGGCAGAGTTGGCCCTTGCATGTTGAGAGCACCTGATATTGTCTTCGCTGAATTTAGCCCATGTTGCAGGAATTGAAACACTAGTAAGGAATTTAAAATAAGAGGAAAGGATTGTTAAACAGCTCTTCAGGCAGCTCTGGTCTGCTATCAGAGCAGCCTCATGAGATATGTATGACCTATATAATAAAGTATGTGGCTCTGATATCCTAGTAGCCTTCATCATCAGAAGGAATGATAGCAGGAAAATGGACAAGGCGCTGACCTAGGAGTAAGGAGAAATGGAATTTTTCTCCCAGCCCCAACACTGTCCTTCTGTGTCATTCAGATAAATATCTCCGTCCTCTTACTTCTCTGTGTATTAAAATGAACACCTCTGCTTTAACTTACATGGCTGTTACAGTTAAATTTGTTACTATCTATGAGACAAGCAGAAATGGCTCCACTATGGAAAACCCTATGAATATACAGAGAAAGACTGAATATAGGGCTCCTACACTGAAAAATACCACCCATGAATGTTCCTGCTGCAATGTCCTGTATGGAAACAAACTTTGGGATGCTTGATTTTGTGTCCAGGCTTCACAGATGGCCTTCGTTATCATAATTAACATAATTATGAACATAAATCCCACACTCAAATCTTTCCGAACTGGGAATCTGCAGGGCTCTAAAGAGCCCCCAGCTTGAAAACTGATACATAAGCTACTCTCTTTGGAGCTAAAGTGACCACCTACTTTTATGCATTGCTTGGTCTACTAGATCACTTCTTCTTTCACCCAGAAATATTTAGCAGGCTCTATGAAAGGTACAGCTCTTTTACTTGCCAAACTGAAACATTGAGATGAACTTGTGTCTGCATTTAGACTTCATTGTCCACACAAAACTTCCTTCTAAGAATTATGCCTGCATGTTAAACTCTGCAGGGAAAGGTCACAATTTATTGAGTTTCACATTTACTTTAGATTTGAATTGAAGACTGAGAATAAATATTAAGGGATGCAAAAATAAAAAATTAATTTTGTCAGTGCTTGTTTTCTCAGGGGCTCTTTTTTCAGTTTTTCATAGGGTATTCCTCTCTCCAAATTGAAGTACTGATCTTCCTAAACAATTTGGAATTCCTTAGTGGCACACAGTTATTTAGGCAGTTTCAGGTAACCAACATGATATCATAGTAAAGTACATAAATCAGTGTACTAAACCTGAGCCGACATTGCTTACAGCTACTGACCCAGACAATCTCAGTGTACTTTTCGCAGGGTATTGGCTTTGGGTTTTTTTGTTCCATCTACGGTCTAATGATTATATTCATATTCTCATCAGAAAATTAAATTTCCAAGTAGGTTTCCATCTTGACTATCTGAAATATTTAGTACTTAATCTGTTCCTTTACATTGCTTTTTCAGACTGTAACTTATCCGGCTGGCTCTGCTGAGGCAGAAAACACCTGCTCTTTTCCTGAGTGCTGCAGGTATGTCTCAGTCTGCCAAATGGTTTCACGAAAATGTTAATGAAAAATGGCATTTCTTTGGATAATGGTTGGTGAGAAAGGAAAAGGGCTGTAAAACTTCTGCCCATGAATCTGCTTTTTGCTAGAGCTGACAGGAATAGTTTTATTCATTGCTAATCTTAAAAGTAGGTAGTGTTACTACAGTCAGCAGAATGCTTGCCAAGTTTCCTTCAGATATGCCCTCATTTCAGTAGCGAATGAGGTGATCTTTTAATGAAAAGCAGAACATAAGTAAACAAATAATACTTTTTTTTTTTTCTCCTTCCAACAAGACAGAGTCGTTATCATTTGAGATTGTGGAATACATTCACCATTCAAATATTGCTACGTTAAAGAGTGATAAGGGAACTAACAAGTCATTAGCACAAAAACACTGCCCTCTATTGCAAGCTGCTTTTATTCTGCTATTGTTTTTGAATTGGATGGAGGTCTTGATGAGGCCACTACTAATTAAAACTGTATACAATTTGGGACATTTTAGTTCAGTCTTTAATGCTAAAGCTGTGCCAAATCTTTTTGATCATCATGTTTAATACACATCTCTGTGTAGCTTGATGGCCTAATTTCCAAATAACCCAAGCTAATTTTACAGAAAATATATATAGTCCTTGGTGTACACTTGCATGCTATTTACCACATTGCACTTAACTGCACACCTTAGCTGAATTTTTATTTGATTGGATGTAGTTTTGAAACCTGAAGGCCACAGAAGAGCATAAATCAAAACCAGAGGGAAACACCTGCACAAAGGAGTTTGAGGGCAAGGAGTTACCTGCGACACAGTTTAAACAGTCGTCCCCACTGAAAAACACAGTTTACTGCACATCAATGCTGTGGGTGCTGCAGACTGCCAGCTTCTGCCTGGCCTGCAACAATGGGAATAATTGAGAATGACGGAGGGTTTCACACCAAGCAAAGACAGGGCCATATGGAGAGAGAAGCCGCTTCTTTCTATATCACTTCTCAAAGATAAAGCCAGGACTTGTGCTGTAATCAGGCTTTTACTTACAGCGAGGCACATGGAAAGAGAAGGCTAAAATAGCTACTCATACTCACGTCCCATCTGCTTTCTCCACTCCATGGTAAAAGTTGATGCTGTTCGATGTGTTATTCAGGTTAAAGCACTTCTCATCAATAAAACAGGCTGAGTTTTTGTCAGAAAGATCCTGTTCCAGGGCATGCTGTGCGTCTCTGTTGATGCTGTGAAGGGGAAAGACTTAACTTAATCTGAACCATCTTTAATTCTGTTTTGCTAAATGGCTAAATGTTTTCATTAGCTTCCTACAATGCCTCATTTTATAGTTTATTGGCATTTACAGTGGCTTGAAAATACTTGGTGCTGTAATTTATCTAGAGGTATCTGCTGTACCATTCATCCCTTTTAGCCTCTAGTGAGTGCTCCTCAAAGAATTGCATTTAACTCACTGCATTTAATAATGTTTGTCATTTTGATGGAAGATGGCCACAAGGGTGAAAAACAACAGGTAGTTGTTGTGTGGCATGAAGGAAAACCCCAGAGCAAAAGGGAAGAAGTTTTCAGTGATAACTGTCATGCCAGCAAAGTTGTAAGTGAGAAAGAAAAGGGCAGACCAGAGCTGTGGTTTCCTATCTCTTCTGATTTGGGCAACAAATTCACTTAGTGTAATTCAAATTGTACATCGCTGGAAAATCTGTTTAAGTATTTCTGCTCATGTTGATCACGAGGAGGGAAGCATGTTGCTCCATCTCTGCTTTCTTAGCCACAAGGAATTTTTGGAGTAACTTAATCTCCTTTGGCCCTTCCAAAAGGGCGAGGGCCTGGCAGACTTTGGACTAGAATGGGAGTAATATGGATGAAGAAAGAATCAAAGTCTTGCTTTCCAGTGCATCAGGAAGACAGCAGACACAGTGACACTTTTTTGCAAATATTGCTGTTTCTGTGATGCACTTGTCAATTGGCTTTACTATTAGTCTGCCTGACGTGGTGACAGAACTGAATCGAAGGTAACCAGAAGTGCCAGCCTAATGAGCTAGACAGAGTTCGTGCCACCAAATAAGAGCTTAGCTTTCATCTGGTCATATAGCCAATATATTACAGTAGTGGAATGAACTGCAGAAATGCATCCAACCTGACTCATGTGAGTCCCGAGTGCTATTAATAAGAGCAATCGTTTATAAAATCTACTTATGTCTTTTTCTCCTATAATGTAATAATCAAGAGTAGTACAATTTTATCTTTCTCGTGTGTGAGTACTGGAACTGTTTCTTTCGAGAATCATGTCATGTCATATAAACATGACTTTTAAAATGTGTACCAGTTCTGTGTGGTTAACAGAACACTGTATTCAGAATAGTTTTACCTAATTAAATAAGACTTAAATATAATTTGCATTTACTAGGATATTTGCGTGCTCTCAAAGAAATAAAATAAATTCCAAAGACTCCCATAACAAAAATATATACAAATATACATAAAAATAATTTAAGTCCATTCCATAACTCATCGCATACCTTATGATGTGCTTAGATTCCCGTTTCTTTTGTCAATAATAAATTTCATTTGGATTTAGTTTTGTAATTAAAAAAAAAAATCCCTTTGAACTTCACTCCAGTGTGCCACATAGCAACATTGGCAGAACTAAGCTACAATTTTTGTGTCCCTAATTTTAATGAAAGATTTCAGATTAAACATGACTTTAAAAATTTAGTCACAGTCATCTTTAAATGGCAAGTATTGCGGTTGTGCAGGTTAACATGCAAATTCTATCAATGGTACAAATTAGAAGTGGAGGGCAGTGAGCATCTAACTGGCTAAGTGTCTGATTTTGCCTTTGCTATTTTCAGTCTGTCTTTCGATACTAGCTAACACTGAATTCAGCTTTCCCATCTTTAAAACAGGAATTAAATGTAAAGTCTTACCCCAACTGTTGATTGATTTTCTGCGCAAGCTTTGTCAGTATTTCTTGACAGTCCTTGAATACGTCAACCTCCTACAGTGGAAAATATACAGTGTCAGTGCTTTCATCAAACTGCATTTGTTTCAATGTATTTACCCTTCTTATTCTGCATTCTAGATGTTGCAACCTTCTCGCACATCTCAAGTGCAACGTAGGTCAAGAGTCATAGAATAGTTTGGGTTGGAAAGGACCTTTAAAGGACCATCTAGTCCACCCCCCCTGCAATGAGCAGGGACATCTTCAACTAGATCAGGTTGCTCAGAGCCACGTCCAACCTGACCTGGAATGTTTCCAGGGATGGGACATACACAACTTCTCTGGGAAAGCTGTTCCAGTGTTTCCCCATCGTCAGCGTAAAAAATCTCTCTTCCTTATAGCTAGTCTAAATCCTACCCGCTTTTAGTTTAAAGCCATTACCCCTTGTCCTTTTGCAACAGGCCCTGCTGAAAAGTTTGTCCCCATCTTTCCTGTAGGCCCCCTTTAGGTACTGGAAGGCCGCCATAAGGTCTCCCCAGAGCCTTCTCTTCTCCAGGCTGAACAACCCCAGATGTCTCAGCCTGTCCTCATAGGATGTGTTTTAGTCCCTCTCTTCCTCAGTGCTACAAAGTTGTATCTTTTGACTTGTTTCTGTATTACTTTTTTTATTATATTGAACATGATAGCACATTTTATTGGATGGAGTTATTCTAATAAACACAAAGTCAAATTTTGCTTAAGTATAATGAAGATGCTTGAAACACAAACCTTAATCCATTAAACTACCCTTTCTAACTACTTCTGCATTTCTCTAGAACAATACACATATTTTGTTAGTAGTGGAGTAGGTTAAAAATATAATTGATTTCAGAAACAGGCTCCCTAAGGAAGTATATTATAATATTCTTTGAAACTATAAATATTAGTCAAAGAAATTCAAAGCCAGGTTCCACTCAGCTTAAAATAAATAAAAAATACTCAAACCAACCACACTGAAAACTACGCAAACACAGTAATTACAGTCCCTCAAACAACGTTATGGTGTTCCAGCCTCTTTCTTTTTTAAAAACTCTGGTTTAGCCCAACATACCCTCTTACCTAAGTGTGTGTACGCTTTTGTGAGTTTTGAAATGGGGAATACAGTGTTTTGAGTTATTTGGAAGTCATTAAGACACTCCAAATTTAAAAATACAGGCTTTGTCTCTGTACTTGTACAGTATGCGTAGGAGTGACAGCAACTTTATAGCTGGCTTTCCTGTTATTAAAGAATGAGCCTTTGTTGTCCTTTATTGTCACTGTCTAGCTTGCTCCGTAGTCAGAGCAGTGCTTGGGGAGATCAGGCAGATAGTCTTTATTTTTTGTTTTGAAAAAAAAAAGTTTTTTCATCTGTTCATGTGGAACATTTAGCAGTATTTCGTCCTACCCTGAATTTGCATGCTAAATAAAGTGCTGAAATACTTAAGCTAATATATATCAGCTCCTTGATTCTTCATTAAAATTCTAAGACTCCAAGTTCCAGGCTATAGGGTCTGAACAAGCATCTTGGTTATCCAAGTGGTCTGCACATCCTTCTGGAATCTATTAATAAAGAATAGTGCTTGAAGCAATGCCATTTTCCCATAATGTTCTTTTCTAGTATTTTTGTTCTCATACACATCCAATATAACTTCTTTCAAATATGTTAGCAAAACGTTACTTGATTTTTTTTTTTTATTTAAAAGATTTAGCAATCATTACTATCCATCTCGTTTCCTTTGTTCAGTAACACTGTATATATATCAAGGCAGTAAACCAGCTTTTTATATTGTAAGCCCTAAGAAATTCTGAGATTCTATAGACCATGGCCCAGAAAAACATCTTGAGAAAATGCTTCTACATCGTTTTATAGCATCAGAGAAGATAGAACTGGACAAGAACTTACAAGGGTGCTGGGCTCCTCTTGCTCCAGGAGGGATGGAAAGAACATTAACCATTCCCAGTATATTTAGCTTTACCTAGGTTCTTCCCCTTTCCCCCCTCAGCCTTCCAAATGAACGAAAGGAAGAAATTACTGCAATGCTTTTACCCTGATAAGCATTTAGTTGGATTTTAGTTATTCCCACAGTTTGAAAAATAAACTAGTAAGTCTGATCTTACCTTTATGAGGTTCTTTTCCACATCATCATGAACTAAGTCTATACCCTTCCGCATCTCCCGGTGGTACAAGCATTCTAGGGCGGTCTGCAAGCAAACCCAGGGACATTTGTAACAGGCTCAGTACTGCATTGTGGAGTGAAACCTTGAACCTTGCTGAAGGGGCCACTGAGCTGACACATCAAGTAATGACCATCTATTCAGGGTGGAACCGAATAGGAGATGACTTCATTGTGCTCAACTGATCCATCTTAGTGGCTCATTCCTACTTACCTGTTAATATATACTTTTAAGGATTAGCTGCCACTACAGCTGCCATTTGATTAGCTGCTTATTAATGTGCAGCAAGGCCTACATCTCAACGTGCCCAAGCTTTGTTGTAAATTGGGTGGATTAAAACACCTCTGGTATTCTACAGTCATCCATAGCAAAATCCTTTAATCTCATCTCCCCTCATCCTCCCTGACACAGTGCCAAAGTTCGGAAGTTTCATACCTACACAAGAGAACGACTGCATAACTACAGTCATCGAAGAGAGAATTCAGTTAATCTGCCCCAGCAGGTTAACTTTACAATTAATGTCTCATCTGCTTGTTTAGAACCATACTAATAAACAAAACAGCATTAGCTGGCACAAAGCCTTTCAGCAGAAAACGTTCCCTGAATAGAAAGCATTCTCAGCCTGCCACTCTGAGTCAGTGCAGATACAACTGAAAAAGTCATTATTGAATACTGAATTTGGGGTTTCTATTTGTACTTGTCTAGAAACATTTCTGATAGACATAGCTTCCATCAGCAATACTCCAGATGTTTATGAGACAACTTTGACTGGAGTTTTTGCACGTTTTGAGTTTTTGCTAGCACCATTCATTGACATATTACTGTTGCTTTTTCTGTTGCAATTAATTTGCATTTAAGATTCTGGAGAACTTCAAAATGATATGCCATCCTAAGTGAAAATATTATTTTCACCAAGCAATAGCAGAAAATTCAGAGCTAGATAAGAATATGGGGATATTGCAGCTTAGAGGGCCATCTTCTGCTCTCCTGTAATGTACTGAGCTGCCCAGCCAGCGCCTGAGGGAGACTCGGCCTCCTGGAGCCTGGAGCAGAAAGGAAGGAAAAGAAGGCATAGAAGTGTGCTGATAAGTTGCTTTGTTGACTTTTATATATAAAACCCATGGTGGCCAGGTTTCCTTCTTACGGAGGGTAATGTTTCACCAAGATGTGTCTTGATGATAACAGTAAAAGTCATACTAGTATTCAATAGAGATAAAGCCATTTTCTTCACCTGTTCCACAGTACAGTCACGAAATAACTACCTGTGTCAAACCTACCTTCAGTGGTCCTTGCATTTCATCTGCAGCACGTTCAAGCCGCTGCTTTGCTGTTTCCAAGGCTTGGGTCTCTTTCAGCAGACACTCTAGCTCATAGACGAGCTCGGATCTCCAGAAATCAATGTTGGAGATCCTCTCTCCCAGGTTTCTTCTACTGTCTTCTTGCATCTGATAAGTCAGTTGATCCTTATTTTGCATCAGTCTTGTTGAATCAGCAGTCAGTCTACCAGCACAGTACCTGGAGGCTTCAGAGCCTTTTAATTGAACCATGTTCGCATGGTGCCAGTCACGAGGGCTGTAGCGGGCGTGCAGGCTAGAGCGTAACGCAGGCAGAACAGTGGGCGGCCGCCCACTGGGATTAAATGGCTTGTCAGAGCTGACAGGGTCCAAAACCACTTTGTGAAGCAGACCGGGCCTCCAGGAGCTGAGGTAGCGGTAGCCTGGTAGGCAGTAGGGCTGATAGGTGTCCTTGGTGGTGCTGGTGGGAGCGAGATCCGGGAACAGGCAGTTCTTTCTGCCGCAGTAACTGGCTAGCTGAGTGGTCCCCAGAAACTCCATCCTGCACTGGGCTCAGGCAGCTGCCCTCGGGCTGTCCAGCGGCTGCAGCCACTCTGAGCAGCCCCAGCGCCTCTGCCAGCCTTCTCCGGGCTGCGCAGCGCTTTGTGACACGGCACAGGTGTCACAGAGCTCCAAGGGCTGTTCCATCTTGCCAGCAGGCTGGGACCCACCTGGGTCCTGGCACACCGGGGGGGCTTGGTTCATACCGCCTGTCCTAGGGCAGGTTGTTTTTCCCAGAAAGAAGCAGTGCTTTCCCCTGCAGAGCAGTGCTGTGCACGTTGGGACCCGGAGAGCTAGACACGATATGAGACTATTAGCTTGTAGTGCAGACGGATTCGCCAAAGGCTCGCTCTGGATGGGCGTGTAGGTTTGCCTTCAGCGAGCTTACCCTGAGCAGAACAAAATAAATGTTTTACTTCAGAGGGGTTGATGTATATCAATCAGCTGGTGACTGCAGGGAAATGCAACAGTGGAGACAATCCTTCTGAACCGAAACACAGACTCTGGGAGTCATCTCTTACTATTGTCTAGGGATCTCTGCAGATGGTTTGGTCCAAGCGAACCAAAAAAAGCGTAACTATCTTGGGCTTCGCTCTTCCCCTCAACTGTATTCATCTTCCATAAAAAGTACAAACGATGGGAGAGACCTTCTTCTGATGATGATTTTTCTCTAGTTTAAAATGTTGAGTAACTTCTCAGATAACTTACTTTTCTAATTTTTTCTTTCAGCCTTCTGGCCTCTCGGGAAAAAAAACTCTTTCTGAAATCCAGTGCTCTAAAATTGCATTATGACCCATCTTCTGTGCCAAGAATTTTGAACATAAATAATCATTTGTAATTAGGCACTGTATTTCACTATCCAAAGAGTCCTTAAATCAGCACAGATTTTTTCTAGGTTGAATGCAAGACAATTGCCATCAATTCTTCTTCTCCAGACATATAACTATGAAACAACTTGTTAACCTTTTTTCAGCTTGGGGAAATAAAATATATATGTATATACGTGCATTACATTACAACATGTCTCAGAAAGCTAGCACGCCATTACACACCAGCTAAAAACAGTGGAGGTAATTTTAAATAACTGGTCATTGTAAGTTACTTTTATCTTCTCCTGATGTTTAACATATACACAAATGTAAGTGCCAATTATAGGGAGGGGAGGTACAGGCAGTGGAGCCACACGCAGTGGACAGACACCAGGCTGGGGTGTCTCAACAGGGTGTTGCGTTAAGATGCAAAGTAATTTGGCAGAAGATAAACCCCCTTGCGTTCTAACACTCCTCACCGAGGTGGGAGGCTTGGTGCGGCTAGGTTTAAATTCTGAGTGATGTCCAATTCACCACTATCAGTCCGGTCGCGTTTGATACGTCAAACTATTACATTTCCGGATACACTGATAGTGGACTGCACCTTCAGCCTAGTGGTGCTCATGAACTAGCACGGCCACTCCTTGGTCGCGTTCAGTGAGAAACCCAAACGACTAGCTACTTTCACAGTGCAGTTTATTTGAGCAACAGAGATACAGGTTCTTTATGGATTGCTGGTGATAAATACACTATCTGCAAAGCACGTGCAAATAAAAGTATTGTTAATTATACAGAACGCGCGACAAAGTTAGAAACCATACAGCCTGGCTATAGGTGTAGGAAAGAGACTCTATAGAGAGATTTGTAAGTTTTCCGAGGAAGCGCTTGGTATAGTCTAAGTCTTACCCAAAGGTGTCCCTATGGGGGGGAAGAAAGGCTCAGCCCGTCGACTGGTCCCGGAAGTCAAAGGCAGTCTTTGATGGAATCCTCCTTGACTTGTTCACGATGGTGTCTTCCCTGATATTCCCCCGTTCTTGGGCTATTTTTATACTGTTTTTTACTTTCAAGGTGGAGTTTGAGTGACTCTAGTCATAACTACTTTTATTATGATCGGTGTGAAATTCTCTCGCTTCACATTTAAAGGTATAGTTTACGAAAAATTCAGGGCGCAGACCGAAGGAGGAGTGGTCGCACCTTGGAGGCGGGTAGCCTTTGGGATGGAGGTGTGTTTCGGTATTATAATGACATTATAATGAGCAAAGTTTGCACAAAGGACAGCATTTCGTCAAAATTTGACAAACTGTTGGCTCAGGGTAGTAAGTATGCAGCTTATCAGTTCCATAGGACCATCTCGTTCCCGTATCTGCTGTATTATCAGAGGGCTTGGCCGTAGGATCTCCATCCCACTCCACTCCCTGTGTCACTTTGCGATGCTTGCAGATGCAGCGAGTTCTTCGCATACCAGCTGCGGCTGTATTCTACCCTAGAAATCTTTTGATTTTGTACCTTTCCTTAATATGCAAACAATGCTGTATTTTTGATCATTTTAGTAATTATTCCACACAGGGTAAGATTGACACTGCAAATGCTCACGCACACAAAAAACTTTCCTCTTGCAATAACTGATGGTGCTATCTCTCAGCAGCTGCCCAGGGGGGTGAAGTTATTCCTGAGCGTGAGAGATTGCAAGAGTGCTGCCAGAGTTCACCGCCGAGTTCAGCCTGACTCGAGCACTACGTACAGCCTATTTTTTGCCCAGATGCCCCTGCCCCTGAAGAGCCCTCGCTGGCTCGGAGGACGGGGGCTGCTGAGGAAGAGATTTACTTTTCCTTTTTGGTGCTTTCTGTGGGGAATGTTCTGTATAACCTCGAGAACAGGAAATGATCTGTTGGCCCCAAAAGAAAAATATTTGAACACGTACCTCAGTTTAAAATGTTGAAAGTCCTGCTGACATCAGTGAATCGAATCCATATGTTTGACAGGAAGCACAGACCTAAAGTGCTGTACTGAGCTGTGGTCTAAAACACAGCCAAATTTTTCATAGGGAAGGTAGAGTATAAAATTCTCAGATACAACTTACTGGCCAGTTCCTCCCACCCCAGACATTCAAATTTGCTTAACCATTTGGATCCACTTCCACATAACATTTTTTTTCATTAGTTTCCCATAGAAGATAATTACAGAGCAGTTAAGTACAGAAGTTGTACAAGTGTGAAGTGGTGATGAGCATTTACCTGAGCCAAATATACTTGAAATGGAAAATGGGCAATAGCCTATTTATTAATCACTGAAAAAGAGAGGCCAAACTCCTCAAATACTTTAACTAAATGTATTTTAAGATTTTTTTTCTAGATTTTTTTGTAGGAAGAGAGTTATTTAGAAGGTTTTGGTTGGTTTTTGTCCCCCAGAGTGCTCTTTCTAAAAAGCTTGTGGCTCTCAAAGTGGAGAGTCTTCATAAGAAGATAACTTTGCAGTATTTTTCTCTCAAAATGACAGATTTAACACCAAGATGTGCTGGTACAAGTATTACCAGATACTCTTTTTCAATATTTTGTGTTTCCAAGGTGAGACCGCCTTAAATAGTAACTTAGGCACTTGTATGTTAAAACAATCAAGTTTGGGGAATAATCAGTTAGAAATGGGAATAGTTGAGAGTCCCAACTGCTCAAATCAGAAAAACACCCTTTTTACAGCACCCTCAACCAAAGCAGTGTAGAAAGAGGTTTGTTAGCAGGAAAAGTGCTGGTTCCCTCACAGTTCCTCCGAAACCACCGCCCCAACCCGCCTTTCTCTCAAGCTTGAGTTACTGTTGGTGGTTTCTAAACCAGAATTCGCGGACCCTGCCTCAGGAGTCACTCCGTCTGTCTCACGGGAAGTAACCACAAGAGGGACTGTTGTTTCGAGGCTCAAACCTTTTATATCCAGGAGAAGAACCGAGAACTTGTTTAAAGGACGTGAATGTATTGTGTGCACTTTTTCAAAGCAAAGTGGTTATGCTATTTAATGCCTTTTTCTGCACACCTAAGTTTTACGCGTGCAACAGCTGTTCAGATGGCGGTTGGTGCATCTGCGGCGGCTGGGACTCTGCAATGGTTTAATCAGGAGAGTATTGCGAGAACTTTATACATCGGTAACAGGAAAATGAGGGGAAGGTGAAAGGATTGTCAGCTGTCTTGGAAAAACATTTTCCTCCTCCTCCTGCGGTTCCGTGATTTAGTGCTCGTTTCTACGTAGACTGGAAGCCATTTTGAGGCAGGAATTGTCTTTAGCTGAACGTTGGCAAGGTGTCCTCTGTCGGGCACTCTCAGTTGGTCTCTGTAGGTGATCCAGTTTTACAATTGCAGGTTTTAGTCACGCAGCCCTTAGTCGGGGGTACCGGCAGTTTGTGTTGGGGTGGTGAGCGGTACAGGGAGTAGCCGCCCGCGTTCGCAAGCTGTAATTCAGTTCTTAGCCTGCGGTGTTGGGAACCGAAGAGAGGGCCGGGCCACGCTCAGGCAGCCGTGGGAGAGGCCGGAGGGGAGCGGTGATGGGGAGGAGGTGGGCAGTAATAACATTACATCGCGTCCCACTTCCTTGGTTTGGAAAATTAATTTATTTAATTTTTATGTAACAAATACAGTGGCTATCTGATTGCTCAGAAGTTGATTGGCCAAGTTCAGGGACAATAATCTTGCAAATGAATGTACCCATTAAATTAGCGGAAATCATCTACGAGCAAGGCACAGAAATTAATGTGTTAATTAACTGCTATGGAATATAGCAATGGCATGATTTTACTGAAATGATACATCACGTCCCAGGCATAAAACTTCGGAAACACAAAAGCAAAGCGCGTTAATCTGTGATACCTTCCTCGCCGGCTGAATGCTGCGCTGTAAAGTAAGTGGGCTCAACTGTGGGAGAACGTCTCCTCCTAGTGGCTGACCGGGGCGAGGCGAGCGGCCCCCACCGGGCGGGCCAGCTCCCCACCGGCGCCGGGGCTCGGCCACCCACACGGTTTGGGGGCGGTGCTGTCAACTGCTTCTGTCCAATGCGATTCCGCTGGGGAAACGCCGAGGCAGCCTTAAGAGCAGGCCGCTGCCCGTGACCAGCCTCCTCCAGCCCACCACTGCCGACCGCGCGGGGCTCCCCGCCGCCTACG
>VZSZ01001655.1:470172-487649 GCA_013398815.1 Ibidorhyncha struthersii | reverse complement strand
CCTGTGCAAGCTTGTTTCCAGTGGCGTGGGTTGGTTGGTTTGTTTTCCAGGTTGCGCTGCTGGACATAGATATCTGTGGGCCATCAATCCCTAAAATGATGGGTCTAGAAGGAGAACAGGTAAGTGGAAGCTCGGACGTGTTTAAAGCGTTTCGGCTCAATTTTTCAGTAACGCTTTAGGGTTCATGTAAACTTAAAGCTTCTGAAAGGACTGCTTATTGGGAAAGCTGTGTGGCAATGGGTAGGCAAATTGAGAAGGTGAGATAGAGAAGTTCAGCATAATTTAGTTTGTAAAAAAGTTGACTGCTTTCAGGATGACCAGTTCTGTAAACCAACTTTTGCTGCGTATCTGCCACATATTCATCACTACTTAAAACTCAAGTAGCGTTAGCATGATACTCTTTATCAGCCCTAGAATATTTATATTAAATATATGAAGTCACGGGTAAATTTCTTGCAAAAGGGTGCCACAGTTGTTATTTACTGACTAATGGACACGTGGTCCTTCTGCAGTTTTTAACTCAGCTGCTCCAATAAAGCAGCATTGTACCTATAGGCAGGATATCGATTTACCCAGTTTTGACTTACATTCATGTTTTATGTAACATCTGTATTTATTTCTAACATAACTTTATGTATTGCTTCAATTGTCAGGTTCACCAGAGTGGATCTGGATGGTCTCCAGTGGTAAGCTGGTGTAACTGTTTCAGGAAGTTTGTTGGGTTTGTTTGGGTTCGGCTCTGTCTTCTAAAGGGAAAAATGAGTGAGGAAGGAGCAGGAGGTACTTCTATCAATTCTTCTTCTAATGACATAAATATTCAGATTCTGTAGAGTTTGGATATAGGCTATGCAGATCAGAGTGTTACATTTCTTTTGTTAATCATAATACGACTACGTTTCTAAAATAGTTTCATTATTTTAAGTATCTCTTGTTTACTGACTTTCCTGCTATACTATAGGCCATAAATATAAGTTAGTTGATTTCATTATTTTTGGTTATCAAGCAGCTGTACAGTATGTCACCTTTTCAATGACAGGCAAATGTGTCTTGCACCCAAGTAAAACCGCATTAATCTTCAGAACATGCAAGGAGAGTTTTGCAGCAGTGTGGGTTGTCTAAAGATCACCTGTAGTGCGTACGCTGTTAAAAGACAGCTTGATGCTGAGAGGAACAGCTGCTTTTACCCTTATGCAGTCTGTGGTGATTTCCGTAAACCACTGTAAATCATACTGTAACTGGATTTTTTTTTCAGTCTGTGAATGTAGTTGGTGAGTGTTGCACAAAAATTGTAGTTTTTGATGCCCTTTGATAAGAGAAGCATAAGGTTCTCTGCCTTTATTTTCTTAATGTCTCCCCCCCGCCCCACCCCCGACTGCTTTTTCTGTAAAATCTGGGTTTAGAGTTGGTTTCTCTGCTCTTTCTTTACTCTTCTGTATGCTCTACTTAGAGTTTCTCTACTTCTCTTTTAGTATGTTGAAGAAAACTTAGGTGTCATGTCCGTAGGGTTCTTGCTTAGTAGTCCTGATGATGCTGTCATCTGGAGAGGACCAAAAAAAAACGGTACGTATCAAGTGTTTTCAACAACTGATGTATTTGAAAGATTTAGTATCATGAGCTTGTTTAATCAATAACATAAATACAGTATAGTGGGCTATAGGAAAAAAATGAGTGGGTAGTTATTTATTTTCTTTAGTTGAACACACTCATTTGATGAATGTAGAAGGTCAGATGCTGTATTGTTGAGTTGTTTTTTTCTTTAAGCCTCGGCAAAATAAGCATTTCTGTACTTAAGTTGACAAGTCAGGAGGACCTGCGTGCCTAGACTATAAAATGTGAAGTAGACCCTAAAATTTGGAATACAGGGAGATACTTTTTTTTCTCTCTTCCACATTCTTACCCTTTCTTTTAGGGTTGATCAAACAATTTCTTCGTGACGTGGACTGGGGTGAAATCGACTACCTGATTGTAGATACACCTCCAGGAACATCAGATGAACACTTATCTATTGTGCAGTATCTCGGTGCAACACACATAGATGGTGCTGTTATAATCACTACGCCTCAGGTGTGAGAACTGAATTTCCATTGGTAGAAGCAGCGTGGCAGTTAAAGCCAGTCCTTGGTTTAGAGTCTCTATTTAACTTCAGAAAGATGATGGTACAGAACCTAAGGGGGTTGACTTCCTTGTTTTGCGCCTACAGCTGGCTGGCTTGTGAGTTAGATGGGTGTCTCAGTGGAGCCGGGGATCTGAGTGGGTCGCTAAACCCCTGAGCAGTTCACAATCAAAAGCTGTCATGACCTGTCTGGTGAAGGGAAATGCAGTATTTCACTTCCTTCTTCCAGATTAGAGTTCGCATCATTGTGAATTTGTAATTTACTCACCAACAGCCTAATGTTTAGAAGTCAGTAAGAAGTTTAGTTTCTAAGTGATCAGGTGTGCGCTGTTTGACACCATGTGAAGTAGCCTGTTGCCTCCAGTAGGCAACTTTGTGGTGTGCGTTTTTAAAAGAAAAACCAGCCCCTGGAGAGCTGAAACTCAAAATACATCAAATTCAAACACAGGTTTTAAAGCCTGGAAAGGAGCAGGAGGTCAAACTAGCAAAAGACAGCTGGTATTTCCACAACAGCTGAAAGAATAAAACGTAAAGGAAGTGAAGCAGTGAGGGTGATATCAGAGAGGTGGTGAGAGGAGGAGAAGGGAACAGAACTGAATGAGGACAGGCGTATATGCGAAAAGTCTGAGGGGATGATAAGGTATTTGAAATTTAATTTGAAAAGAGATAACAAGTGTAAGCCTGGTGGTTCTTGTCCTTGCCTGCTCTCTTGAGAATGCCAAGGGTCTTCCTGTGAACCGAAAATGTGGAAAAAGTTACATTTAAAGAACTAAAGATCTGAGATTAATAGGAGATAAAACATAAATATGGCTGAATCTTTACTAGAGTCAAGTCAGATTTCAAAAGAGGACCACATTCAGTGGGCCAGAACTGCTGGACCTGTTCTGTTGCTACTCACAGAATTGTTGCTAGAGCACACACCAGAGGGTTATGTTCCTTGAAACAGGAAGGCAGGAGTAACAACTCATTACGAATTTTCTTTAAAGTAGCTCTAAGGATGTAACTTAATGGATTCAGCATCAAAACACCGCAGTCAAAATAGCAGTGTTTCCTGATATTTGTAGGAAGTATCGCTGCAGGATGTTCGGAAGGAGATCAACTTCTGCCGTAAAGTGAAACTGCCAATCATAGGTGTTGTGGAAAATATGAGTGGCTTCGTATGTCCCAAGTGTAAGGTAAGGCTCTGTATCTCACAGCATGTTTTATCTTGATGTAGTTTGTAACAAAGACTGCTCCAAAAACGCCTTGTTCTCAGAATTGCAGTATTTTAACTCTAATTTTCATGTTGTCCCAGAATGAATCTCAGATCTTTCCCCCGACTACTGGAGGTGCAGAGAAGATGTGCCAGAACTTAAATGTTTCCCTTCTGGGTAAAGTGCCTCTAGATCCTCAGATAGGTAAAGTTACTGTATTGCACTACGTTTAAAACAAGTTTTTCTTCCTATGCTGATGTTATTACCCGAAAGCCCTGCTTGGACACTGGTAAATTAGAATATTAAACATTTTCTCTCTTAGGTAAATATCCACTTTGCATTGAACGTTTTTTTTAATCTGAAGTTACTGGAACTGGTACATAGCATGGAGTGAAAAGAGGGAAGTGCTAGGATAACTTCCTTAACCTGAAACTTAATCTTGATTAAGATTAGATGATGCATCTTTTCAGCTGTGTAATCATATTTGAAGCACAACATGTCTTTCCCTTCAGTGTAATCACTTGGAAGTGCAGGCTGAATAAAAGCATAACCACTATGAAGAACAATATCTTGTGGGCATTAAGCATTGAAATTAGTGCTTTCACTTCACTGTTACTGGCACCACCCAAATTCTGTTGTGGGTAGTGAGAAGGCTTGGTTCCTTGCCCACTCACTAGGTATTAGCAATTAATACTAATACTCAATTTAATGACGTCAAGGAATGGGTCAGTAGGTCAAAAATGATGACTGAAGGTTTCTGCTAACAGTATTCCTTTGTAAAACTCTAAGCTGTCGTTCGGGGTGTGTTACTGGACTTCTTAAAAGCAATAAATGCAAGTTGCTCTTTGGAAGAGTCTAACTGGGAGTGGGATAAGGGGTGAAATAAAGAAAAGTTCATCTTTTCACGTTGTTTTGCGTTCATGTTTTTCCCTGTCCTTCAAGGAAAAAGTTGTGACAAAGGCCGGTCTTTCTTGTCTGAAGCACCTGAATCTCCAGCTACGTTGTCTTACAGGAATATCATTCAAAGTAAGTCGGAAAGTTGCTGCACAGATGAATCTTGTCAGTTCTGAGCACTTCTGCGATACATAAAGGTGCCAAACAGAGTTATGTTATTCTGCCACAAATAATAAAAACAGTAGGTGTGCATAGCAATTATGAAAGTAACAGATGCAAATAATATGCTCATTTCTGGGCATCAGTTATGACAGGCTTTTAAAGCGACAACAAAGTTGTATTTAATAACCAGTTTCAATGTTTGGTTTCAATCATCAGTTTTCAGAAAAGACGTGTGTGTACTTGCTCTCACAGAAAAGCTCCAAGATTCTCAGGCAGGCCTGTTGAGGGGTGCTCACCATAGCTGAATGTGATACAGCTGGCTAATTGCCACCTCCACTTCTAATTGTAATTGCACCAAAACCCCTTACAAAAACTACCCAAAGAGCAGGTGATGCGCAGTTTAAAACTGTGAACAGCTGGGAAATTCCTAAAGCCATTTTCACTGTGATAAATGCCCAACTTGTGATATTTGTACCAATAGGGGCAGAGTGATGCAGCAATAACTAACTCCTAATGGGCAATTATTTATATTCCTTTTTTCCCTGTCTTTGCAGGAATTCAGGAATACTGTGATCAACACCATTTTCATGAAGAAAAGATTATCTAATCTATGAACAGAATAAAAATGTAGCTCATGTTTAATGATAGAAAAGTAACTTATGCCTTGATTTAATAGAAGGAATGTATTCTTTTTGTATATTGCAAATAAATTCTTAATATAAATGGTTTTGCCTTAGTTTTTTTCCATAGTTTGAGATTCTTGTAGTTCACAGGTGGTCTCAAAGCTTGCTAGAAAGCCATAAAACTGAGTCTTCATCTGTGTTACATAGGCGCAGTCTGCATCCGCTGCCATGGTACTAATAACCTGCATATGAAGTTGGTGTTTGTAGACATGCGTATACAAGATTTTATTTAGAAAGTTAAATATAAAATATGCTTTGCTGACACTGGGGCGCTGTGTCTGATGTATCTGCTAGGCACACGGGGTAGCCTTCGGCCTGCATTCTGCACTAGGAGGAATTGTCATGCCCGTGCTCTCTTACCGATTAACATCATTTCAGCTTCTTTCTTTTTGGTGGAAAAGGTCTATATTTAGAGTGAAATTCATCATTGTGTTGTCTCCTCTTTTATAATTGGCATCAGTCTTAAAATAACAACTTACTAGAGTTTAGGCAAGTTAATTACAGCACAAGTACAGCATTTTTTTTTATTACAGGCATCAGAATAAGATTAACATTTTAACTGTTTATACATAACTGGCTGCTCCACACAAGTACTGTGTGAACCTGCTACATGACTTTTTACTTTCTTCTACTTGACCCTGAGCCTAAACACTTAAACATTTGGTATCTTTAAGAGGCTTTTTGTGATTGTAATTCCTTTTTTTTTTAATTTAGGAATCAAAGTTTTGAGAAATCAGTATTGTGTACAAGAGGGAAAGGCAGTTTGACTTTGTTTATTGTAGCTCAAAAATTGAACAAATGAGCATTGTTCTTTGATTACATTCCAATTTTTGGTTAAGATAATCCAACTGTTTCAGGCTAGTTGACAGATATTTTTTTTCTTAATGACGTGTGCTGTGTATAAACTGTAAGCATTGGGTTTGTGCCTATACAAACTGCTTTTCGGTGAAACTTTCAAGTAACAAGGACTGGAAACTTTTCAGACTCTAAAGACTCAAAACACAAATGACATAAAATCGTTATTATTTTGTGCAGGCATAATTTTAGAAGAGCTTCACTGAAATACCTTCTTATGAAGAACAGCTTTCATAAATAAGTATTTGCTCATCCTTTTCGTTCTTCCTTATTTGATTATCTCGTGCCTGTCTTCCCATGTTCTTCAATGTGCTCGTCTGAAATTCTCCTTGTCTGTCCTGTGGAATGAGCAGAGGAAGCACAGGTGTCAGCATCACCTCCTATGTAGGAGTCTTTTTTAATAAAAGGCAGGGCAGAGGTAGGCAGAAGCCCGAGGGCTGAAGATTGCTGTCCCAGCTGTGCCCAGGCAGAGGCATTGTAACCCCTCAGAGGATACCCCTCTGAGGATTTAACTTGCGGGACATTCTTCACGGGGCTTGGGAGTGGCTCGGTTGTGAAGCTTCCGCAGGCTTCTGGACACACAGCAAAGGGATGTGGGGTATGGCCCCTCCAAGCAAGTTCCACAAGAGAGGCTTACTGGAGAATGAAGGTAGCCCTGCCAGGGGTTATTTTAGGAACTAAGACCTGGGAAGAGCCAAAACCAACAGCGTGGGGCAGGTCAGCGCGTCAGGCTTCGGGGGCTGTAGCTGGCAGAGCAACTCCGTACTTACTCTTGGGAACATCTGCTGTGACAAAATACCGTGAAGTTGCTCTGCTGATGCTTTTTTGTCCCCCTAATTTGCAGTGGATGTAGCCATATAAATTAGCAGTCTGAAGGGAGATCCCAGCTATCACAAGAGCCTGTGGACAAACAACAGTTCAGCTGGGACAAACACACTGCCATATATAGACTGTATGTGTAGAATATTTATGCACACGTGTGTGTATATGTACACATACTATTAAGATACACATATATGCTAGAAGAGGGGGATATTCCTGCCAGTAATAAATGACCTTCAAAGAGATCCAATCCTGTCAAACTTAAACACAGTAGTTCCTTTCTACAAAATGCCTCTCTTTTTATCAACACAGCGATACAAATTTTTTTGTTACTCTGTGTCTTGAAAAACTTCATTACTTTCCTAAAAGTGCCTATTCAAAAAAGGACCTGTTCAACTGATTCCATCATTTCACTTTTTTAGGCCTGATTTGTATCTGAAAATTTCACGTCTGGATACCTAGCAAGGCTGCAGGCTTGGTTAGCTGACAAATGCCTTATTATATACAAATAAGATCCCATAACTTACAGATTTACAAAAAGCATCAATAGATACAAATCAATATCTAGTATTAACAGGCTGTGAAAATAATTAGATCTTTTTGTGCTGCAGTAGGCTTAGCAGCAGGCAGAACCCATCTGACTGACTAATGAAATAACTCACAAGAACTGTTTTTCTTAGCCTCAGAAACAGTTTCCTGGAAGCTATTGTGTTTTCATTTGTCTAGCTTGCCTTTTACGAGCACCTGAACAACTTACTTCCAGTGCTAGTTAGGGTTCCTTCTCCAACCAGCTCTGAGTTTAGCAAACAATCTCTGGTTTTCAAAAATAAAGGTGGAGCCATGGAGAAATACTGCTGGTTTAATTTTAACTATTGCTTGCTTAGCTGTGCCACTTTGGGCACCCGAAAGCAGTAAATGATTTGCAATTGATTCATACCCAGAGCTGAATTTTCTGTTTCATTTAATAATGAAATGTAATCTTGGCTGTTACTAGTTAATGTAGCTGCACGTGTGCAAGGTACTTTTTATCTTTTCAAACGGAATTAAGAAATTGTACTTAGCGTGGCTGGGAACTTGACAAAATGAATTCTATGACGATTATCCAAGCACTTAATGTTTACAGGGGAAAACAGGATTTCATAGACAGAAATAACATAATGCAATATACAGGGTAAATTTCCTCTTGTATTTAGAAAAACGTCTGATGTTTTTCTTCATAGAGTAGATGGCTTATAAATACAGTAATTACAAAATACACAGTTATGGCTCAATTTATCAAGGTTTTAAGCACTATGATACTGGTTCTTTCAAAAGGAAATTGTTCCAGAGATCTAAAATCCTTACTTTTAAGAGCAAGCAACATTCAAGTCCCAGGGAGACGTGAAAACCTGAAAACCAGCACCACTGGTTCGTTTTTTGTGCTCTCCTATTAGTTTCCTTTGACTGAAATAAGTTGGGGAAAAGTAAGTTGCTACAGTTAAAAAGAAGTCCACAATTTTGCCAGCCACTTCACGTTCTCACGTTAGATGAAGGAGTTGATATTCGATAGCCTAGTAGAAGTGGGACTAAAAATTACTGATCCTTTTCAGAGTGCAGGGAAATCCTCTGAGGTCTTGAAGCTGTTGGTGTAATTTTTGTACTGTTGGAAGATTTGGTTCAAAGACTGTTGCAAAATTAGCAGATTTGAGTTTTCCCTCTACTAACATTGTCAGCCGTACGTGTTTCAGTACCCCCAGACTTACCAGCCATTTCAGCTTCAAGGAGAACAAGGTGCTAAAGAAAAACACTGTCCAAATAACTGGACAGATAATGAGACCAAGCCAGAAGATTCGAGCTTCAGCTTCAGTTGAGGCAGTTCTTGTAGGCACCTAAAAGGAAAATTCTTGAAACTACTAGCCACAAAGATAAATGCCACAATAAATAACAAATCAGCAGAGGAGGAGGAACAGACAAAATTACTTCTTTACCTAGATTTCACTTATTATATGCATGGAAGGAAGACTGAATAAGAAGAGAAGTAGTTTATGCCAAGTTTTCTGCCTGCTGCCTTGCTGCACATGACAGCATTTTCTGTTCAAAACATCCTGCCCTCTGTTCACATTTAAATGACAGAATTATTCCTTTTGTCAATGCTAGCTCCCACTAACACTACAGATCAGTAGTATTTTAAAATCAAAGTTCTGTTACACTGACAATTGCTTTTAAACTTCAGAAATAGTACGTTAACTTTGATATTAGATTCACCTTAGCAAGGCCTTAGAGGCGCATGAAACAGAAGAGAGTGTTACAAGCAGAACTTTAGTGTGAGTGCTTCACTGTCTGTAGTGTAGATTTGTGATGTGTCCCGTTCACAAAGTGGGGGGGGAAGTCAGTGTGTTATCAGAAAAGCTATAGTGCCTAATGCAGAAACTGCAGTGAGCTGTTTGTTGCAAGCGCTAACAAGCGAACTCTAAAGATCCCCCATAGGATTTATCAGTTGGTTCCAGTTCAGACAATGGAATTATAGCAGTGCCCATTTCCATACATTTTCTTAAAAACATGCAGTATCTTAGCTTAATTTAAATCTTGCGTGAAGCTTAGTTTTCTGTTACATGAACTAATACTTCAATTTTGCTTATGAAATCCACTGTTACTGCATAAATTAAGAACCGTGGCTTCAAAAACGCCTCTTCTGTAATACTGGCATTGGACACCATAGTAACTGCTGGCATCTCTCCAAAAGAGGCGTCCTTATTCACGGTGCTCTATTGGTGTTCTTCAGCAAGAGCACAAAAAGTCATGTGGGCTGCAAAAAGCCCAGGTTGGGGATTTCTTCATGTCAGCATAACTCACGTGGCTCTATCTACGCTGAAAGGATCATTGCTAACTCCTAACACTTAGGAGAAACTCGAGAAAGAGTATTGTCCAGAAGGTTCTGACCTTTCCTAGAAGACCAGAATTCAAAATGTCACTCCAAACCTCAGACCGCTCAACCACCAGTAGTGCTAGCTTCTGAAACACAAGGTTCACAACTGGAAAAGAAAACCCTGGGGACTCTTCCACCCTGAAAACTGAGAAGCCTTTCAGTTCATTTTCAGTATCTGGAACTCTACATGTAAAACTAAGATTCATCCATCATGAGGCAGATAATAGCACCCAACTTATAAATACAGTTAAGTTATTCTGTCTTGCCTAGGAAAACCCTGCAAGATGCAATAATTACAAGGTGTCTTTAATTTTTTCATGTACCCTCTAAATCAGTGATGTTGCAAAAGTCCAGAGAATAATGTTCTATGTTCATAGTTACAGAAAAAGACAGATGCTCTGAGTCAATAAAAGGATTTAATCATCTGTATCCCAAATTACTGACAAATTACCCAACAGTGACATCGCATTAGCACTATTTAGGAGCAAAAAAATGTCAGTACACCTGAGAACCCTGCACCTAAAAGACCTAGTTAACTTGATGAGCAAGATTACAAAAGGCTGCAGTGATCCTAAAGAAGGGAGGTGGGGGAGCTGTGATGTTTGGAATGTAAGAATTACTTTTCTTCCAGCAAACCTCAGCAGGGGATGGGATTTTGAGGGTGAACCTCTGTTGTGCCAGCAGTACAACAGGAATTTGCTGTTTATTTTTGGTGAGTAACTTGGAATATTTCTAAGCAAATTTACCCATAAAGGAAGAGATCTTAAAAAGTTGCCAGAGGACTGGCAAAGCAGGTGGGGAACACCTGACTCTGGAAAGTAAGAGAATTGCATGTATTCCAGGATCTTGCCATGACAGAGTATTTCTCATTGATAAGCCATGACAGAAATCCAATCTGCTCTAATGATATGTTCCTTCTTGTGGTATTATCACTTTCATGTTAATCAAGTGCCACTTGCCAGAATTTTTGGAAGGCTTTAGCCCACACAGATGAGTCAACTTTGTCCTTCCGGGCTAGAGTTAACAAACTGTAATAGGTGAACTAGGCTTGCTCATTTTACAGTAATTTTAAGGTCGGGCGGTCCTTTTGTGGCTGTCACTGCTTTTAAGTACTAAGCTTACTGTCTTGACTTGACAAAACTAAGAAACTCTGAAGGTCTCCTAGTTTCTCTGCTTTCATGTAGGACTGCTAGGTTCTCTCCTTGGGCTTGGGTTAGACAGGAGGAAGAACGTTACTGTCCTTTGATCTCTGGATGGTGTGCGGCCGGGCTGTGCCGGTGGCTCGCTCTCCTGCTGGGCCACGTTCGTGCTGCTAGAGGGCACCCCGGCCCCGAGGCACTCGTGCCAGCCTGGCCGCAGCTGCATCGCCCCGAGGGGGATGGCCGAGGGCGCTTCAGCTGCTGCCCTGCCAGCCTCCTGCCTGAACCGGGCTGCGGAGGGAATGTTAGCAAGTGAAAGCAAAAACCTGCAGTCCTGAGTCTGGCAACGATGCCAAGTGCCACTTTATAGCTTTTTTGCTCAGGGTATTTGGGGGAGCTCTCGCAGTATCGGAATGCTCTGTGATCCAGGTTCCATTCCCCACCATATTCTCTGAGCATGAACTTGTTTTAAAATACTGCATTTGTACTATTCAGCATTGCTTCCAACATAGATCTTTCCTGAAGAGGATTCTGCATTGTTTACTACAAGATGTTCTCACTAGAAAATAAAATAGAACTACCAGAGACGTTTCCTACCAATAGTACCATGCTGCGGATATTTATTCTGCTGATGCATATGATGGCAATGTTGTGAGACCAGTTTTGTTCTGATTGCTTCCAGGATGTGACAATCCGGTGTACTTGCAACTGAATACTTTATCTTCTATAGAAGCTGGATAAAAAGTAACTGTTACAAAGGTGCTCTATTTGTTACTTCTTTATTTGCCTTAGCATCAGCTTCACAAGCTTTCCTATGGTTCTGTTTGCCCTGTGCCTACTTTTATTAACATACCCTTCTTGCTTCAAACACCCAGTGGCTTTTTCCATCTTCATCAATCTGGTTCCACCAACGCAAACCAACCAAGAGTCTTCCTGTCACATTCTAGTGACAGAAACAATTATTTGCATTAATCAGTTGCATAATTCACTTGTCAGAATAACATTTAAATAAAAAAAGACAAGCATGTCTGAAAATCATATCCTTTTATCAAATACTAAAATTAGTTCCAAAAGCTGTGCCAGCTTGCATACAACAGTCATTAAGGATGGATGAGTTACCACAAATTTAGAGGCCTGTTCTCTTCTGATATGATAATTAGCACATTAACATTGATTTAGGTATGAAATTATAGGATGTATCTTTTCTAAGTCAGTCAGTTGGAGAAGCACCCAATAAACAAATTTTCTTAGTAAGAGAGGAGAACTGCAAACAAAACCACTGAAAAATGGTAAATTAATTCTAAGCAAGCAAGCTGCATGGAATTAAACAAATTAAGAAAATACTTCTGTACCTGGATGAATACTAGTTTGCAGTATACTGGGGTCACATCAGTGTTTCACTTCTACAAAACAAAAGCTTTGTTCCACACGTGGAGCCCCTGGGATTCTGGGATGGCCCGACCCACCTGCCTGCGACCAGGGCACTGGTGCCATAGCTGGCTCCCAGCAGCCTTCTGCAGCTCCTGCACACTGGGTCTGGGCACAGTATTGCAGCTTTAGACACCCTTTGGCATCCACTACTGAAAGCCAGTATTACTTCATTTTTTTTCTTTTTTAAGGGGGTAAGCATACAAACAAACCTACCTATGGCAAGGCAATCTTCTCACTATGTTAGTAGCTCCCATCAGCCATAGAGAACATGGTGATGAATGGTATATGATATGTAAATGTCTTAAATTTAAGTGGGCTAGACATTTAATAAATCAACAGATCACCATGTTTTTGTCACTTTTGTCAGTATACCTATTTCCTTTTTTCTTTTATTTAATGGCACACAAAATAATTTCAAAGGCAATTACTATTCAGGGTCATCTTACCTTAACTGACCAGAAGTCAAAGGACAGAAGGAGCAGAATAGTGACAAAACAGGCAACAAAGCTGTTGCTGAACCAGTCACAGAACAAGTAGGTAATAATAGCACTCACTCGGAAAAACAGGTGGAAAAAGGTGGCCAGTGGGTGCCTAAAAAAAAAAAAACAAAACGACACAGAGCACTTAGGAACTTACAGGACAGGAAAGAATGTTACAGAATTTGCTAACAATGTAGTATAACACAACTATTTCTAGTCTATAAGGGTATTTTTGGTTTGTAGCTGCTATTATTTCATATATTGATGTATATCTTCATTATCAAAGCAATAGTATTTCCAATAACCAGCTTCCAATCTAAAGCTAAAAGATGGAACGAGTTGTTCATGTCAAAACTTCCTCAAAGGTAGAACAATATCTAGAGTCTTTCACCAATTTCTTTGATACAGCATAAAGTAATCCAGTGGTTGTGTTCAACACTGCACCCTAAAATCCCCATAGTTTCATGAAATAAATCAGCATAGCAAGGCACAAAAGAATTTAGACAGATCTGATGCCTTTCAGTACTCTTTTGAAAACAAAAAAAGGAACTCTGAAATGAAAAATAAATAAATAAATATAACCGTTGGGTATAAGACAAAATGAACCTTCATACGTAATGTCTGAAACCAAACACTTCCTTTTACAGAGGGAGTATGATTTGGGAATCTAACCATTCTTATGAATGAATGTTCATTAATTTCACAACTCTAAAGATCTTTGTTCATCAAACAAAAATTTTGCCTGTAATAAAATAAAGGGGAATTTCAGTGGAAGAAGTAACTATATGGCATGGAATATTGGCCAGTACAGTAAGCCAGGGGGGTTGGAGGATGCTATAATGAACACAGTACAATCTTCAGGGTAATATGCCAAGTACAAAAACTCATTCTGTACAGTTCTGTTTGTGTTAATTAGTTTAAAGTGACAATTAACTAAAGAATATTGCATTTAAATATATATGCATTTATTTAAATATAACCTCTTCTCTTGAAGGTGAGTGAATAGAACTTGTGTTCTGAATAATTATTTTTTTAAGTCAGCAATTTGTCTTGTTAAGCTCCTCTACCTCTATAAACAATGAACAGTAGTATGGCCTAGGTCATAATTAACTATTCAACTATTAAATTTGTTATTCTATTATTGTGTATAACAAAATGATACATATAATATATACACAATTATAATTGTGTATTACAAACTTCCATTATAATTAGATTTCAATGATAATAGTTATATCTTTATTGTAACATTATTGTTCTGTAACTGTTTAACTGTTCCAGTAATTACCTATTCAATAATGGCAATATTCTGCTTGTAGTACTACACACGCATGACTGGAGGAGAAAGAATGATGCACAGCTGTAGTTTATATTTAATCCTGATCGTGCCCATGCTAACCTCAAACTTTCCAAAAACTACTTCTGACTTAAAACTAGACATGTGACATTTTAGGTGAAAGGAGCTTTTTTGCCATCAGCAGACAGGTGGGTGGGTGAAGCAGAGGGAATATTGTGAACTGTCAAAAGCAGATAGTGTCTTGCTACTACAAGTCTTGATCTCATTCAAGAAGACGTAAGAGTTCCCTTGCATAAATGCTATCTTGTGTCAATACAAGCTACTCGGAGATCGCAACCCTGAAGCGCATCAGGGTGGACTGCGCTTTTATAACCATATTGGTGCTTCAAATGTGAAAGTAACTTTGGAGAAGTAGTTAGTGTTTCATTCTGGAAGTCAGATGCTGTATTACTGTGTGGATACTGAATCTGTTCCAATATCAAACTTTGAAGGGTGTCTACTAAAAAAGCACTTCATGAGCAAGAGGTTCACATTTATTACTGCACAAAACACTTTATTGAGACTATGAACTATCAGTCTTCTTGCAAGGATATGGCTAGTCAAGCCAAAGACACAGACTTGCAGATTCTTGTCCCAGGAGAGGAATATGGAGATATATCAAAACTTGCAGAAAGTGTATCAGAAAATATACACCTTTTAAAAAATTAATAATCCTGAAACTAAGGGAATCCAGTAAATAAACTGTTTGCTTCCTCACTTAACAGAAAAAAAAAATGTGTTCCCTTAATTCACAGCCACCAGATGAAACTTGTAGCTTCTGTCATATAAGGACAGATTATTTTTTTTTTTAATAAGTAGATAATCCCAGGTAAAATTGTCTTAAAACTTGAAGTTAAACCACCTGCGCCCTTTTTGAAATGAAACCATACAGCTTTTCTTAAGTTAATGCGTTTATATCTAATTCAATTGTCCTTTACAAATTTTTTTAAAAAGCTGATTTCCAGAAATATGATAGCATTAAGAAATCATTGTATAAACTAACATGATTTCTTGAACAGTATAGGCTTTAAAACATGATACCTTTATTCTTTATTGGATTTGAATGCAAAAAAAAAGTTAACTAAAACTCTGCACTGGCTCTGCTTGGCATACATTTGCTCCTGAAAGCATAGCAACCCACTTGCTTGGACTTTTAGATATCCTGTTGCATCTAAACATCCATACAGTGTAGAACTGGAGCCTTAAGGCTAAATGATTCCCATTTATCTTGTTACAATAACCTCTGTTCAGTTTGCAAGCATGATACCTATTAGGATAGGAATGAGCTCTCATGAACTTAGTTGCATCCCATATTAAGAAATCAAATTGGGTCGACCACAAAGTATACCACTGAAGCACAGAGGAATCATTCCCAGTACCTGCTCAGAAGCACCACAGCAGCAGTCTACATGCTGCTTTTTATACTTCTGCCTGACCTCAAATATATCTAGGCAAATTTTGAACAAACAGGCTCTCTGACTTGATCGCCTTGTCTTATCTGGCTGATTTGAGAAAGAAGCAATCATATGCTCCTAACTGTTCCAGAGCAAATGTTCTGAAACTGCAATAAGCTGCTAAGATGGTCTAAGTTACATTTTTCCTAACTGTCTTATGAAAGGAGCCACTAACTACATCACTATCCACATACCTCTTGTTTTTAAGGAGCACTTGCATGTACCTTGGAGAATCACAAAAGCACAACTTGTCATAGTTATGCAAATTCCAACCAAGTTCAAGATATATGAAATTGGGATAAAGTTAAATAAAGACAAATGATTGGAACACATTGTTATGCCCTCTAAGACAAAAAAAAATTTGCAGCTCATGGGCGTTTTCCAGGCTTGTTTGCACAAGATTTTTCAGAAATGTAAAAAGAAACTTCTGTGTGAACGATGTAATGAGTTTCATTTCTGTATTCTGTAGCAGAAGATTTCTCAGTATGAGATTGTCTTTTAGCATTGTCACAATGAGGGCAAGAAAAAGAGCAGTCTCTAATGAAATAAGAACCTACACAAAGTGGATTAATTAATAGTATAGTCACTGATACTTCGCCTGTGTATTATCAGGTAGCATGAACCAGTAGGAACAGACATCTAGAGTAAAGTAACTGGTGCTGTGGACCTGCTACAAATATTTCAGGGTGGTTCCGCTTCACACTATCTCTAGTCTGGTCCCATAGACTGAATCTGTGGCTTCCATGCTCAAGACACACTCCTAAACTGTATTTCCCAGTTTAGTTTAATCCTTCAGACTACATTCTCTAAGAATGCGCCAAAATATAAACCTTCATTTAAGCTGTGTGCTGCTGCTAAAGCACAGAAACAAAGCACCTCTGGAAACGTTAATCTTGTGTCATGGCTGGCTCATCATGTAGTTGCAGTCAGATGCACTGGAAGGGCAGAAATGCTTCACCAGACACTAGTAAAACAGAGTAATTGTATTGTAAAGCTATGTGATTGCTTGTTTGCACATCCCCGATAACATTCATGTTAGGCTTAACACCTCTTATTTTTCTTTGTTTACGCCTACATGAAATGCTAACATTGTAATAGACCAGAGTAAACTGGGGCAAGGTGGAAGGGAAGAAAGCAATAAAAATCAAAGCTGATTATACACATTATTGACAAGTGTAATTCCTTTTGACATAAAACGCTTCCCTTGACAGTCTTTGACTGGAGATTCTTCAAAAGCCACTGATGGAACAACAGCTCTGTCACCTGGGACCTCGGTGTGGACAGAGCTGCCGAGTGACGCCTCTGGGAAGTAACGGTAGACTGCTTAACCTGACAGATGGATCAATGAGTTGGCTTTTCTCAGGTAACAGCTACAAGGACTATATTCCATGTATTTCCGACCACATCCCGTGCTAGGAAAACATGGTGGTTTTATTGCAAATAACTTGCTGTTTCCCTTCAGCTGGGTGCGCAGTGCAATGCCAGAGCGCTCTGCTGCACAGCCTGTTCTCGTCTCACAGAAGACGAGAGCTCTCTCCAGCTCTAACAGAAATACTGTTGGGTCGGGGTGGGGGGGTGATATGTTGACTTTGGGTATGTCAAATTACTTCAGTTTCCAGCGGCGGGACGGCGCTGAGCCTGCCGAGCGGCCGACAGGCCCGCGGGCCGGGCCGGCTCCAGCCCTGCGGCCGGCGCTGGCCGCCCAGCACCCGGCGGCTCCCCGGGCAGCCTGTTCCAGCGCTCGACCTCCCTCCCCGTAAAGAATGGGAAATGAGTGTTTAAAATGGAGTTTGTTGTACTTCAGCGCGTCGGTCCGGCTGCAGCAGCGGGGCTGCCCCTGCCCGGTACCTCAGGCGGGCGCCGCGACGCTGAGGCCTCCGCGCCGGGCCCGGGCCCGCTCGGCTCCCCGCGCCGTTACCTGATCTTTGCTTTCCGCAGCGCCAGCTCCTCCTCGCTCCCGAAGTCGAGGGACACATCCTCGGTGTCGTCCACCAGACCCTGCGGCGGGGGG